>VZRJ01006411.1:195624-223355 GCA_013397565.1 Ptilonorhynchus violaceus
CCGTCCATCCGTCCACCCATCCATCCATCCGTCTATCCATCCATCCGTCCATCCATCCATCCATCCATCCATCCATCCATCCATCCGTCCGTCCATCCATCCATCCATCCATGCCCTGCGTTATGGAGAGGCCAGAGCCGGGGCAGGTGGAAGGAAACAAAGCCCAGGGCAGGCTGAGGTGGGACACAGCATCAGACACGCTCTGCCCTCCCTGAGCCCAAACCCGGCCTCAACAAACCCCATGGGCAACAGAAAGGTCTCAGTCGATGTCCAGTGTCCGGTGACTCCTCCCCAGGAACAGCCAAGGCCAGAGGGAGAGCAGCGCTGAACCCAGGCCCAGGAGAGGTCAACTCAAGGCCCTTGGCAGTGAACATCCCCCAAGATCAAAGCTGCCCTTAGAGGAAGTGAAAAAGGAGCTTTGTCCCCGTTTTCACTGTTGCAGACACCAGGTCAGCATTCCTGGTGGAACTGATCTTCCCACTATCACCATCCTTTGCATTTGCATGGGAAGGCAGACTGGAATTCCGACAGGGAGTGATGTGACCCTGGGGATCGAGTGACACATGAACACAGACCCTTGCTCTGCCCAGCGTGGTCTCCATTCTCCTGCTTTGTTTCTCACAGTGGCAGGAACACCACAGGAAACTCCATATTTTTGCAGTTTGATCCCAAGTGTTATAATCTGTTTTCAAAACCTCTCAGATTTAATGGAAAAAGGGATCAATTCATGCACGTACCAAGAGTGTTGTTGCCACTGCTGACCCTCCATGAGCTTGGACCACTCCATGGTGAAAGGATGTGGAAAAATCAATTTGTCAGGAGCACATGGAGAACTCTTTGCAGTAGAAAGTTTACGGATCAAGTTGGAACTGCTCATTTTTCTGTCACTATCATATGCTATTCACCACAGAGAGGACGATGTTCCCCTCCAGCTAAATATAAAACCAACCAAAGGGAAAAAAAAAATGGGAGTATGTATTGAGATGTAGGAGAAAAGATAGAATCATGGAATCATTGAGGTTGGGAAAGATCTCCAAGATCATTGAGGCCAAGCTGTGCCCAATCCCCACCTTGTTCCTGGCACAGAGCCCTGAGTGCCACGTCCAGGCCTTCCTTGGACACCTCCAGGTGTCCCTTGTTCCCTGGGAGCAGAGCCCGACCCCCCCGACTGCCCCCTCCTATCAGGAGCTGTGCAGAGCCAGAAGGTCCCTCTGAGCCTCCTTTTCTCCAGGCTGAGCCCCTTTCCCAGCTCCCTCAGCCGCTCCTGGTGCTCCATGCCCTTCCCCAGCTCCGTTCCCTTCCCTGGACACACTCCAGCCCCTCCATGTCCTTCTTGCCATGAGGGCCCAGAACTGGACCCAGCCCTCGAGGTGGGACCTCCCCAGTGCGTGGGATCCAACAGGAACCTGACCCAGTGACCCAGGGTACGTCAGTTCTGCTTCATCTAAAGGTGTCTCAGGTACAGCTTAAGAAAGATTCACACTGGAGTTTGTACATGGATCTCCTGGATCCCATTCCAGTCATGGAATATCTGGTCAGTCAGGGAAGACCCGGGACTCGGCAGATCCCTGCACGGGATGAGCGGGATTTCTCCCCAGCTCCCATCGCCTGTTATGGGCCTTTTGGATTTCAGTAAAGCTTTCCATGCTGCCTCTCCCAGGATCCTTCTGGACAAACTGTCCATCCCACAGCTGGATAAACACGCCATGGGACGGGTGAGGAAGTGGCCCATGGGTTGGGCACAAAGGGTGGCAGTGACTGGGGTGACATCGGGCTGGCACCGGTCACCAGTGGGGTTCCACAGGGATCCATCCTCGGCCCCGTGCTCTTCAACATCTCCATAAATGTCAGGGACACAGGACTGGAAGGGACCCTGAGCAAGTTCACAGATGATACAAAACTGAGAGGAGCTGCTGACTCCTTCAAGGGCAGGGAGGCCCTGCAGAGAGACCCTGACAAATCAAAGAGATGGGAAACCACCAACTCTGTGGGGTTCAACAAGGAAAGTGCTGGATTCTGCCCCTGGGATGGCTCAACCCCGGCTGTAGGGACACACTGGGGAAGGAGATGCTGGAAAGCAGCTCCTGGAAAGGGGCCTGGGGGTGCTGGTCCATGGCCAGTGGGATCAGAATCAGCAGTGCCGTGGCAGCCAGCAGGGACATCCCTGTCCTGGGGGCATCAGGCCCAGCATTGCTGGCCAGGCCAGGGAGGGACTGTCCTGCTCTGCTCTGGGCTGGGGCAGCCTCACCTCCAGTGCTGGGGCAGTTTTGGGCACTGCAATATCAGAAAGACATTAAAATATTGGAGTGAACGAAGGAGGGTCACAATGATGGGGAAGGGTCAGGAGGGGCCACAGGAGGAGCAGCTGAGGGCACTGGGTGAGTTCAGAGCAGGCTGAGGGCAGGGCTCAGCGGGGGCTGCAGCTCCTCCCGAGGGGCAGCTCCGATCTCTGCTCCCTGGGACAGGGACAGGACCCAGGGAACGGCTGGAGCTGGGCCAGGGCAGGGGCAGGCTGGAGAGCAGGGAAAGGTTCTCCTGTCCCCAGAGGGTGCTGGGCACTGACCAGGCTCCCCAGGGAATGGTCCCGGCCCCAAGGCTGCCAGAGCTCCAGGAGCGTTTGGACAACGCTCCCAGGGATGCACAGGCTGGGATTGGTGGGGGGTCTGGGCAGGGCCAGGGGCTGGACTGGATGATCCCTGTGGGTCTCTTCAGCTCAGGACATTCTGTGATTCTGTGTTCTGCTCTCCCTGGCCCTGCTGGGAGTGGCCCTGCACAGCTCACACAGAAGCTCCTGCATTTCGAGTGCAGCCTGGGTCCCACCCCAAACCCACTCCAGTCACCTCTCCACGTCCTGTACCCCTCGAGGCTCAGGGCACGGTCACACCTGCCTTGGAGCTGCTGCTCCAGCCGGGCAGAGCTCTGACCTGCCCCATCTCCCATCCCCAGGGGTCGCCTGCCCTGGGGCACCTGCAGAGGGACCCTGCAGCCCCTGACCCCCAGGCCCCGGCACAGGAGGCAGCTGCCCATGGCTGGGGTTAAACCCCCAGTGCTGATTTGGGATTTATGGGATGCAGAAACCTGCCCGTGGAATCTCACACAGAAGCCACGAATGACAGGAAAAAAACAAGCTAAAATTTGTTTAAGGTGTCAAAATAACAGTACTTCCAAATTAACAGAAAACTTGCAGGTTTTGGGCACTTTGTTTTTTAATTAAAGAAAACAAATCAAACTTCTGAAGAAAGTTACTGCTTCTGGGAAAGGCTTCATAAACTCCAAGGCTCATTATTCTGTCAAAATAAAAAAATCCAGCCTAAGCTTTTCAGCAAGCGCTGCAGTGTTATTAATCACTTCCTTGGACAGTGTGCATGTAATAAAACAAACTAAAATTAGCTGAAAAAAAAATTTTCAAAGAAAAGGCCACTTTCCAACATCCTGACAAATGGAATAAGTGGGTGCCCAAACAAAGGGCCAAGAGCACAATTAAGGCAAAGCAGGAACCGAAGGGGCAACGCTGGTCCAGTGCACTTCACATGGAGTCTTTCATCCATCAGAGTCCCCAGAAGCGCTTAATCAAAATAAGGGAAAGCAGAAGGAGAACAAAATGACTTGGAGGCAAAGGGGGAAGATAAATGGAGGCTGTGGCACAAACCAGAGAGGGAGGGAAGGAGCTTTGCAAGGTTTCTTCTTGCAGAAATTCCTTCAGGTCACTCATCTCCATTGCTTGTCTCTGGAATGACTCCTTTTTTGTCCCTTAAGTAAGGTGACATTGCCAGTGAGAGAGCAGCACTGATTGATCAAATATTTGCATATTCTCAGTATCATTTTCCTGTCTCATCCTTTTCACAGCCCAGCACCACCTTCACTCCTTCTCTCCCGCCACCCCAGGCTCTCACTGGAGCTGTCTTGGGGCTTTTCCTCGCCCAGCCAAAAAAAAATCTCCACTTATCCCTCCTGATCTGGGGGTTTTCCACCTTGTATTTCATCCCTCACCAACCCACTCCTTCACCTGCCTTTGGCAGGCCCTCCTGGAGCTTTTCCCGTTCTGCCCAGGCCCTCGGTAATTCCGTGTGATCTGCGGATCGTTCATTGTTCCCTTTCCTCCCGAGATCACACGGGGGCCGCCGGGGATGGCGTTGGGTTGGCGGGGTCAGCGCGAAGTGGCACCTGCCCAGATCCCTGAGTTATGGCCACGCACAGAGCCAGCGGGGGAAGCTGGAAAATAAATCTCGGGATTGAATAACACACCAGTCACCCTGGATTTTACCCATCATTCAGGGGTCTTTTGGTCCATGGTTGAGTGTTTTCCCTGAACATGGATGGTTTTCAGTGTGGAAAGAGCTGCATTAACTGATGGAGCTGCAGAGCGCGGGGCAGGGGTGACATCGAGCCATGGAAGGCACAGTCAGCACAGCCAGGAGAGATGTCCTTGCTGTCCCATCCTGGAGCCTTTCCTGCTCTCCTGACAGATCTCTGGAGCCCTTCACAAGCCTGGCAGGTTCCTGAGGAGCTCACAAAGCCCAGAAATTTCTTTTTCTGGCTTAAGCATGGGAATATTTTGTGTATTGTGATGGCAAAGTATCGAGCCCTGGTCCCCATTCACAGTGTTGGGCACTGGCCCTCCCAGCACTCCCAACCATCCAAATCATTTTTCTTTTCCAGAAAGGCGGTTTGGGGGTTCGTGGTGCTGTGTCAGTGGTCTCCCAGCTGACCCAGCAGAAATGGGAAACAAAAAACACAATTCTTGCCTGGAAGCAAGAGGAGAGGTTGGGTACAGAGCTGGCACTGGAAGGATAATGACAGGGAAGTGCAAGCAGCTCTGCTGGCTGTGTCTGATGGGACAGGCCCCAGGAATAAAGAGATTCAGATCATTCAACAGAACATTTTCCTGTTACCTCCAACAAAATGAAAGGGAAAACTGCACTGCAGAACATCTCGAAAGGGAAGGAGAAAATATTAACATTGCACACTTTAAAACAGAGTTCCACCCAGAACTTTGGATTTGAGAAAACCCAAAATTACCCAGATTTGAGTCAGACTCAGCTGTAAGACCCATAATGACGACAGCTCAAGAGTTTATGGAACAGGGGAGAAGAAACCCCAGGAAACTGTGTCCGGCTGCACAGCTCCCAGGGCACGGACAGACCAGTGGGGCTGGGGAATGAGCCTGGCGGGAATTGACAGGACATCCCAGGAACAGTGGGATGGGGACAGGATGACCAACACCAGAGTCTTGTTTATCCACCCGGGCTGGAGCAGCTCGTGGTGCTTCCAACCCAACCCATCCTGGGATTCCGGGATTCTGTGCCTTTGAGTGCAGGAGCCGTCTCTGGTGTCCTCTGCTCATGGAAACCACCAGAGAGCTGCACCACGAGCCCTGCTCGCCGTCCCACAGGTACCAGGTGAGACAAGAGGCACTGCAGAGTGGCTCCAGCACTGCCTGGGCAGGGCTTCTGTGCTCATCCAAGGAAAATCCCTTTGGTCTCTGTCTCCAGGGATTTATTGCCCTGACTTCAGGCAGGTCCTAGGCTTGTGTTCACATTTATTGTGGTTTTGGTGGGACAGGCGATGTGCAGGACTGCAGGATGCAGGAATGCATTTGCTTGTGGATTTGATGGGAATTTAAGGCAGGGAAAGCAAGGAAAAAAGTGAGTGGTGGGAGAGGGTGAAAGCCCCGCTTCCTGCCTGGCTTTCCTTTTTTATGTGTATCTTATGCCTTGAGGGCATGAAAGGAACAGGGTTTGTGTTGGTGACGTAGCTGGTGCTGGGTGAGCACCTCCTGGAGTTTCTGAGCAAAGACCTGACCCTTTCACCAAATCCTGGCCCTCCTTTGTGCATTTGTCTTTAACCCAAAGCCTTCCCCTCAGCCAGAGCATTCCCAACCCTTCTCCCTGTTCTATCCATTGACCTGCAATAGAGTTTGCTCCTCTCCTACCATCCTTTGTCCACTCCATGAGATGCCCCATCCATCTGCTTCCTCAGCTCTGTCCAAATGAAATCCTGCTCTGCCTGTCAGTGGTGCCTCCACCCTGCTCAGGGGAGACTCCATCACATCCCCTCTCCTGGTCCTGGTGTTGTTCCTCCATCCCGGTGCATCTGCCTTGTTCCAAAGTACTCACAGGACCAGGACACAGTGAGCTGTGCTCTGAATTGCCTTCATGGGATCATGGAATGGGGTGTGTTGGAGGGACCTTAAAGCCCATCCCATCCCATCCCATCCCATCCCATCCCATCCCATCCCATCCCATCCCATCCCTGCCATGGGCAGGGACACCTTCCCCCATCCCAGGCTGCTCCAAGCCCCGTCCAGCCTGGCCTTGGACACTGCCAGGGATCCAGGGGCAGCCACAGCTTCTCTGGGCAACCTGTGCCAGGGCCTGCCCACCCTCCCAGGGAACAATTCCTTCCCATATATCAAACTTAAACTTCTCCTCTTTTAGTTTAAAACCATTCCCACTTTTCCCATCACTCCAGTTCCTGATGGACAGTCCGTCTCCAGCTCTCCTGGAGCCCCTTCAGACACTGGAGCTTGACCAGCACCATCATCCTTCGAAGGACTCACAGTAACCTGAGCACCCCTCCTCAGAGAGGAGTTTTATTAATAATTCCACAATTAGTCACAGCTTCCCTTTATTTCCATGCCGTGTTTGAACTGGTGAGGTTTACTCACGGAGCCGCAGTTCTGAACTCCAGAGGGAACGTTGTGCTGGCCTCTGCTCCTGTCCTGCCTGGGAACAAGGAGACTTTTCCCCATGATTTGTGTGTCAAGACTCTCCATTACATCATCAGGTGGCCACAACCCCCCTGACCCGGCTCTCAGAGGGGCAACTGTGACTTCATCCCTACCTCAGAAATTGTTTACATGGGAATGGGAAGAGAGAGGTCTCAAAACATGAACCAAAAAAAGTATTTAATGACTCCAGCTTCAAACTTCTTTTGGTAGTGCAAACTAGTGCATAAATTACAGGGAAAACAAACCAAACCACTTTAAAATAGGTGCAATAACTGGAATTTTCATCCATTTGCTTCATTCCAAACTGGTTCCTTTAGCTTGTTTGAACTCCCAACAAATCAATAAAGAAGAAAACAATTATTTACCGAGCTTTTCCATTTTTTTTACAATCAAGACTTTCTCTCCTTATAAGGAAAGCCAACAGCCTTTGTTCTGAGGTAATTCAAGTCTCTCCACTGGCAGGAAAGTTTCCAAGTTTTCGGTTTAGATGTTTTCCTTTGTGTGCCTGACCTTTCCTCTGAGCTGCCACCCTCTCCCTTTAATCTCTAACCAGCGCTGTGGTGGCGTGGCTGGGCTGGGTTCTGTGTTTTCCTTGAGAGCAATCCGTGCCTCTGGAGCGCAGTCAGGGCTCCTGCTTTCCTCCTGACAAGGTGAAAGTGCTCCCTGCTCTTACTGACAGAATTGGAAGGGTTTGGATATCGTCCAGCACTGAGAAAGATGAAGTTTGTGCTGTGCTCTGCAGGTCACCCATGGAAACCCATCTCCATCCCTGAAATGTTCCAGGCCAGGTTGGACGGGGCTTGGAGCACCCTGGGATAGGGGAAGGTGTCCCTGCCCATGGCAGCGGTGGGATGGGATAAGCTCTGAGGTCCCTTCCCGCCCAAACCATTCCAGGATTCTGTATTTGACCACCCAAGTCCTGTTTTCAATGTCCTCGTGTCCAAAAAAGCAGTGAGTGATGCTGTGGGCTCCCAGCCTGCACCTTCACCGTGGATTTCACTCCAGGGTTGACCCTTCCTCTAAGGGTCACGGGAAAAGTCAAGCCTGGAATCAATAAATTGAAATCTGTGTTGGGGTAGCTCTCTCCAGGAGCGATTCCACAGCTCTTCCACCCACAGAGGAGGTTGGAGATTCCAGCTGAATACGAGGGAAAACTTCCTTACTGGGTGAGCAGGGGAAGAGCTGCCCCGGGAGGGTGTGGAGTCTCCTTCCCTGTCCCTCCAGGACTGCCCTGCTGGAGCAGGGAGCTGGACCAGATGAGCCTTTGTGGCCCCTTCCAACATCCTGGGATTCCATGGGATCCGGGACTGGGAAGCACAGGCTGCCCCAGGAGCAGAGATCCCTATAATGAGTTAGACACCAGCACAGACCCACTGGAGGAGAGCAGCTGGGGCTGGGATGGGACTGGGAATGGGACAGGGACTGGGGCTGGAATTGGGACTGGGAATGTGACTGGGAGTGGGAGTAGGACTGGGAATGGGAATGGGAATGGGAATAGGACCGGGACTGTAACTGAGACAGAGACTTGGACAGAGACTGGGATTAGGATGGCAATTGGAACTGGGACTAGGACCGGGCCTGGGAATGGGAATGGAACTGGGACACGGACGGGGATGGGGACTTGGACTGTGACTGCAACTGGGATTGGAACCAGGACTGGAATTGCAACTGAGACTGGGATTGTGACTGGGATGGGGACTGGGACTGGCACTCTGGGGCGGGGACTGCAACCTCCTCACGTGGTGATGCCAGGAGGTATCCACACATGTCCAAGAGAACTGACACAGGACGTGGCCAGGTGTCCGTGTCCTCTCCAGTGTCCAGGTGCTGAGGAGGACCCTGGATATTTGCCTCTCCCGGGCCAGCAGGCAGAGTTCGGAGCTCCCTCTGGAGCTGAGGCTTCTCACCTGCAGCACCACGGGCACCTCCAGAGAGCCGATGCACAGAGAATTTTCCACCTCCTGGCTCATGGGATATGAGGGGAGGTCTCTTCCCACCCATTTTGTTGGAATGGACACCTCTGGAGAGCAACCAAGTGCACTCAGGGAGGAAATAGCAGCAGAAGAACCAATCCTGCTCCTTGACTGGTTCCTGTCTGTGACGATGGCAGCACTGGAATCGTGGGTTATGTAACAGGGTTTATGAGTCATCATATAAAGCTTGGAAAAGAATTCCAAGACCTCCAAGTCCACCCTTTGACTGAATCCCCCCGTGCCCACTGAACCAGATCTCCAAGTGCCACGTCTGCTGTTTTTTGAACACTTCCAGGAATGGTGACTCCACCACTGCCCTGGGCAGCCTGTTCCGATATTTGAACACTCTTTCAGTGGAGAAATTTTTCCTGATATCCAACCCGAACTTCCCCTGGCACAACATGAAGCTGTTTCTCCTTGTTCTATCACCAGGTTTCCGGGAAAAGAGACCAAACCCCACTTGGCTACAAGCTCCTTTCATGCAGCTGTAGAGTCCAGGCTGGTGAAGTACAACGGGCTGAAAACTTCAGGGAAAATACAATTATGAGTCTTCGTCATTTATGGGAAAATTACATCCCTTTGGAGACAGTGGGACAAGGCCTGTGAGGTGACACAAGGAGTCCACAAAGTCACAGGAAGTACAGATTTGCCTCTCTGGTGGAGGCGTCTCTGATGTGTCAGAGAACTCAAATATGAGCCCAAATCCGAAAAAGGCATTCGTGGAAGAAGATCTGAGGCACTCCCTGAGTCTCCTTTGGAGAGGGGCACCCCAGCATGGATGAGGCAAGGACCAGGTGGAGTGGGGAAGGATGGAAGAGTCAAACCCCATGGTGCCCACCTTGGATATAGCAAGAGACTGTGAAGAAGGGAAATAGCCTGGATCCAGCCCCCCTTAACTGCAGGGGCTTCTGGATTGAAGTTTTCCCGAGGAAGAGAGCAGGGAAATGGAAAGGGAGCAAAGAAAACCAAGGGAGATGGGATGCAGGAGTCCCAGAGATGAGAGGGGCACGGGATGTCCCCCAGTAAAGACTGCAGGCTGCTGCAGGGACTCCAGGCATGACTGATGAGCTTTGGAGGAGCTCCAACACCGTTTGAAGAACAGGAGTGGGGAATGAGGAGAGAGAATCCCCTGGAGCAAGGGGGTCTCCAACAGGAGCAGCACCAAGGAGGGGCGGCTGGGAGAGGTCTCCTGGGATTCCTCTGCTCCCAGGGCTGGAGGAGCTCGCTGAACTATTCCTGTTCCAACAGCTCTGCTCAGACAGCGGTGAGTCAGCCCAGCATTTTTAGCTCCTTACATAAGCAGTGCCAAAAGGGAAGGTGTTCCAGCAGAGCTGCCAACACAAATGCCCAGGGACCAGCTCTGTGCTCGGGGGATGAGTAAGCAGCGGCTGCAGAGCGGGCTGGGAGCATCCCTCACCCATCAGCGGGGGTTTTGCAACAGGGACGAGCTGGAGCTGTACCCCTGGTGGCAGCTGTTTCGCCAAACACAGCGCTGGAGGGGCAAGGCAGGCAAAAACCACCCAGGAAAATGTCTGTGTTTCCAGTGCAAAGCCTGATCCGTGGAGTTATCCCCATGCACCACCCCTGGCATCGCATCCCAGGTGTTTCCCTGCCATCCCCTCTGCAGAGCCCAGAGACGCAGGTTGGTACCGCACTTTGCAGGCCTCGTTTCTCTGCTAAAAGTCCACGGGCACAGCAGAAATTGAATTAACCCTTTGTGGTTTTGAGGAGAGCATCCTTGCAGGGCCCCTAGGAACCTCTGCAGGTCCAGTTCAGTCCTGAACAGCGACAGGAAACTCCTCAAATCGCTCAGCCCTGGTGTCTCCTGAGTCGCAGGGCTCGGTCCCTCACGTTTTGTGCCACTGAACAAGCGTGAGCGGCCTTACCAAAAAGCAGCATTTCCCTGTGCTCTCCAAACCTTGCATCTCACCTGGCTCCCCCAAACAGCAGCTGCCTCACACCTGCCCACTGCGAGGAGGGAAACTCCCTTTATTAAAGCTTCTGTCCCCAGGAAACGGAATGACAGCATTGCCTCGCAGATACACACCACACCCTGCACTTACTGCGAACAGCCCCGAAACCACTTCAAAGCAGCACTGCCCTGAGTAATGCTCATTCCTCAGAGGGTTAAATCAACATTTCCTGGGTAAGAGCACCAGGCAAACCCAAAGGGTGCTGCTGGGCAGAGATCTGAGCTCAGCACCTCTGGCTGTTCGGCCAGGCCCTGGCTCCTGGGGTCTCTACAACACCAGGACGTGGCTCGGGTGAGGGATGAACCCAGCAGCTCTTGTGTCTCTTTATATCTCAGAATAAGTGAAGGGAAGATGTGAACGTGCCAAAGTTAGCTTAGAAAGGCTTTCTTACCCCAAACCTGGTGATAACGTGGGGCCCTGGGCGGGTGAGGAGGGGCTGGAGGGTCTCTGTCCCGCCTTGGTGCAAAATCCCAGCTCATGTGGGGTGTTCTAGAGGAGGTAAAGCAGAATTCAGAGCCCACAGGCAGCAAAGTCACAGTCCAGCCCTGCAGCACAAGGTTGGGTCAGAGCCACTGTTTTACCAAAGGAAGAGCTCCCTTTCCTCCAGGAGGGGTTGAATATTCCACCCTGTCCAGAGCACCCAACACCAATGCCAGGGCACAAAGTCGGCCTGTAAAACCTCCTGACCTACTCATGGCACCAAATCAAACCCTTAGGTCTGGGGTTATCAAAGAGAAGACTCCTTTTCCCAAAGCCAGGCTGGTTTCCTTCCTACGGACAAACCTGGCTGCTCAAATGGGTCTGCTCTAAACTTACAGCTCTTTTTTGACCCCAAACCACCGTGCTGGCCTCGGGGACGCCCTCAGCACTGCCTGTCCTGCTCCTTCAGCCTCAGAGTTCAGCAGGTCTCAAAGAGTTGCCCAGTTAAACTAAAATATTACCAGAGGGGTCTCTCCATATCTCTCCTCCACCCAGAATCTTGGTATTTTTGTCTTGGTTCCATGACTGACACATTTCCATCCCGACTTTGGGGAGGGATCAAAGGTCACATCCCACAAACCTGTGTGCTGAAAATGCATTTTTTATGCCCTTGCAGCCTCCCCACCACCACCCACTCCTGACTTCCAAGGCAGATCCAACATTCTTGGATCTGGGCGTGGTTCCACGTGGACTGGGAACAGACCCAGGGATCATCAGGATCATTCTCCTTGTCCTTCAAGCAGATGCCTCTGATCAGCTGCTCCCCTTGGAGGTTCCTCCATTTTTGCCCATCAGAGAGAACCAGCTCTGGTGTCTCCTTGCCCAGTGATGGCACAAGTTTTAAAAGACTCGTCAAACACCTTTGAAACTTTTAAAGTGGCATTAAAGTGCTTTTTCCTTTGGGAAGGAGGGCTGGCTCAGCCTGGCTGGTACCAGGAGGTGTCAGAGTTCTGCTCTCCACCACGGCTCGTTCATTTCTGCTTGCAAAGAATGCTCAGATTGAGAACTTCTGCTCCAGCCCAGGGTTACTGAGTTGAGCTGGAGCCTCCATTCAGCAGCTGCAGGTGGCTCCACTCTAAGAAAGGGCCTGGCATTTCCAGCAACAAATGCACTTTAAAAAAATGCATAAAACTCGTTCATGCCACAGCAAATCGAGTTAATCATTCACAGTCCCGGTGCAGAACGAGAGTTACAGTGACAATAAACCACAATGGATTTCCTTCGAGCACCATCCCTTGATTTCAGAATTGCTTCTTTAAACACCAGATAATTTTCTAGATCAGTGTCACAGGTAGGTCAGCAGGAGGATGGATTGTCCTCCATTCCTGCCTGATTACACCCGTAAGCAAAACTCTCTTATCAGTTTCAGAATTGCTTCCGAGGCGGTGGCACCAGGATCCCTCTTCTCCAGCACCAGGATCCCTCCTCTCCAGCATCCCCTCCTGCCTCTGCAGACACAGACTGGATGCAGGCACAGAACGGGTGGATCCGTGTGTGAGGCTGAAGAGAGGCTGCTCGGATTCCCTGTGACCAGCCAGGCTTCCCACAGTGAAAGTGAAAGTGAAAGGTCATGGAAATGCCACACCTAACAGGTGGCAAGAGGTAGGAAAAGCTGGGTGGGAACCAGGGGAGGTTCAGGTTGGGTGGTCAGAAGAATTTCCTCACTGGAAGGGCGGTCAGGCAGTGGAAGGGCTGCCCAGGGCAGTGCTGGAGTCGCCGTCTCTGGAGGTGTTCAGAAACAAGGGAAATGTGGCACTCGGTGAGGTGGTTTGTGAACACGGTGGGATTCGGGAAAAGGTTGGACCCGATGATCTTGGAGGTCTTTTCCAACCTCAATGATTCTGTGATTCTGTGAAATGTGATCCAAGAAAGCTTCGCTTGGTCCTTGAGTCATCCTGGAGGAAATTCAAGCAGAAGGCTCCCCGCACACTCCCGGCTGTGATCAGCAGCATTCCCAGGTCTTCCCAGCTCCAGGGGAGCAGGGAACAGGCAGCTGTGTCCCTGGTTCTCCTCTCTGTGCGAGCTGCAGTGGTTTCACCCCTGGCCTTGGCAGCAGCACCTCCCGGGACTCGATGTCCACCCGTGTCCAGGCAGTGCAGCTCTGACCCCATGGTAATGGATTCCTTCTGCTGGAGCAGCACCAAGACCCCCAGAGCAATCCCTAACTGACCCCCCTTGTGCTACAAACTCCAGCACCATCCCCTGTCCCACCATGGAAAGTTTTCCACATCCTGGGAACAGAGGCTCATCCAGCCCTTGACCGAGAGCTGCCCAGGGAGGGATGATCCCAGGGAATCACAGCTCTGATTCCAGTCACGGGTGGCTTCTTCCACAGCCAGGACAGTGGAGAACACCAGGACCAACAGGGCCTGTCCAGTTCTCCTTCCCCAGCAGAGGCTTCCTGGGGGCAGTTTAGAACTCACAGCAGGGCTGATGTTCTGTCACCCGTTTCAAGGGGTCCTGCAGGAAGAGAGCTCCAGATTTATCAATTCAGGTGATTAAACAGGATCTCAGTGAGGACTGGACATCCCTGACGGGCAGCAAACCTCCCCCCTCCGCTGCCAGCCCTCTGACCCTGCTGCTCCATCTCCTCCCTGGATGACAAGTGTTATTCCAGGCCTGCAGGCAAGCTGTAAATATAAAAACACGCACGCCCTACATTAACATTAGCAACAATATTTAAATCGCACTCTAGAGGCGAACTGGCTGGGATTCAAAGGTGACACAGAGAGAGCAGCCCTCGAACAAAGCATCAGATGTGGAGCTGCTGTTCCAACTCGCCCAGGCTCCCCCGCTCCCCCTGATCCGAGAGGGCAGATCCAGCCCAGGCAGAGGGAACTGGGCTCCCAGCGTGCCAGGAACAGCCAGCCAAGGCTGGAGGGCTTCACAGGGCAGAAAAGCCTTTCTGTTCAAGGTGTCACAAAGAGCTGCCCACAGAACCCCAGAATCCCAGAGCAGCTGGGGCTGGAAGGGACCTCTGACCATTGCAGTTGTGCCCAGGCAGGGTCACCTGGAGCAGGTGACACAGGGACGCATCCAGGTGGGTTTGGAATGTCCCCAGAAGGGGGTCATGCCCTCCATGGGCAGCTGTTCCAGAGCTTTCCATGGAAAGAAGCTCTTCCTCGTCGCTGAGGTGCAACTTGTAGTGTTTTATGGCCACTGCTCCTCATCCTGTCCCGGGCACCCCTGAGCAGAGCCCAGGTGGGCTACAGCTCCAGGATTTTAATTGGAAAGCAGATCCCTGCCCAAAACCAGGATGCAGCGATTGGTGTTACAACCTGTGTTCGACACCTTCCCTGAGTCCCCAGCTCCGGGATCGATGGTGGGATGTGAGACTCCGTTCTTCCCACAAAGGCTCCCTGCTGAAAAGCACACTTCAAACGTGACATTTGCTGGCTCAGTATCAAAAAAAGCCTTTAAATAGACCCGCACTGACATTCTTCACACAGCCAGATGGTGAAGTCAGGGTTATGCGGGAGTCATTTTCATTCAGATTCGTGATCCTTAACATTTCTGAGCTCAGAGAAAAAGTACTTTGCAAACCCCTCTGGGGATATGACCAATAAAATAGTAGCTGAACTGTGGGTTCTGAGGGACTAAAACTATGGCAGTGTCTTTATTTAAGTAGCTGCACTTCATTTTTTCCCCAATTTTCGTTCCTTTCCCAAAGCCGGGAGTCACGGCCCCAAAAGCTCTCCAGTTGCCCCCCATGGCAGCCCTCCAGCTCCTCCCTCAGAAGCCAGAATGAGATGAGGCTGCAGGAGCAGCTCCAGGTGGAGTTGAGGGGAGAGGCGAAAGGAGGAGGCTGCAAAGGGGCAACAGCTCCGGTCACTTTGGCTCCTGTGTTCCCGAGGGAATGGCACACACAGGAATTGCCCACAACATCTCCGGGGCAAGGGGGGTGTGAAGCACTTCAGGCTGTGCTGAATGCCCTTCCCCTGCCGTGTCCAAGAGCTGACACTCCCATGGCAGCAGAGATATTTCCTCTCCGTATTTAGGACATGTACAGGGCTCTGTGATTGTTTAACACCTTTTACCTGAGGTTTTACACATCATAAAAGGGTCTGGGAAGGAACAAATCCTCAAGGGGCAGGATCTGATGGTCCAGACATTCCCTTAGAGCACCCACCCCGCCGGTCCAGGGTTCTTCTTTGCCAATTCACTCCATCACCTCTGCAATTTCTCCTCACCTTTCTTTGCAGTGCCACATGAGGGACTGTGGGGTTGGAAGGACCCGTGTGAACCCTCTGGTTTGACACCTCGTCCAGCCCGGGCTGGAGAACTCCCCCTGTTCCCTGTCATGGCTCTTTGATGCTGGATCCAACACTTGCCATGAATCTGTGCCTCGAGGAGGCTCTGGCCGAGTTCCTGAGCAGCCCAAGCCTCCCCTCCACAGCCCCCGAGGCTGCAGCTCTGGAGTGGGAGGGTCCCGTGCCCAGCACAGCACCCAGAGCCGGGCACAGACCTGGTGTCACCATCCCCTGCTGCTCAGGGCACTCCTGGTCCTTCCTCAGAGCATCCCCCGAGGCCATTCCCTCGAGGTTTATCCCACTGGGACCTGGGAAACCACAAAAACAGGGATAGTTCAATAAAAGCTCGGAAAAGAGCTTGGACCCAGGCCCTGTGCCCTGGAGGAGCCCCCCTGAGCAGTGGGATGTGAGCTGCTCGTTCCCACTGAGCTGGGGATGGGGCTCTGCCTGCGGGTGGGTGTCTTTAGTAACATAAATTTAATATATTTCATATAAGTATTTAATATAAATGACACCAACTCTTTTCATTCCCGACCCAGAAGTGTGAGCTGACATTGGGATGCCCTTTCCCGCTGCTTCTTTCTCTTTCCCTGCTCCACATCTCCCATCTTGACCTCTCTCACCCATCCCTTTTCTTTCCTGTTGTCCTATTTTTTTACTTAAATCTAAAAATTCACCTGCTCTGGAAGGCGCAAGGAAAAGCCGAGAGGAAAAGAGGAAAGAAAAAAAAAATGGAATTAATCCATGTAGTCATAACAACAAAAGAGTAGAAAGATAAAAAAGGGGGAAGGAAAAGCGGAGCGGGAGACCACAGCTGTGGGATGGAGACGGGGAAAGATGTGCAAGGGAAGTGTGGGAAGCTTCGGTCAGGGCAGTGTGGAAATGGAAGAGGAAAGGGAAAGGCCACTCTGACCGAGGGAAGGTGCTCAGTCCTCCACAGCAGTGCAGGGAATGATCCAGGGCTCAGGACTGCACGGCTGGAGAAGCTGTGCTGGTGTGGCCTGGCTCAGCCACCGGACATTGGGAGCCCGGGGCGTGGAGCACGGGGAGTTTCCTCCAGGTGGGACCATCCCAGAGAGCACAGAATGTCCTGCTGTGCACCAGACAGGGCTTTTAACAGGACATTTCCCCTTTAACTCAGACACCTTCACCCCCCGGCCCCGACTGGCTGGTCCTTCCCTGTGCACGATT
Source organism: Ptilonorhynchus violaceus (assembly GCA_013397565.1). NCBI lineage: Eukaryota > Metazoa > Chordata > Aves > Passeriformes > Ptilonorhynchidae > Ptilonorhynchus > Ptilonorhynchus violaceus. The sequence goes on from VZRJ01006411.1 coordinate 212,222, forward strand.
CCCGCCTGCTCCGTCAGCCCTGATCCAGCTGCTCTCCCCCACATCCCGCCCCTCCAGCGCCTTGGCTGTGCTCCCCTGGGCTGGCACGGCCGGGGAGCAGCTCCGGGTCCCAGGGGTGTCCTTGGAAGTCACCTCAACCCTGTCCCCTCGGGAGTGTCCCCAGGGCGGTGACAGCGTCCAGGAAGGTGCTCAAGGACCCTGCAGGGGCCGAGTGCCACCTGTCCTGGCTGGGCCCTGGGGCCAGCTCTGCTGGAATTGGGGCGTGCAGGGTCTGAATCCTTACCTGAGCTGGGGTTTGCAGGGCCTGAGTTCTTCCCTGAGTTGGGGTCTGCAGGGCCTGAATTCCTACCTGAGTTCATACCTGAGTTCTTACCTGGGCTGCGATCTGCAGGGCCTGAGTTGTCACCTGAGCCAGGGGTTTGCAGGACCTGACTTCTTACCTCAGTTCTTACCTGAGTTGGGGTCTGCAGGGCCTCATATCCTACATGAATTCTTATCTGAATCAGGGTCTGCAGGGCCTGAGTTCTTACCTGAGTTGGGGTCTGAAGGGTCTGAGTTTTTACCTGAGTTCACACCTGAGTCAGGTCTGCAGGACCTGAGTTCTTACCTGAGTTGGGGTCTGCAGCATTTGACTTCCTACCTGAGTTCATACCTGAGTTGNTGCAGGGCCTGAGTTCATACCTGAGTTGGGGTTTGCAGGGCCTGAGTTCTTACCTGACTTCTTGCCTGAGTTGGGGTCTCCAGGGCCTGAGTTCTCACCCGTTTTCCCACCCGAGCTCTCACCTGCGCTGGGGCAGAGGCAGGAGCAGGGATGTCTCCCGAGCAGGGACCCCTTGGCTCCGCGCTCACATCCCTGCCCACACCTCTGCACCTCCGGGGCTGCCCCACGACGGTGCCGCTGGAGCCACTCCCACCACCCCAGCAGGGCAGGGGCGCTCGGATGCCCGAGCAAACCCCATTTTTCCATGGATTCTCCAGCCCTTTGCCCACCCCGTGAGACGCGCACATCCCCGGGGGCCGGGAGCAGGAGCCGCCTCTCCCGGCGCTCCCGTGGCTTTTCCCGGGAGCTCGGCTGCTCAGCCCGGTGTGGCCGCTCCTGCCCCGATGGAGAGGGGAGCCCCACCCTCCGGACCGGGATAATGTTTTCCCAAAGGCTGGCCGTGGTTGGCTTTTGTTTTGCTGAGCTGTTGCTACGCACCTGAGGGCAGCCGGCTCTCCGCAGGAAACGGCCCTGGCTAAAGTCACCAAATCATTGTTCTGGCGCTTTCTGTGTCATGGCCAAGCGCGGGGAGCCGCGCTTGTTTATCGGGAGGCACCGGGGCAGGATTCGCTGGGGATCCGCAGGGGCGATTTGTCTGCTGCTCCCGGTGGCAGCACTTAGCCCCAAAAACAAAACCAGGAAGAGACTAAGTGTTCCCATGCAACTTCCAGCACAATCAGCAGCCCTCCTCGAAAGCGCCTTTGAGAGGAGAAATGGGAGAGGGAAAAAACAATTGACACCAGGGACTTTATTGAAAAAAAGAAAAAAAGGAAAAAAAGACAATTCTTCCATTAATCAGAGCCTTATCAGCAGCAAGGTGATATAAAGGCAGGGTTTAATTGGGACTGAGAAAATGTGTTTGTGCCGCTGTGGAGAGCCTTGTCTATGCGAGCAGGAATGTGGCCTGCATCCTGTTTTCCTTACCGATGGGGGAGGAATCCGCTCCCCCGTTCCTTGAAAGGCCGCGGCGTGTTTTCCACCAGCTCCATGCTGGGCTGGTGAATCAGGTTCCTGCTCCTCAGCATCCTGGAGAGCAGCTTTGTGCCCGCAGGGATCCCACAGCAGCGGGATGTTTGGGAGGAAAACAGCAGCCGTCCCTCCATCGGGAGCAGCAGGTGCCTGGGCTCCCGGCCACTCCTTTGTGCTGCATCCCACTCTTCTGCTGCCTGGGGACAGAGGGACCATTCCCAAAGCGGGGAGATTCCAGGTTCCAGTGGTGGTTTGTTGGGCAGCACAGGCAAAACTCGGTGTTTAAAGGGGGTGGGGGTCAGAGCCCGGTGAGGGTTGTGCTCCGCCCTGCCCTGGGCAGTGCCTGGGGTGCCGAGTGCTCCCAGCTCCCAGGAAGGACAAGACCAGCCAGGGAAGGATCCTCCAGCCCCTCTGCTCCTCTGCCTGGGAAGGCACTTGGTCATTGCCTTCCATGGCAAATACTCAGGGACAGGGTTCGGCCTCTGCCAGCCCCTCGGCTCCATCCCCAGCGCCTGGAAAGGTCTCCCTGATGGATCCTGGCTTTTCCCTCTGCCGGGGGTGCTCCCTGCTCCCTTGCATCCATCCTTTTGAGCACAGGGAACCTCCACGCTGTTCCACTGCCGTGGCATTAAATGTCAGGCTGTCTTTAACACCAGGACACCCAAAATTTATGAACCCTTTCTCTCCTCTTCCCAGCCCCAACCTCTCACGAAGGGAATCACAGTGACGCCTCCATCCTGCATTTTGTCCTGCATTTCCAGGATGAACGGCCCCAACCCAAATTCAACACCTTTTTCTGCACCGAAACTCTGGCTGCCTTGGGTGGAGATCCATCCAAACCCCCTGGCACTGTCCTTGGAGCACTGGCCACACAAATAGAAAGTTTGGCTTCGCCAGGGAATGGGAATGCCAGGCTGGGAATGTCACCCAGGAGCGAGTTTGTGGGAGTGTGGCAAACGCGCCCGGCAGCGCAGCCCGGCATAATTAAGCAGCATTCTTATTCACGTCATCTCCTGGCTTTGGCATGGCTTTTATTATAGTCATTACCAAGACAGATATTACTTTTGGATTGACTCACTTGATGGGTTGATCAGCACTTTATTGTAGCCTCCAGTTACAGCACTTTTTATGGCATGCAGAAGAACTTAACCATTAGCACACTATTAGGAAGAACACTGGCAACTGATTAAGTTGCTGAAGGTCAAAGACATTTTTCTTAATTGCTCCATGTGCTCCCTCCTCCTCCCCCTGCAACGGAGCTGGAGGGAGATTATTCCCTTTTAATAACAAAGTCACGGAGCGGTGCCTCAGATTTGCCATCAAATCCCCAGGGAGAGGGCTATTCCCCACCTCAGATCCTCTCAAACTGTTATGGTCTCGCTGCTGAAATGAAGTTCCGGATGTTTTCACGGCAAACGGAAACTAAAAACGTCATTGGGGTGACTTATGGGTTCCCACATATTGCAAATAATGCGCTAATGGGGTCATAATGAAGGGAGTGGGTATGCCAAAGGGAGCTCCCTGTGTTTGGGGGGAAATGGGAGATGATTTTCCAGCCTCTGTGGGCTCTCAGCTTCCAGTTGGATTTTCCAGCCTCTGAGGGCCCTCACAGCTCCCAGTTGGATTTTCCAGCCTCTGCGGGCTCTCACAACTCCTGGTTGTGGTTGTGGACTGAACAACCCCAGCCCAGGCAAGAAGAGATCCCAGAGCTCATGAAAGTCTCTCGGACCAGCCTTGTCACTCTCTCCCTTGGAATGCAGCACTTCAGGGGTTTTCCCACTAATCCACAGGGATAGCTGCTCAGCAGGGTGTCCGTGCCCCATCCTCCAGGCTGTGCTTCCAGAGTGCTCCAGAGGCACCGCAGGAATGACAATTCCCAGCACAGGCTGAGCCGGTGGCATCATCCCCCCCCCCATCACCAGCACAGGGGACAGAGGGTGATCCTTGTGGGATCCAGGATGTGCTGCCCTGGAGCTCACTCATTACCCAGCACAGCTAATTAATACCATTTTTAACTATGTGATTATTCCACCCGACTGTGGCCGTTTAAATTTTCTCCTCCAGCTTCTCCCCTCTCCCAGCCCATCTGAGCTGAGAAGCCAAAATCACCAAAAGCCGTTTCTGGGTAAATTCCACCTGCAAAACTCCACGATCCCGGTGGCCTCCCACCTGGCAGAGCCTCGGTTTAGCAGCTTGTGGGACTTCATCTTTCAGCTCCTCCTATTTGATGCCAGCACATCTCCTGAGCACAACCTGCCAGTCCTACAAACGTGGGAAGGGAAAAAAAGCCCCATCAGAAAAATATCGCCCAACCTGATGAGGACAGAACAGTCCCAGGGAAGTTTGCTGTCCTTGGGCCGTCTGGGAAGGGGTTTTTTCAGGAACTCTGGAAAAATGGGAGAGTCACATCACAAGATGTCCACTTTCACAGGACCTGCCAATCCTAAAAAGGACAGTTCAACCCAAAAGCTGTGTCTTAGGAAAGGTGCCCTGTCACTTATAAAAGTATCACTTATACTCAGAACTGCCTTTGGAAGTTGCCTGGTTTCCTGGATTTTCCACTTAAACGGAGTTTTATTATTCTGCTCTTTCCTGTTACCTGTGAGAATTTAGAACACACGCCTCCTTCAACCCCCTTCAGCTCATCTTTGTCGGAGAATTCAAGAACCTCAAGAATAAGCACAGTCCTCTCTCGTCCCTTTTCACCCTAATTGAGATGCTTTTAAGCATCTCCCTCCTCTCCTTCCCCCGGGTGATACCTAATTAGGGTTTGTAATTAAAGCTGTACCCCGAGGGCTGGGCTTTGCTCAGAGGTTGGTGTCGGTCCCGGCCCCACCCCGGGGATCCTGCCAGGCTTGGGGTGTCCCTCAGCCCTTGGGGGGACTGGGGGGCTTTGTAGGGCATCCCAGCAAGGAGCTCTGCTGAGGTTTTGGGATAAGGAAACCTTTCTGGCTGTCTGGCACTTCAGGATTTCCTTCCGTGGTTCTCACTGGTGAGTCCCTCTTTGAATGTGGGCAGCCTGCCTTGAAGATTTTCCATCATTTTATGTCAAATTTTCCCCTCTTAATTCATCTTAGGGCCCCAAAAAACCATCAACCCTCACACAGTGATTAGTTCAGATTTTCCCTCTCCCCGTTTGCTCCAAGCCCACAAACTGTGGCAGGGCTGGGGAGCATCTCCTGTGGTCCCACCTCCTAAAATGTGGTGCTCCTCTGGTTCCACGACCCTCTGAGCATCCCAAACAGGGAACTTTTCCCTCTGAGACCAAGGGCTGACCAAGGCTCCTCCGGGACTCAAGACAAATAAAAGGCCGAGCCCGGGGCTGGCTCAACAGACATTCCAGATGGTGGGGAAACCTTTCCTGGGAAGTGCATGAACGTCCAACCGCCCTCAGCTTCCTCATTCACAGCACCTGCAGTCAGTCCCAGCAGCACACCACGGAAATCAACCCCAACAGGCAAAATTCCAGACGTGTTCTGGAGCTCAGCTGAGCAGGAGAGGGGGGAATTTCACCTTGGATGTTATGCAGACGAGACAGGGAAGGTGCAGTGTTTCAGAGTACATTTTCCCCCTTTTACCTGTAATTCCAGGTCCCTTTTATCATGTATTTTTGTCATTAAATTCATAGAAACAGTGATTTATTGTCACAGAAACACCTGGAGGAGTCTGGTTTCCTCACCAAGCCATAGGGTGGAGGCTTGGCCATGGGAGATCCAGCTCGGCCAGGAAAACCAGGGAATAGGAGAGGATGGGACCCCTCCCGACCCTTCCCCCTCTTCCCAGCCTCACTGGGATGATGGTTTTTGAATTGCACTTCAGAAAATCACAATAATATTACAAAAGCTCAGCCATTCCCAGATCTAGAGCTCTGTCCCTGCCCTGCTGACCCCACAGGGCTGTGGAGAGGATTGGATGCAGAAGGACTCAGCCATGGGAAAAGAGCACCAGGATCCCTCGGCACAGGGATCCAAGCTGCACTCACATCCACAACCAGCTGGGGATAATCTCACATCTGCATTCCCAGAATCCAGAAAGGAAGAAGGGGTTTCAGGTAAGGAATGGTGGTGGGTTCACTGTGGACTGAGATTCAGGACCATTCCCAGCCTCCCCATTCCCACTTCTTTTGGCCATCGGGATTCCTTTCGCTCCACCCGCTACCCCCAAGCCACCAAATAAGGAAGGGAAGTGCTATTGACTGTTGTCATTATTTATTACAAATTATATTTTGAAAATTACTGTCTAAAATAAAAAAAAAATCCATAGATTTAAATAAATATACGGATTTCAGGATGCTACATATGGCAAGTGTGCAATAAGTCACGTAAGGAGGGGGCATTACACACACGTAAGGAGATTTACATGGTACTTTACAGCAGTAGTTTGATTTTAAATTACTCACATTAAACCATGTGCAAAGTTTCCTCTGGAACAAACCCTTTCAGGATTTAATTTTTTTTTTTTTTTTTTGTTTTTCAGAATGACTCCAACCTTCAGAAGGTCAAATATAAAAAAAGATTCTCTGCGGCCTTGGGGACCAAATGATCAATCTGCTGTTTCATTCACGGTACAATCAATTGGCCTTATTTTTTCCCCGCTCCAGGGCTTAAAGCAAAATCAAGGAATTATTTTTCACGTCCGTCGGGACTGCCCTTGCAACAGCCACAGCTTTTGGTCCACCACCAGCTCGAAGCAGCCTTTCCAAAGCTCCTGTGTAACCCCGGCCTGGGCACCAGAGGGACCCAGCAGTGGCTCCAGGAGAGCAAATCCTTCCCTGCACTCACCAGGTGACAGCCATTCAATTCCTATAGAATTTAATCTGCCCAGGCAAACAAAAGTGCATTTGTGACACAGCTCCGGAGCCCTGGCGTTGTGTTTGCCTGGTTTCCAGGTCCTGGGCTCGCTGTTTTTCCCAAATTCTGCCTTCCCTCCCCTGGGCCAGCAGCACCGAGCTGCTCCATGGGTCTGGGTTTAAATCCTCTAAGCCGTGCAGGCAGGGCTGGGCTCTCTTAGGGAAGTTTGGGTTGGAAGGGACCTTAAAGATCATCTAATTCCAGCCCCTCTTCCCGGCAGTCCTTCCCTCCACACCATTCCCACCTGGCTGCCCCTTGCCTGATGCGTTCCCCACCCAGGTCACCCTTCCCTTGGTGACCTGGCACCCATAACTGGTCACTCATTGTCCAGAGGTGGACTCAGACCCGGCCTGAGCGAGCATCCGGCCAGGCTCTGTGTGCCCTCCCCCAGCACCATCCCTCTGCCCCAGCCTCTCCTCCCAGGCAGCGCTGGAAGTAAGCTGGGACATTCAGGAGCTGGAAATCCTCTCTAAGGGCCTGCCCAAGGAGATGGGATGGGGTCGCTGACCCAGACCAGGGCCCAGCTCTGCCTCAGACCCAGTTCTGCTCCCTCCCCCTGGCTGTGGGGGGGCTGGGGGCTCCTGCAGATGTCCAGCTCCACACCAGCCCCCCATCCCATCCCTGTGCCCGGGTGTGATGCCAGCCCTGGGGGAACTGATCCTCCACCTTAACTACAGCCACAAGGACCTCAGTGAAAATTCACCCCAGTGGTTTCCCAGCCAGGGAATGCCCCTGACTGCTCAGTTGGCTTCCAGACGATGACAGAAACCTTTAATACAAGCTGGGAGCTGTTTCACCGCGGGACTCTCGTTCACAGGCACTGACTGGCAAGGGCAAGTAGTGCAAAGGGGGGCTGGGGCTGGAGGCAGCTCCACGAGCAGCCAAACCCCCTCTGGATGGGGCCAAGCTGGGCCCAGAGGCAGAGCAGCCCAGGCCAGCGGCAGGGGCTCGGTGCTGCCTCATCCCGAGCTGCCCGGAACCCCCCGGGTCGTGATTCACCCACCGAGCGTGGGCTGGGCCTCTGCCGAGGGCTGCAGAGCGGAGTTCAGCTGGTGCTCCTCCAGCAGGCCTGGTCCAAAAAGGCACAGCTCAGCTCCCTTGGTGCCCTTTGTGTGACCGTACAGAGAGACAGTTTTCCCTTTGCAACAGTCTCTGGAGTGCAGGCAGTGCTGGTTCCCGCAGCAGGAGCATGGAGATTCCTCTTCCTTCCCTTCCACTCAGCCTTCCCTTCAGCTCTAACAAGCGACAGCGGAGCTGGTGGCACCCACAGGACTCCGAATTCTTCTGGTGAACTTGGTGTGCACCCGTTCCTTATCTCTTCTTCTTCCAGATGTTTTTCTCCCAAGGCAGAACCGTCGGCCGTGCGTCCCTCCGGGAACGCTGCTGGTGTTTGCCGGAGCGCGGGCTGGAGACCCTGAGGTCCCTGGGGACAGAAGGGACACGATGGTCACTCTCCAGCCCACTTGCCCAGTCCCCAGAAGCAGCCCATATCATGACATTTATCTACCCCTCACCACGATTTGCTGCGAGGCAGAAGAAGAGGGAAGGCAGAGAAGGAATTTCTGCCCGCAGCTGGATGGAGCCACAGGGGAGCTCCATCGGACTCAGCAAGGACCGGGGAATCAGGGGATCCCAGGAGTCCTGCAGCAGGGCATGACCCAAGTGCTGCTTCCCCAGACCTGCCTGCACAAATTGTTCCCCTTGGGCCTGATTTAAGGGCCACCAATCCCTTAATGTGCCAACGCCTTTACTCAGTTTCACTCCTGGAGTCCTGGTCTCTCCCAGCAGGGAGTTCCACCATTCCCTGATGTGGTGTTGAAAGTTTTTTCCTTTGGTCCAAAGCTGCTGCCCAACAAATTATTTTCCTACACGATGCCATCCCCCCTCCCTCTTCTTCCACATCACCCATCAGCCTGTGCCATATCAGGGGAACTCCCCACTCCAATCAAGAATTACAGTCCATATAACATTCCTCTGGTTTTGGGAGGGCACAGGGAACCCTGGCCCCCTCAGCTATGAGCCTGAGAGAGCAGAAGCAGTCAAGTCTCCTCATTGAAAGGAGACAAGAGGAGGAAGGCAGGTCAGAGCCAAGGGGTAACTGCAGCCTGGGGCCACAACCACACCTTTCCAGGGCTCCCGAGGGATGTTCAGAGCGGGTTTGGGTGCTCACCTGAGAGCTCTCAGCAGCCCAGGATGGAGAGGCCTCGTGTCACTGCTCTGCACAGACCTCGCTGATGCTCCAGAGCTCACGGGGAGCTTCAGGCTCTGGAGGTACCTGAAGAGCAAGAGGAGAAGCATGAAGCACCCACACCCAGGCTGTGGGGGGCACAGGGGGAGCCCTGCCAGCGACAGACAGCTGAATGCACGCTGTGAAGGGCTGATTGCAGCTAATTGAGAGCTGTTCACGGCTCACTTTGACTGCTCTGCCCTTCTGCCAGGCCTCCTCTATTCACGGGCATATTTAATGATTGGTGGGTTTAACTACTGCCTCGCTATTGAATTAATGACAGATATCTGCAATGACTGCGCTCCCAGCTCCCCTCAGCAACAACTGAGACCCCCCACGCACCATAAACAGCGCTGGCCACAGAGGATATTTGACTGCTGACAGCTCACAGCAGTCCTGCTCTGCTCCTTTCTGAGCCAGGCAGGAGACACTGGTGCCCCAAAGCTCCACACCCTCGCTTGTCCCCATTCCCAGGGTGCTCCCAGCTCTCCCTTCTGAGCAGCAGGCACTGGTGCCCCAAAGCTCCACACCCTCGCTTGTCCCCGTTCCCAGCCTGCTGCCGGCTCCCCTTCCCACCGGCACAGCCAGCACTTCCCCAGCCTCCTGGCAGCAGCAGGGATGGAGTGACACTGCTGCCCATCAGCAGCTGCACAGCCAAAACCCCCGGTGGCACTGCCGGGGCTCCGGGGAGGGCGGGCAAAGCCACGGGACACGTCCCAGGGGCTCGCCAAGAGCCGTCCCCAGGGAGGCTGTGGGGACACCGCAGCTCCTGAGCACTGCCTGCCCCTCGGCATCGCGGCTGAGCAGCGCCCGGGGCCATCCCCAGCACTCACCCAGGCTTTTCCCGGCAGAAGGTGGCACAGACGCTGTCCCTGGAGTGGGAGCACTCGCACCGGCCCGGCGACCTCTTGCGCCGCCTTGGCGGGCTGCCCAAGCCGTAGGGAGCGGTGTGCCTGGGAAAAACAAAGGAATTCAGCTATGCCACCAACTTTTTATTGGCCAGCAGGTTTATAACACGGTCCTGGGAGGCAGCCAAGCCAGTGCCAGGATAATAAAAGACTCATCTATAGACATAAGGTGAAAAGGTCACTGATAGGTCTAAGCCTTTACACTCCAGCTCCTCTCCCACCTCCTGCTTTCCCCACCCCACCCCTCCCAGCAGATTGCCGCTCTGTGCTGGCCTGGAAGGGGAGTTTTCTCTCCTTGCAGCAGCCCAGGTGCCCGTGCAAGGGTTGCCACACGGGCTGGGCGAGCTGGGAGCTCTCAGGCACGGCAGAGCTCCTGAGGAGCTGCCCCAGCCCAGCAGCCCCCCCGGCACCACAGCGGTGTCAGTGCCTTCCCTCCCCCGCGGGTTTGAGCACACGGGACACTGTACAGCTGGAGATGTCTCGGGGCCATAACAGGTTCTTGTGATCACAGCAGCTCCCAGAGCTGTGAGCACATTCCCGCTCCATCTCTGATGGCAATCTACTCTCCCAGAGGGTTTAGGATTGGCAGGGACTGCAACTATTCCGCGAGCAAGCAGCGAGTTGTAAATGCATGTCAGCGAGCACGATTATAACCACACCTGAGTGCATGTGTTGTGCTCCTGTGTGATGGCCATTGGTCTGAAACTGCTGGGAAAGCTGCTGGAGCATTCCTGAGGGCAGGACTTGGCAGCCACAGGCCCTCAGTGCCAGCCCACCACTGTCTCATTAACAATGCTGGCAGGCAGCAGCCGGGCTTCTAGGCTGCGAGCGGGGAGAGGAACTTTCTGACTCGCAGCTACAACACCTTGGTGCTGCTTCGGGCTTGCGGAGGTGCAAACCTCAGGAAAAGCCGAGCCCGGGAGGAAGCAGCGCCCTGTGCTTTCACCTCGCTCCCTGGGGGTGGGACAAACTCCCGAGCAGCAGCAGCAGCAGCACAGTTTGTCCCTTTCTAGGCTGAACTTGCACCCCGGAGCAGGTGCTGCCAGAGCCTCGCCGGACTGGGACCCTTTCCCACCTCCTCCAGCCTAACCCCGTCCTCCACCCGAGAGTACAGCCACTGCCCATCAGCGGAGCCACCCCCCGGGGCCGCGGGCATGCTCACCCGGGTGTGTTGACCCAGATGATGTCCAGGTGACAGAAGTAGATGCATTCCTTGTCCAGCCAGCTGTTGCAGGAACAGCGCTTGGTCCTCGGCGGCGCGGCCAGCTGGGAGTCGGCCGGGGGATGGCCCAGACCTGCAGGGAGGGAGGGAGGGATGAGCGGCCGGGCCGTGCGTCCCCTCCGCAGGCTCTGGGGATCGCGGCGACGTCCCCGTGCCGGCGGCTTCGCCGGAGCGCGGCTCCTCCCGGAGCGGCACGGC
>VZRJ01006411.1:223599-243908 GCA_013397565.1 Ptilonorhynchus violaceus
CTCCCCGGGACGGCTCGGACCCCCCCGCTCCTCCCCGGGCCGGCTCGGACCCCCCCCGCTCCTCACGGACCCCCCGCTCTTCCCCGGGAATGCACGGACCCCGGAGCCTCCCCGGGATGGCTCGGACCTCCCGCTCCTTCTCAGGAGGGCACGGACCTCCCGCTCCTCCCCGGGAATGAACGCACTCCCCCGCTCCCGGCCGGGCACACGCGTGGGCTCCTGCGCCGGGGCAGCGCCGGAGGGGCCGGGCAGCTCAGGGCAGAAAGCCGCCGGGGCCGGGATGTGGCGTGGGCTGACCGTGTGCGGAGTGAGCCCCGCGGGGTCCGGAGCTGGGCAGGGCTGCAGGTGCAGGACGCTCGCAGCGAGGGGGGTTTGCAGGCAGTGTCACCGTGGGAGCCCCCCCGAGCTGCCCCCGGCCCCGGGGGAGGTTTTAACCTGCACGAACTGGGCAGAATCCGAGATGTACTTCAAGTTTTTGCTTGAAATCTCTTAGTTTAACTTAGCTTAATACAATTACAAATTGATAAACTTACTCGAAATTGCTGCTCAGTTCATGCAATGACAGTCTTGGCTTTCTCTCCTCTTTTTTTCCTCTAAATCAATTTAAAGACTTTTGCTACGTTGAGCAATTAGAATTTCTTGCAGTGAATCTGTCCGAGCGCTGTCCGATTTTGCTTCAGCATTAATGTTTAATTAATTTGCCACTATCTGCACATTTTCGGGATGCGAATCATGTGAAATAGAGTCACCTCCTGGCATGCACGAGGAGGAGCCAGAGCCCTTCACCTTGCCCGTCGCGTGTCAGGCACAGGCAGGAAACTCCTCCTGACTACGGCGGGGATGGATCGCAGCTTCCAGGCACCCTGAATTCCCTGGGAGCACCGTTCCAGCTTGGAAAGGCAGCTCCAGGCTTTGCAAACCTTGGGTAAATCCTGCGAGCAGTTTAGAAAAGTGAAATCACTGCGTTTGCCTTTTGCAAGAGGTTCCGAAAAGCTTCTCGGGAAAGGGAGTGTATTTTATTTGTTTACCGTGAGCAGTTCAGCTTTTTATGGCCCTGTTGTCATGGGCAGATGCGAGGTGGTGGCAATTACAGGCGGTGTGAGGACTCATGCTCAGGAACACGTGCTTGGGGGAAAGGAAAGAGAAATAAGGAAAAATGAGGGAGAGTGAGGAAAGCGGCTCCCGAGCTCGAGTTCCTGCTCGCAGCGGCTCATGGAAGGAAAACGGGCGATGATTGCAGTCCTGCAAGGGAAGGCTGCAGGATTTGGCATCCCCTTGGACCCAGCAGCAGTGGGAAGTCCTCTCTGTGCTCGTGCTGAGTGCACGCAGAAGACGAGTGCAGGGGGAAAACCGTGGGAGCAAAAAAACCGGGCACAGAAGAGCACAGAGCCAGGCGAGATGGAGTGAGAGGGCACAGAGGCCAGAGCAGATGAAAAATGTGTGTATGGGCACGCCACCAAAATAACAGAGCAGAGGATGTGTCAGGCAGAGAAAATCAGGAAGAGTGAAAATTATAAAATAATAGGAAAATAAAGACAGAGCTTATAAAATAAAGCTTCGGTGTCACAGGCAAACAAAACAGAGGGAAGTGTTTAACCTCTGCACCAATGCAGCAATTCTCCTAAAGAAAACAGGGAACTACAAAAGCAGCGTTACCTGTTACAGCCCATGTTCCAGCTGTGCCAAGTTTCAGAGTTATGTCAGAGCTCGGATCCTGTGTGACATTCCAGATGCCAGCCCGGTGATATAATAAATCTCCCTCGGCTTCCGTTTCTGCGATCCCCGTTCTGGTCACCGCGGGGTGAAAGACGATCCCCTGGACGTGGGGAAGGCAACGCAGCCGTGTTTGCCGAGCCCGAGGAGGGGCTGGGGAGTCGGTGACATCACTGCACTGGAAAGGGGCGCTCTCTTTGAGGAGGAGCTGCCGGTGGGTCTGGGACGGAGCCGCAGGGTCCGTGCGCCGCGGGGTCAGCACAGAGCCCTGGCACACGGGGCCCTGGCACACGGGGCCCTGGCACACGGGGCCCTGGCACACGCAGCCCTCACGCCTCGGGGAGGGAAGAGGAGTCCCGAGTGAACCTGGGGGTTTGGGCATCTGGGTTCAAGCGATTTCCTTGCTTTTGTGGTCCTTTTGTGGGCAGAGCCGTGTCACCCAGCTCACGTTTCCGAGGAGCACCTGGAGCTACACGTACCCGTGAGCAAGCCCTGCCGGGTGGCTGGAAGTGCCCAGGTGCCTGCCGGTATCCGCCTTTCCCGCCAGGTGCAAAAACATCTTCACAAACCAGACCTTTCATCCAAGATTTCTCAATTGTTTCCTTCATTTCTCATAAACCCCGGCAGATTGACACCGTCGCAGAAAATGGAGCAAATGTTACGCCCTCGTGTTCGTCTGCGCCTGCCGAGGGGAGCCTGAACTCCTTTTTTTTCCTCCAGGAAAAACCCTCCTGTGCTGAGCAGGCACAAACCTGAGCAGCACACCTAGGGATGTTTGGCACCAGAGCTTCAGGGATCCCAAAGGATGTGGGGCTATGGATGAATTCTCTGTTCCTTGCAGGACTGTAGGAACCCTGCAGAGAAGAGCTGGGATTGGCACTGAATTGATGTTGAACTGACCCAGCTCCGAGAGCTTTGTTCAGAGCTAAAGAGTTCCTGTGAAAAAACAACACTTTGGAAAGTCTTTTGCCTTTAGGGCTTGTGAGGAAGAACGTCCAGACACGGGGTGAAACAGCTGCCTCAGCATCGAACACCCCCACAGAGCACGCGGGACTTGATGATCTTGGAGGTCTTTTCCAACCTTAATGATTCCATGATTCAATGATTATTCCAGTGTCTGTGGTGGTTTCAAGAGTACCTGCTTGGTTTAGGCTGACTCACAGACTATCCAGAGTTGGAAGGGACCCACAGGGATCATCCAGTCCAACCCCTGGCCCTGCCCAGACCCCCCAACAATCCCAGCCTGTGCATCCCTGGGAGCGTTGTCCAAACACTCCTGGAGCTCTGGCAGCCTTGAGGCCGGGACCATTCCCTGGGGAGCCTGGTCAGTGCCCAGCACCCTCTGGGGACAGGAGAACCTTTCCCTGCTCTCCAGCCTGACCCTGCCCTGGCCCAGCTCCAGCCGTTCCCTGGGTCCTGTCCCTGTCCCAGGGAGCAGAGATTGGAGCTGCCCCTCGGGAGGAGCTGCAGCCCCCGCTGAGCTCTGCCCTCAGCCTGCTCTGAACTCACCCAGTGCCCTCAGCCGCTCCCCCTGTGGCCTCTCCTGACCCTTCAGCACGTTCACAGCCCCCTTTGGACACTCTCTAGTACCTTTAGATCCTTTATTGTGGTGCCCCAAACTCACCAGTGTTCAATCCCCTCATGGGCTGTGGGTTCAGCCGTGGTTCTCCTTGACCTCCTGAACACGGAGAACCTGCCCTGCTCCTGCCACTGTCCCTGTTCCCCTGATAAGGATCAGGAGGCGGCTTCCCAAGGCCAACCCTCCTGGCATTATCACCACACCAGAATCACAAGGGAAAACAACGCGCTGGAGGAGCGCCGGGCGCGCTGCACAAACACGGCTCCCGGACGGGGAACAAAGGCGCACGCCGGGTCCTAAATGCCAGCGATGGGCTCTGCCTCCCGCGGTTATTTTTTCCCTTTTGTTTCTGAGCGCAGGAGTGCATTGTTCGTGTCACCGTGAGGAGTTCCAGGCAGACATGACGAAAGGGACGAAGCGGCTCGGGACAGGAGACGGCCCGTGCCGCGCTCCCGAGCCGCGCTTGTTTGGAAACAGGGAATGAGCAAACAGGAAAGTGCTTCAACCATCGAGGATTCGGGAGCCCGGCGTGCTCCTGGCACCAGCGGGAACAATGGGCTGATGTCACGAGAATTCCCCGCGGTGGATGCGAGCCCAGCAAATCGTCATAATTCTTGTCCCGGGACACGAGCGGAATTTTTCCACAGTTGGTCATCCCCCCTCCCCGAGCCGCCGTTAGGAAGTGTAGGGAAGAGACATTGTCAAGTGAGGCTTCCTTTGGGACTGTCATTGCCCCCCTGCCCTCCCCCAGCTCCACACATCAGCTGGAATAAATCCCAGCTTTCTGCTGGCTGGGAGGGATCTCAGCGTGGTGCTGGGGAGCTGGAGATGTTCCACACCGAGCAAAAGGGTGAACACCACGGGCTGGAGACTCCTAAGGGAAAGGGGCAGAGTATCCTCAGCTCTGTGGGGCACGGAGTCAGTTTGGAGCATTGTCCATGTGGTTCCAAAGGTGCTGAGGATGGCCAGGGGCTCAGGAGATGGAATCCTGCCACAACAGTGGTGGCTGGGGAATTTCAGCCAAGGTTAAGGCTACTAAACGACATGAGATCCCAATTCCTCCTTCATGCATTGGTTTAAAGTCAGCTCTGTGGAGAGCATCCTGAAGTTTGCTTGCAGCACCCAGGCCTTTCCCAAGCTCTTGAATTCCCCTTTGGTTCCTTTCTTTCGATGGGAACCGGAGCCACGGGAGGGCTGGGGTAGCTGGGCAGCCCTCGGGGGTTGTGGTGGCTTTCAGCTGTTATTGGGCTGTCACTGAACACCCAGAGTGTTCTCACCTCTCCGGGATTTGCCCCGCGAGACCCCAGTTGGTTCCTGTGCAGCCACACCAGCTCTGGGCTGTCCCTTCGGTGTTGTCCCGGGGGGGTGGTGCTGCTTGCTCGAGCTGGACATGGGATTCCAGCAGCAAAAAGGACTTCAGTGAGTCCAAGCCGGTCCTGACATGGCAGCCCCAAAGAGAGAAGCCCAAAGCCGCGAATGTTTGCGGGGTTTGCTGGTAACAGACTCGTCCCTGCTCTGGGTTTGGCTGTGTTTGCACTGTCAGTGCCTGGACACACCACGAGGGGCTGTTTGTCCTGCTCACAGTGGAGATCTTCACGCGTTTTCCCCATCCCGAGGGCTCCCAGGGAAACCCTCACAGACGTGGGGAGAGGCAGCCTGGCTCTGGGTGCTGGAGCTGCTGCCTCTGTCTCCCCACAGCACAAAGGGGGGGTCACACGGGGAGGTGAAGACTGGGATGTGCTGACTCCACCCTTCCCAGGGAGTGGGGAAAGGGGCAGCAGCTGGGCTGGCCTTGGCAAGGACCCCCTCTGGCACCCAGGAGAGGCAGGCTGTGACCCAGAGTGTCTGTCCCCACGGCAGGGCACTGCCCGGTGCCTCCAGCCTGCTGTCATCAGGCTGACACCTGCCTGGGGTCCGGGTGAGCTGCAGGGAGGGATGATCCAGTTCTGCCCTGCAGGGATGAATGATCCAGTTCGGTTCTGCAGAGATGGATGATCCAGTTCTGCCCTGCAGGGATGGATGATCCAGTTCTGCCCTGCAGGGATGGATGATCCAGATCTGTTCTGCAGGGAGGGATGATCCAGTTCTTCACTGCAGGAATGGATGATCCAGTTCTGCTCTGCAGGGATGGATGATCCAGTTCTGCTCTGCAGGGATGGATGATCCAGTTCTGCTCTGCAGGGATGGATGATCCAGATCTGTTCTGCAGGGATGAATTATCCAGTTCTGCACTGCAGGGATGAATTATCCAGTTCTGCCCTGCAGGGATGGATGATCCAGTTCTGCCCTGCAAGGATGAATGATCCAGTTCGGTTCTGCAGAGATGGATGATCCAGTTCTGCACTACAGGGATGAATTATCCAGTTCTGCTCTGCAAGGATGAATGATCCAGTTCGGTTCTGCAGAGATGGATGATCCAGTTCTGCACTGCAGGGATGGATGATCCAGTTCTACTCTGCAGGGACGAATTATCCAGTTCTGTTCTGCAGGGATGGATGATCCAGCTCTGCACTGCAGGCAGAAGAGATAAAGCCGGAGGTGTTTCACTGTAGGACCTGGTGGCACTTTCCTGCCTGACAATTGGAATTTCCAGTGGCCACGAGTGGCTCTGAGAGGGCAAAGGGGAAGGACGGGCATGGAGGCAAATCATGTGCCCTTTCCGCAGGGCTTCCCTTTACCTGCAGCTCTCAGAAGCCACTGAACAGGGGGTGTTTGGTGTTCCCGGGGATGCCCTGGGATGTCTGTCAGGCAGGGAACTCCTGGGCAGTGAAGGAGAGGTGTGATCTGACGGGTCTGGGAGGGAAAACAAAGAAGTGAATATCTCCGAGACCTTTGAAATGTTCTGAGCTGCCTGTCTGCAGCCGAAGGTGATTATGACCCTGTTACACAAGTATAATTAAAGTTACAGCAAAGCAACCAGGCTTGGAGTCAAATAAAACACGGGGGAGGCAAAAGGTTTGAATTGAATCCAGGAAGGCACCAGATAAACCGGGAATATTGGGAATGTGCGGATGTGTGATCAGCACATTCCACTTCGAGCGCCGGGGCTCTCCTGTTGTGTCAGACCTGGGTAAGACCTGCAGGAGCGGCCAAAGCTGGTCCCTCATGGCACCACCTTCTGCTGGTCTGGTCTGGTTTTACAGTTGTTTTAAAGTCACAATAAAATAATAAATGTGCTCCTGATGACACCTTTCCTTTCTGCTGTGGCAGCTCTTGCGGGGACAAACGCCGCTGAACACCTGCGACTTCCCACGGCAAAAAATCTGCTGAGTGTTTTCAAAAACATCAGGACTCCAAAGGCTCCAAACTCCTCCTTTCCTCGCTACCTGGGAAGCAGAGCATGCCCACCTTTCTCTGTGGATGGCAAAGGGAATATTTGCAGTTAAGAAAGGGGTTTTTAATGAAGTGAGTGACAACTGCGATCTGTCCCGTGCGCCTGCCTCACCACACACTTTTTGTGCCCGAAAGGCAAGAAAAGCACAGCTCAGCATGTGTTTGAACAGCCCCACGGAGACATTCCTCGTGTGTTGAGTGTTCGTTGGAACACTTTAACAGGGATGTCTGCCTTCGCTCCACCCTGATGGCTGAGCTCCTGCAGCTTTCCAGCACGATGAGTGACCTGGAATTTGCAATTACGAGAGGTGTCATGCAATGCCTCGGCACCTGGGAGCCTCCTCCCGGCTCTCCCGGCTCTTCCCGCTCCTGATCCCAGGCTTTGCAGCAAGTGCAGGGGAGCAGCTCGTGCAGCGGAGCCCATTCCAGCCGGGACAGGCCTGGTGGGGCTCCCGGCACCCGGACAGGCGCAGATCCCCCTTCCTGCGGCGGCTGCCTCAGCAGACTCCGGGCTGCTCCGGGATCGGGCACAGCGCTGGGAACCAGAGCAGATGGCAGCAGATAACGTGACCTCCAGCAATCAGTCGTGGTGTGTCCAGCGGCTTCAATCCATCCCAGAGCTCTCCTTCTGGGTCAATTTTATAGGGAGATACGTGGGGTCAGCTGGGGTAAGGGAGCTGCAAAAATCAGTCAGAGGCAGAAATTCACACAGAGAGCAAGGCAGAAGTTGAAGAGAGAATCCCAGAATTCCACAATGGTTTGGGTTGGAAAGGACCTCAAAGCCCACCCAGTCCCCCCCCATGCCATGGGCAGGGACACCTTCCCCTATCCCAGGCTGCTCCCAGCCCCGTCCAGCCCGGCCTTGGACACTGCCAGGGATCCAGGGGCAGCCACAGCTTCTCTGGGCAACCTGTGCCAGGGCCTGCCCACCCTCCCAGGGAACAATTCCTTNATTCAAGTGCTGCCCTCTGGAATTTCCCCAAGCCTTCCTCAGGGATTCCCGGGAGAGACACGGCCTGGAGTGACCCCGGAGGGACAGGTCAGCTCCCCGTGTCCAGCCCTGTCCCCTCTGTGCTGGGGCTGCAGGGCAGGGAGGGCTGGGCTGGGCACGGGGCAGAGGCCACTGGGATCCCCTCCGGTCCGGGATGATCAATCAGGGAATCACAGAATCCTTGGATGCATTCCAGGACCCAGGGGGGCTGCCAACCTTCCCCGCCGAGCTCTGAACCCACAACCGTCCCCAATCCTCTCCCCCCTGGGCTGGGTTGGATCCAGAAACCCGGCCCGGGCTTGTCCTTGGGGTTCCCTTGAGACAGGACCTTGCCCTTGGCCTTCGGGACCTTCCCGAGGTTCTCCCAGGCCCCCCTCTCCGGCCTGCCAAAGTCCCTCGGGATGACGACGGAAAGCTTGGAGAAAAGCGAGGAAAACAAACACAATGCAAGTGTCTGCCCTTTACACCTCAGCCCTCGAATGTGCGGTTAATTATTAATTATTGATATGGTTTATTGATGCATTGATGTATTGATTGTGCCGCCTACGGGACAGATCCCATTGTTCTGAACGGTGTGCAGATCCGTGGCGGAATCCAGGGAGGTTACAAAGGTTTCCCAATGAAAAGTGCTGATGCTGGAACACTGAAAATGTGGACATTGAGAATATCTTGATTTTCCCCCCTAAAACAGGGGTAAAGAAGAAGTGAATTCGTGAGTGTTTGGATTCGTTTTTACCTTCGGTAAAGTCATTCCAGCTCTCAGTCTTGCATTTTAATGCAAAATTATTAAATTTGTTTAATTTTCTTTACTCAAGGACTCAAAATTGTGGTGGATTAAAATCTCTCCTGTCAAAATACAACATTTTAATCAGACTTGCAACTTGTCCAAACATCTCGTTTTTAGAAGAAGTCAGAAACACTTGATTTGGGGAAAAAAAAACCAAAAAACAACAAACCCCAAAACTATAAAAACATTTCCAGCAAACCAAGAAGGTCATAATTTCCATCCAGCTCCCTGCAATTTTGGGAGGAGATGAGAGACTCCCGCAGCAGATCAGTCAGGGAAGGAAACAGGGAAAGTTGTACGAGAAAGTTTAATTAAAGTGGGAGTAATTGGGTGCTGAGGAATCCCAACACGGACTTGGCAAGGGATCAGTCTGGGCAGTGTCTTCTCGCTGGATGTGTCTGCCCTTGGACAGATGGAGCTGTAATTCCAGTTACTGGTTAACCAGTTTGCCACCAAACTCCATTTTTTCCAGGCTGGTTTGTGCTGTAACTCTCAGGATTTAACTCCAGACCCGGAGGGATCAAAGCTGAGGGGAGCAACCAGATTTTCTGCTCCACTAGAAATTCTGTGATTTTCTATTCCAGCATAAAATGACGTCAAACTATTTGGAATTTCATATTAAAAAAAAAAAAAAATAACCTCCTAAGCAATATTATCTCGGTGTTATTCTGAGCAAACAGTTGCAATTTTTTCATATCTCGAAAAAAATATTTTGGTGTATTACAACAAGTGTTGCGGTTTGAAACCTAAATTTAAACATAATAGCGACACAACCCATTCCAAAGCTGATAGGAGACGCTGGAGATCCATAACAATGCCTAATTTTGGTAACTGTGCTGCTGATTTGGTGGGCTCAGAGCAATCAGAGTGTTTGCAAAGGATGTTCATCCACACTGCCCGTGTTTGTAACTCAGCCCGAGGAGCTGCATTTCCATATCCACTGTCTCCACTTCCCAGTAGGAAAACGCTGGAGAGAAGAAAGGGGGAAATCTCCTGTTTTGTCTCTTTCCCGCAGGAAGTCCCCGGGTGCTGTGGTGGCTCGGAGCCCCCCAGCCCTGGCCCAGGGGGCAGTTTTCCAGCGGGAGCTCGGGGCTGCCCTGGGTGGGTTTGCTCCGAAGGCCACCCTTCAGTTGTGTCTGACCTCTCCCGGGTGCCACAAACCTCCCCCTTTGTTCCCAAGATAAGGGGAAAGCTGGGAGAACACGGGATGAGGACGGGGGAGGTGGCAGGACTCGGCTGCCCCCGGGGTTTTTTACTGTTTATAACCCCAGGGGTTCCTCAAAATAGCCCTGCCTGTGTTTGCAGGGTGGTTTCTGTGGCGTGGATCCTGTGGGGATGCACATTCCCGCTGCTCAGCGTTCCCTGGGGATCCTGGGGTCCCGCCTGCTGCTGGCCAGGGGGAGGCTGGGGAAGGACACCCCAAAAACCTCTCAGTCCCTCACAAACTCCTCCCTTTGAGCACTGAGGCCACGGATCCAAACCTGCCCTATCCTGGGCTCATCCCTTACGGCCCAGCCGATGCCACGACCCGAAGCTCCTCGGGTGGGGAAAGCTCAGCCCCAAACAGATCCCAGTTCTCATCTGTGAGCACTGGAAGTGTCCCAAAAATGTGTGGATGTGGCAAGAGGGGCCACGGGCTCATGGTTGGGCTTGGTGGGCTTAGAGGGCTTTTCCAGCCTGGCCAATTCTGATTCCACGATCAGTGTGCAGGGCCAAGCCCAGGGATGGCTCCCAGGGCCAGTCCCAGCCCATCCAGGTGGTCCAGGGGGTCCTTTGGGCCGAACCAGGATGGATACCCGGAACCCAAGTGCAGCCTAGGGTGCTGGATGCAGGGAACCATCCCTAAACCCCATCTTCAGCCAGCTGGAGGAGGTGTCAGGAAACTCAGCCGTCCTTGGGGTGCTCACGGCCTCGTTTCTTCAGGCTCTTCCCGAGGAAAGGTCTGGATGCTTTCACTGAAACCCAAACACCCCCCAGCCCTTCCGTAATTCCCAGTGCCCTGTGCTGAGCTCTCCCCCCAGAGTTGCCCCCACACTGCTCCCACCACGGCCTCCCCTTCCCTTCCGGAGCATCCCCTCTGCCTCCTGCGTGCCCCAGGTCTGTCCCTGTCTCCCGTTTCCCCCCTGGCTCAGGTGTGCTCCTCACAGCTCCAAATTTCCCCCAAACTCCCCCTCACTTCTCTCTCCTCAGCAATCCTCACCTCTCTGCCTTGGACCATGTCAAACTGGCTAAATTGATCACTGCCCAGCACTGCAAATCCACCACGTTGGAAAACTGAGCTTCGGCCCAAATTTTCTGCTGCAAGCCTCCTCCAGAGCCCCGGGAGAGCCCAAAACACAGATTTTTCTGTTTTAGGCATCTCCTGCTTGCACGGCAAGCCAAGGATGCTTCAGAACCATGGATTTCCAGAGGTGCTTTTGTCCCAGAGGGTAAATCCACACAGTGCTGCTGTGTCAGGGGCAGTCAGGGCTCAGAGAAGGCCCAGTTTGAGCAGAGCTGCCTGAATCGGTGAGAAATGCAAAGGATGGGGTTCTGCACCAGGAGGAATGGGAACTGGGAATGTTCTCCAGGAGTTCCACAGGAGAACTGGTCATTTATCCCGTGACAAATGAGGTACTGGAAGAAAGAGGTCTCAAAGTCTCTTCTCACTCTACCCAGTGGCCCACTCATCCCAAACCCATTTCATCCAGCATTTAATGAGCTGTGCAAGCTCTGAGGAGAGACACGAAAGCCCCATCCCAGAAATCCTCGCTGCCTCCCGCTCTGGAAGAGCCGGGGCATAAACCAGGTGAAGTCATTCCCACTTGGCCTCTCCCCGAGCCCAGGGAAGCGCTGTGAGCACCGGGCTCTGGGGCTGCTGCACTCGCACACGTCTGAGGGCTCGGCCCTGCCTCTTTTGTGTGGGTTTGGCAAGCCCTGCACATGCCGAGCGGGGCAGGTCCTGCCAAAACACCAGAAAGCGGGGCACGCCCGGCCTGAGAGCCTCCCCAGGGCTCGTGCACGAGCAGCTCCCCGTGTCCAAAGAGCTCGATCCAGCGGGGATTAAGTGCTCAAAGCTCGCATGAGGCATCCTGGAGAAACCCAAAACCCGCGGTGCCCCCGAACGCCGCGGGTGCCCTGGGCTGCCGGGGCTGGCGGTGCCGCCCGCGAGCGCGCCCGGCGCTGGCACCACCCGGGCACCCCGCGAGGGGTACGTGCACGTCCTCATGGCCCTAACACTCCCCTCTGCTGGGACAACAGAGCTGGGCCCGCTGTTCTGGGACGTTTTGGAGAGGAATTCAGCTCGCTGGAGCAGGGAGAAACTGTGATAATGGGGTGAAGAGAGCGGGGGTTTGAGAGCTCCCCAAGCTCAGGCTCCCACCCTGCGCCTGGCGATGGGAAAAGCGCCGACAGGATATCCCTGCGGGGTGTCTCTGCGGGAGAGGTGCTGGCAGAGCCTGTGTTTCTCCATCCGCGGTGAGCAGAGGGGGCTCCGAGCCAGCGGGGGTGTTTGTCTTGTGTAAGAGAACAAAACAAGATGGAACAAAAGTGGTTTTCATGAGAGGAGCGTGAGTGAGCGTGAGCATGAGTGTGAGTGTGAGCTCCATCTGCAATAATCTGCAGGGAAGGGGACAGAAATTGGCCACCTGAGCCAAAATCCAGCATTGCTGGGGACATGGACGATGATTACACACGCACAGAGGCCTTGAGAAAACTCCTCTGCCTCCAAATCCCTTCAGAAATCCCAAAAGTGAGGCAGCAGGAGAGGTTTGCAGGGGCAGGGCAGGGCTGGGGGGTGGTTGCAGACCGCTCCCCACAGGGCTGGAGGCAGCGAGGGGAAGTCAGGTGAGGGGATGTTTGAGCAGATGCTGAAGATGGAGTTTGGGGAGGGCCTTGCATGATTGAGCCGAAAATTAAAGGGAATTGGGTGTTACCATTCCTTAGGGTTGGTTTATGGCAGAAAGATCATGGAACCATGGAATGGTTTGGGTTGGAAGCGACCTTAAAGCCCACCCAGTTCCATCCCCTGCCACGGGCAGTGACAACTTCCACTATCCCAGGCTACTCCAAGCCCTGTCCAGCCTGGCCTTGGGCACTTCCAGGGATCCAGGGACAACCACAGCTTCTCTGGGCAACCTGTGCCCTCACAGGGAAGAATTTCTCCCTAATATCTAATCCCTCCTTCTTTCTGTTTAAAGCCATTTCCCCCGCCCTATCAAGGGAAACAGGGGCACATTCTCCCCTCTGCAGTCCCACCAGAGGGGCAGAGCGTTGAAATTAAAAGCCAAGGTCTCCCACTGGAATGACCTGAGCAGGAGACCTCGTTCCTGGGGTCAGCTGGAGATTTAATGTCTATGAAAGGAAGGGAGGAAATTGAGTAACAGAGATGTTAGAAGAGAAGGCTCCAGGGAGAGCTCAGAGCACCTGCCAGGGCCTAAAGGGGCTCCAGGAGAGCTGGAGAGGGACTTGGGACAAGGGATGGAGGGACAGGACACGGGGAATGGCTTCCCAGTGCCAGAGGGCAGTTATCCCCAGTTGCTCTTCAGAATCCAAGAGTTTTTCAGGAGCCTACATCAAAGAGGGCCCAAGAGTCTGGACAGCAGGGATGTGTCCAAAACACCATCCACAGCCAAAAAATGGCCAAGAGTCTGTCTGACCTGAGCATCCAGAGGCAGGAGCCCGAGGGATGTGCCTTCAGAGGGGCCTGTCAGGGCACTCCAAACCCATGGTCCTCTGGAGTATTGGACACAAAGAACCCAAACATTTGCACCTTGTGGCCTCCGAAGGTCTGTCCATCACACAAAGTTCATTCCAGAAAAGTCTTTCCAAACTCAGCTTGGCTCTGCCTCGGTGTGGAAGGCACAGGGGGTCAACCTTCCCTTTCCCTGAGTGCCCTACGAGCCCCAGCCCAGGCTGAGAGCTCTCCCCAGCTCCCGGGAGGACTCAAGCTTGGTCTGTGCACGGCAAGAGGGAAAGGAGCCCCCTGGGAGCAGCTTTGGAACCCCCTGCTGACCTCTGCCCTGCCACTGAGCCACCAGGGGCTGTTCAGTGCTTTGGGGGCTCAGCTCTGGCTCAGGCACCCCCTACCCTGCTCTTGCACTTCAAATCCCCACGGTTTTGGGCTCAAACCTTTGGAATTCAGTGCCAGGGAGCTGGGCTGCTTTGCACAGGGAGCTGCAGGCAGCAGCAGAGGCCTCGTGTGCTTGGGGTGTCTGGACATGACCCAGCCCTGGACGGGGTTTGTGTGCTGAACCCAAGCCCCGGCGAGCACGGGGCGCTCTGATTTGTGTCCCGGGTGTTCCCAGGGGATGGAACCAGGACCCACAGGGACAGTGTCACTGCTGGAGCTGCTGCCTCCATGGCTGTGGCACAGCAAGAGGAGGTCATGTCCATGGGGAGGAAGGGAAGATCATGGAAACATGGAGTGGGTTGGGTTAGAAGGGTCCAAAGATCATCCCATCCCACCCCCTGCCATGGGCAGGGACACCTCCCACCATCCCAGGCTGCTCCAAGCCCCGTCCAGCCTGGCCTTGGACACTGCCAGGGATCCAGGGGCAGCCACAGCTTCTCTGGGCAACCTGTGCCAGGGCCTGCCCACCCTCCCAGGGAACAATTCCTTCCCAATATCCCACCTAACCCTGCCCTCTGGCACTGGGAAGCCATTCCCTGTGTCCTGTCCCTCCATGCCTTGTCCCAAGTCCCTCTCCAGCTCTCCTGGAGCCCCTTTAGGCCCTGGCAGGGGCTCCGAGGTCTCCCTGGAGCCTTCTCCTCTCCAGGTGAGCACCCCCAGCTCTCCCAGCCTGGCTCCAGAGGGGCTCCAGCCCTGGGATCAGTGCAGTGGCCCTAAATTTCAGCTCCAACCTGTTACCCTGTGCAAGCAAAACAAAAGCTCAGGTTGAGGTACAGCACTGGTTTTTGGGATACTTGCCTTACCTCAGAAGTGCATCAGCATCAGCCATAATGACATGATTGCAAGACTTACTAAAATCTTCATTAAAATCCCAGGTTCTGGGATTACATGGTCAGAAAGGAGGTTTCTTAGCACGTGCAGCTTCAAAATAAAACTGGAAAGCAGAAATTCTAACTCAGAAGCAAAGAATTATTGGAGGGGCTTTCCAGACAGTTTCAGAGAAGGACTTGGGGATGCAGCCTGGAGATGATGCCCTGACTTCCTCCTGCAGGAACAGCCATGGCTGCTGCACTGAAACTCCCGAGGGGCAGCTCCGATCTCTGCTCCCCGGGACAGGGACAGGACCCAGGGAACGGCTGGAGCTGGGCCAGGGCAGGGCCAGGCTGGAGAGCAGGGAAAGGTTCTCCTGTCCCCAGAGGGTGCTGGGCACTGACCAGGCTCCCCAGGGAATGGTCCCGGCCCCAAGGCTGCCAGAGCTCCAGGAGCGTTTGGACAACGCTCCCAGGGATGCACAGGCTGGGATTGTTGGGGGGTCTGGGCAGGGCCAGGGGCTGCACTGGATGATCCCTGTGGGTCCCTCCCAGCTCAGGACATGCTGTGTCTCTGTGATCACCAGGGCAGGACCCTCACTGGGGGTTGAGCAGGGCTCTTTCCTGGCCCCACAGACTCCGGTGTCTCCTCACAGACCCTCTGTGGATCCCTGTGCCAGGGCTGGCACTGCCTGGCCCGGGCTGGGCTGGAAGGGGCAGCCAAACCCAGGGAGCAGCTTCCCGGGGATGCTGCTCAGCACGTAGGTGTGGGGAGGCCGCGGATGCTCTCACGGCACCGCGTTCCTCAGCTGTCAAGAACCAAATACCTCCACGTGGTCAATCAAAAACAACAAAAAAATCCTTTTTAATCCACGGAGAGGCTTCGTTTGGCCTTGACATAAAGCGCCGAGGGAGGAGAAAAGCTGCCGGCAGGACGGGCCGGGTGGGAGGATTATCTGCGGTGCTTTGGGCAAGGCTGGCACTTCACAAACACGGGAGGGAACAAAAGCCTCTCCTGCGGTGAGAGCTGCGTGCCCCGAGCCCTCTCCCGGCTCCCGATGTGCAAACGCCAGCGCTCCCGGCGGGGCTTGGCACCCTCCGCGCTCCAGCTTTGGTCACGGCTCCGTGCGCCGCTCGGGGCTGACTCAGCTGCGAGGAATCCGTGGGGACTCTTTGTGCACGGCTCAGCCCCGGCACGAACGTGCTGGCCCGGCAGGAGCCGGCTCGGCACCGGGAGATGACCGGGGCTGGGGGGGGACGCGGCCGGCTCTGGCCAGGAATGAGAGTGGTGTGAGAGGGAGGGAGTTGGGTCCCCGGGGATGCACTCGCCTCTAGGGTGATGCACTCACCTGTGGGGTTTTGAACTCACCTGTGGGGTGATGCACTCCCCTGTGGGGTGTTGCACTCCCCTGTGGGGTGTTGGACTCCCCTGTGGGGTGTTGCACTCACCCGTGGGGTGTTGCACTCCCCTGTAGGGTGTTGCACTCACCCGTGGGGTGTTGGATCACCTGTGGGGTGATGCACTCCCCTGTGGGGTGTTGCATTGCCCTGTGGGGTGTTGCACTCCCCTGTGGGGTGTTGCATTGCCCTGTGGGGTGTTGCACTCACCTGTGGGGTGATGCACTCATCTGTGGGGTGATGCACTCCCCTGTGGGGTGTTGCACTCCCCTGTGGGGTGTTGCACTCACCTGTGGGGTGTTGCACTCCCCTGTGGGGTGTTGCACTCCCCTGTGCCAGCGTGGGTTCCCCGGCACATCCGCTGAACACGGGGCCAGAGGGGAGCAAAGCCTGCCCAGGACCCTCGGGTGCTGCCAGGAGGAGGAGGAGGAGGAGGAGGGAGGCTCTGGAGATGGGATTTTTCAAAGGGGCTGTTGGGATGTGAGCTCTGCAGGTGGACAGGGAACGCTGCATCCTCTTCCCAGCCGTGCTTTATTCTGGTGCCAGGGATGGGAATTCCCCTCCTGGTCACCAGGTGCAGCCTTTGGAGCTCTGAGTTACTTCCTAAAGGTGGAAAACAGCCCCTCACCGACACCCTCGCCCTACCTTTGAAGCAAATGGTGCTTGCCTGATTCCAGGGCAGAGCTGTGCCTTTGGGAAGGGGAGTTTGGCCCTGGCATTCCCACATCCCCACATGAGCAGCAGGAGCTGAGGCTCACTCTTAGTTCCTGCAGTGGCAGTCTCCAAGCTCCCTGCCAGCGCCCAAACGTTCAGGGTTACAACCCTCAATGGTCACAGAGCCTCAGAGCCACCCCTGCCCTCCTGCCTGGAGCCTGGATCCCTGTGAGATGGACCAGGAAGACGGCCTGGCACCGCTGTGGGATGCTGTGGGATGCAAGGAGCTGTCGGACAAGGCAGGGAAATGAACTTGCAGCTGAGTTTGGCTCAGTTAATCACGACATCTCTGCGATCTGGGTGACATAAAAGTCCTTTTGGCAACCAAATGAATCCATGGGGAAAGGGCAACAGAGCTGGGAAGGGTCTGGAGCACCAGGAGCGGCTGAGGGAGTTGGGAAAGGGGCTCAGCCTGGAGAAAAGGAGGCTCAGGGGGGACCTTCTGGCTCTGCACAGCTCCTGACAGGA
Organism: Ptilonorhynchus violaceus; assembly: GCA_013397565.1. NCBI lineage: Eukaryota > Metazoa > Chordata > Aves > Passeriformes > Ptilonorhynchidae > Ptilonorhynchus > Ptilonorhynchus violaceus. The sequence goes on from VZRJ01006411.1 coordinate 240,502, forward strand.
GGGGGCAGCCAGGGGGGGTCGGGCTCTGCTCCCAGGGAACAGGGACAGGAGGAGAGGGAACGGCCTCAGGCTGTGCCAGGGGAGGTTTGGATTGGATATTGGGGAAGATTCCTTCACAGAAAGGTTGCTCAAGCAGCAGAATGGGCTTCCCAGGGCAGTGGTGGAGTCTCCATCCCTGGAAGTGTTCAAAAACCAGGTGGATGTTGCACTTGAGGACGTGGTTTGATGGGGAACGTGGGGTGATGATCCCTGGGGGCTTTTCCAACCTCAATGATTTGGTGATTCTGATGAGCAGAATTCCCATCGAGCTGCTGGGTGAGGGTGTGGGATCCTGGGCATCTTCCCGAGGGATCTGCTGAGCTCTGGAAACCAGGCCGGGCTGGGCTGTGGCCTCCTTGGCCAGGTCTAAACCCTCTCCTTGCCTCAGTCAGGCACCCGGAGCCTCCCATCCCACCCTGAGGGCACTGTCAGGGATCAGGAGCTCTGGGGAAAGTGTTTTAGCCTGGATGAAGAGAAAGTGAGTGCCCTGTCAGGGACAATCGCTGCTCCAAGGTGATCCCAGGGGTGTCAGGAGGAGGATTTCCCTGTGGGCAGCACAGGGGGGTGTGGGGAGCCCTGTCCCTGCAGCTCGGGGTGCCGGGGGGCTGGAGGCAGCACACCCTCTTTCAGGGTCTGACTGCAGCCTCGGTTTGCTGCTCTCACAGGGAATGAGAACCATCAGGCTTCTTTCCCACACGGGCATCGGTCCCTGGTGGCTGCTGTCCTGCGCTCCGGGCCCTGTGAAGTGCACCTCTGGATCTGGGAATGGGCACATCTGGGGTTTATTCCCAGATATCTGGGGTTTATTCCCCGTTATCTCTGGCATCAGTGAGGATTGCCCAGGGAACCACCGAGTGTCCCCTCCCTGGCCTGTCCCAGCACCGCTCAGCTGCACAGGGGGACGGTGGCACTGCCCTTTCCAGCAGCTTTGTGTCCCTGTGGGGTTTGTACCTGTTTTCTGCACAGATAATCGGCTGCTGTGACCAGTCTCGGTGTCACAGGGGCACTGAGATGCTCCCGTGCCCCTGGGAGCCGTCTGTGAACCATTCCCACAGCCTGGAATAGCCAAACCCTCCCTGCTCCCCGTGCCTTTCCTCACATGTGGCTGCCAGGGAACATTTCTGCTCCTCAGCTCCTCGGTGGGATAGAATCACCGATCCATAGAATCATTAAAGGTGGAAAACACCTCTTGGACCATCGAGTCCAACCTCTGACCCAAAAGGTGATGGCTCATTTCTGTGACCACGTGTGCAAGGCTCCTGCAGGAGAGGGGATCTGGAGCTCTCAAGCAACACGACCACCAAAAACCTCCTGATCGTGCACAGCAGAAGTTCAGCGAAGGAGGGAGAGAAATGGTGATCTCCATTCCCATTTATTAACGGCAAAGGGGACTATTTTAACCAGCCCTGCCCAGCTCTAGCCCAGAGTGGCAAATCTCAGTCTGATTCTCATTCCCCCTCAGCGCCTTTTTCCTGTGTTGAAGTGGATGGAGATCCGTGCGGGAAACCTTTGCCGTTTGCCTTTGCCGCGGCTGCTCTGCCTTGGTGAGCACCTTTCCAGGTCCTGAATCCCTGTTCCTTCCATGCCCTCAGCCCAGCAGCCCCTGACACCACCGATGGGAAGGTCGGTGAGGCTGGGCATTGCTCCTTTAGCAGGAGAGGACTGGGAAAGGCTTTCCCTGACCCCCTCTCACGGTGTCTCCTGCTCACCACTGAGGCACGGGCTGCCCAGTCTGGCCACAGACCCCCGACTGTCTAAGATACACACCCAGGTGGATGGGTCTGTCCCTGTCCACGGCAGGGGCATGGAAGGACATGAGCTTCAAGGTCCCTCCCAACCCAAACCAATGTGGGATTCATAGAATCCCAAACCTGACCACTCTCCGAGCATTTCTGGGCTCGTGCTCTTCCATGGCACACTCAGGCCGTGTCACATTTCCCCCTCCCAGCCACCACCCCAAGGTGGAAGTCATTTCTGCAGGTATTCCAGGCTCACACGGGCACCCTGTGGGGCTTCCCTGGCCGCTGGAATGCAACCCCCGGGTCACAAATCAGCCCTGACGCCTTGGGACACCGCTCGCTGGAGCAGGGCAGGGGGGAATTCTTTGCGGGATGATGAATGGGACCCGCTCCAGCCCGAGCCTCACCGGGGTAATGAGAAGCTCAGAGGAGCAGCCGAGGCTGTAGGAATCTCAGGGAGATGGATATCAGTCCCCAGGGGATGCCCCAAGGAGGCAGAAGCCCACCGGGGGGGGTCTCATAAGTGCATGCCCAGTGTTTGCTTTGCTCCTCATCCCAGCCCGCTGCTGGGACGGTCGTTCCCTGGAATGTGCTCCCGCTTTGTCCCGCCGCCTGGCCGAGATCCCAATCGGCTCCTGGGCCTGGGCAGTCGGGTGTGGAAGTGTGAGGGGCCAGGAAAAGTGCACAGTGCGGCTGAAACCGCGGGTGCTCTGTCAGGAGCTGGGAGAAGCACTGGCCGAGGGGCAGAGGAAACAATGTCCAGCCCGGTGGCCTCTCCCTCGCTCCTGGGAGCGGCTCCAGCCTCTTGGGCTCTGGGCAGGTCTCAGTCCTGTCTCTATCAGCTTTTCCCTCTCTCCAGCGTTGCCCTCACCCCCTCCATCCCTCCCCATGGGCGTCTCCTGTCCCCTGTACCCGGGCTGGCGCCTGGAGCCATCCCTAGCTCAGCCCCCGGCAGGAGCCGCGGCCAAGGAAGGCACGGGAATGTCAGACGGAGCTCAGCTCCCTCCCGGAGCAGGGGGGCAGGGAAGGCTTCCCTTGCCACCCCTGGCCATCCACAAACGCGGCCAGAGGGGCTCCTCTGGGGTGGCACGGAGCCGGGGAGGGGGGAAGGGGAAGGGGATGCTTCAGCCCCTCCACGCAGAGCACGCTGCACCCTCGCCCCAGCTGCCTCCCAGCGCGCCACACCACAGCTCGTCCTGCGCTTGGATGGCCTCACCCTGCCTTGTCTTCCCACGTGGGAGCTGGAAAACAAGCTCTGAGCAGATTAGATGGGATGTTAGGAGAAATCTCATCCCGGGAAAGGTTGCCCAGCCCTGGCACAGCTGCCCGGGGCAGTGCTGGGATCACCATCCCTGGAGTGTTCAAAGAAGTCACGGATGTGGCACCTGGGGGCGTGGGTGGCTTTCAAATGTTGGGGGAATGGTTGGACTCGATGGTCTTACAGGGTTTTTCCACCCTTATGGATTCTGTGATTCCCCGATTGATCATCCCAGACCGGAGGGGATCCCAGTGGCCTCTGCCTGTGCCCAGCCCAGCCCTCCCTGCCCTGCAGCCCCAGCACAGAGGGGACAGGGCTGGACACGGGGAGCTGACCTGTCCCTCCGGGGTCACTCCAGGCCGTGTCTCTCC
>VZRJ01006411.1:253057-265666 GCA_013397565.1 Ptilonorhynchus violaceus
CTGAGCTCTGCTCCTGTCCACGCTGAGCTCTGTTCCTGCCCACGCTGAGCTCTGTTCCTGTCCACGCTGAGCTCTGCTCCTGTCCACGCTGAGCTCTGTTCCTGCCCACGCTGAGCTCTGTTCCTGTCCACTCTGAGCTCTGCTCCTGTCCACGCTGAGCTCTGCTCCTGTCCACTCTGAGCTCTGTTCCTGTCCACTCTGAGCTCTGTTCCTGTCCACTCCGAGCTCTGTTCCCTGTGACACGAGTGGCTCAGCCCTGCAGGGCCCCCCGTGCTCCTGCGGATCATCCACACCTCTCCCTTCATCCCTGGGCAGGGGGGCTGTTCCTGGAGCTTCTCCTTGGATCTGGAGCCCCAGCAGGGTCCCCTGGAAGCCCCCCAGGAGCAGCGGTGGCTTGTGCTGCTCCTGGCTCACGGGCAGGTCCTGCCCGGCTCCCAGACCAGCCTCTGGCTGCAATTCCCGCTGGCTCCAACCGGCAGCAGCCTGGAATGGGAAACGCAGCCCCTTCTCCTTGTGCTCCGCGGGCAGGAAAACCGAGCCGCGATTTCCCTTGGATGCTCGCGGGGCTGCCCGCTGGGAATAGCTCACGGGCCAGGAATGTGGCTCTGCCCAGCACAAGCCGGGATCGCTGCTATTTTCCCGCTTCAATCCGGAGGAAAATGGATCGACCGCTAATTAGCAGCAGGGGAACTCGCTGCGGGTTTATTAGGATTTTCCCCTTCTCCAGAAGAGCCTGATTAACGGAGAGGCTGCAAAACAGCGGAATTCTTTCAACCCTGCTCCCAGAGCACGGCCGGTGCCCTGAGGATGGATAAGTCTGGGGGGAAGGATGGAGTAAAGCAGAAAAGGAGGGTGTGAGGAGGGATGGTGTAAGGCAGGAAAGGAGGGTGTGAGGAGAGATGGAGTAAGGCAGGAGAGGAGGGTGTGAGTGTGCCTGAAGGGATGGTGTAAGGCAGAAGAGGAGGGTGTGAGGAGAGATGGAGTAAGGCAGAAGAGGAGGGTGTGAGGAGAGATGGAGTAAGGCAGAAAAGGAAGGTGTGAGGAGGGATGGAGTAAGACAGAAGAGAAGGGTGTGAGTGTGCCTGAAGGGACGGTGAACGCCGAGCAGCACCCCTTGTTCTGCCAGCGGCTACCGGCGCGGTCCCGGCACGGCCACGGCCCTGGCTGGGTTTTTAGCCCGGCCGNAAGGCAGGAGAGGAGGGTGTGAGTGTGCCTGAAGGGATGGTGTAAGGCAGAAGAGGAGGGTGTGAGGAAGGATGGAGTAAGGCAGAAAAGGAGGGTGTGAGGAGAGATGGAGTAAGGCAGAAGAGGAGGGTGTGAGGAGAGATGGAGTAAGGCAGAAGAGGAGGGTGTGAGGAGAGATGGAGTAAGACAGAAGAGGAGGGTGTGAGTNGAACACGGCAGAGCAGCCTGGGCTCGGCCGCCGCCCCTGGGGCTCGGGAGCAGCTCCTGATGTCCGCAGAAGCGCTCGGAAACGCGGGGATGGGAACGGGGAAGGGGAAGGACGGGGGTGGGAGGAACAGGGCTTGGGCTTCAGGCGGGTCTGAGTGTGACAGCTCGGAGAAATCACGGCTGGGGGGAGCTCAGGGGGGCAGCTCGGCTCAGATTCCTCCCCCAGATGGAAAATATCCAAGGAGATCCAGCGAGCTGCAGGGCCTCAAGGATGCTTTGGTGGGATGAAGGAGAAAAAGCAAAGGGGCCGCTCTGGGTGATCCAGCAGTGCCAAAGCTGTCGGGGCAGTGCAAGGGCAGAGTGAGCCCTCCCTACCCTGTGTGCTGGGCAGACGGGGACTTTGGATTCCCTCCCTCACACCCAGAGCTGTCTGCATGCCCCTGGAAGGATCCCGGGAACTTCTGTCCCCCCTCAAAAATTCCTCTGGACCTCTAGAAGTCCCCCCTGGGATTTATGCCTCAGCCTGGCTGGAGGGCAGCGTGGGGTTTGTGGCCATAATTGTAACCCCAGGGCTGGGACGAGGTCATTGCTCCTCATGCACATCCCTGGAAGGGGGAGGAGGAGAGAGGAGAGCCCAAAAATGAGACATGTGCCTGGAAGGGACGTGCTTTGCCATCCTCAGCTGCCCTTTGGCTTGATCCACGTCCACTGCACGGTCAGCCAGGCTGCAGGACACAAACCCACGGGAGACCCAGCACTGCCACCCTCCCATTCCAGCACATTTTGGAGATGGAGCTGCCTGACGAGGCACAGAGCCCCACATCTCTGACCTGCCAAGGCCATAAAGGGCTTAAAACGTTTTAATGGGGCCTCTGGTGTCCGCCCAAGCAGAGACTGTTGGATTTCACAGCCTCTCCTCCTCTCTGCAGCGGTACCCCTGGGTTATCGCGCTTATTAAATTAGGAGCTGTAAAGCAAGCGGGTAAATAATAAATGGCTGGAAGGAAATAAAAAAAAAAAGCCACCCATTTCAGTTATTAGTCCAGATGAGTGAATTAGGAGTGGGAACGGCAGCTTTGAGGTTTGGCTCATTAAATCACACACCAATTCAGCACTTATTAGGTCTCCAGCCAGAGATAGAGAAGCCCTGGGAAGGTGGGGTCGCTGTCAGCAAGGGCCGTTGCTGCTGCTGCTCTGAGCAGCCTGGAGCCTCCTGCTGCTTGCTGGGCTGGGAGAGGAGGATGGAAAGCACCAGCTCCTGGTGCCCGGAGAGAGTTTGGGCATTGTGGGGTTTGGCTCCGAAGGAGGAGCTCAGAAAGGGGGTGAGAAGTGCACAGGCATTCACAAAGAGATGGAAAATGAGATGGGAGGAGACTGCTGGAGGAGGATGCTGGGGTGTCCTCACACCCTCAGCCACCACTGCAGTGTCTGCCCCGAGAACTTGAGCTCTTCCACTCAGCAACGTGGACATTTCAGAGGCTTCTCCCCATCCCCTCATCCATCCCTCCATGCATCCATCCATCCATCCCGGCTTCCTTTCCCATCCCCTCATCCATCCATCCCTCCATCCATCCATCCTGGCTTTCTTCCCCACAGCCCTCACCTCCTCTTCTCCCCACACTCGCCCCCAGCCAGCTGGCACTGAGGGACGGCCCAGCAGCACCCACATCCCAGCCAAAAGCCACAGGCACAGAGCTTGTAAAAAAAAATATGAAAATCCTTTCCTTGAGCACAATACTTACCTTAGAACACCACCTGGTTTTTATCCAGCCCAGCTCCTTTAATAAATCTGCGCCCTAATGGGTTACAGAGATGTTAAAATCGGAGCTCTCTGCTGGAGCCGGTGTCACACTCGGCCCCGTTGGCCCCACGGCTTCGGAGTTACGAGGTTAAAGGAATGACACGTTTTGCAGCCCCCGTATTTGCCATATGTTAGGAAAGATAAGGTCATGATTTCCAGCTCTTTTCGCAGCCACAGTACTTAGAAATCTATTTTTGTAGCGAAAGTTTGGGTTCTGGGTTAACAAGCCGATTCCAGGAGCGAAAGGCTGCGAGTGAAAAGCGCTGCAGGAGGGAACAATCCAGAGCCGGCAGTGGCACGGGAGCGCCTGGGAATTCCCACTGCTCACATCCCTGCAGGACCAAACCTTTAACCAAAGCTCGGACCACGGTGCCAAACCCTCCCTCTGAGAGTTTAGGATTTCATCTCCTAACCCAAATATTTCAGCTGGAATGCTGCATTCCTGTAGGACTGAACAAGCGGGCATGGCTGTGGCCTAAGCTGCCTTCCAGCTTCCAGCTAAAACGGGGAGAGACCTGAGAGAAATAGCACTGAATGTTCCCCACCCACAGCCTTCTCCTGCTGAAACCGTGTCCTTTGTGCAGTTGATCTGTAATTCCAGGAAGAATGAAGCAAGTTTTTTTTTTTGAGGTTTAAAGCGGGTGCTGGTTCCCTGGGTGAGTCCCACGGGCAGGGCACTGCTGTCCTTTCAGCCTGGGATGGCTTTGGCTCCCAGACCCCCAAGCTCCCAAGCACGGGGGCAGTGTCCGGCTGCTCCTGCCTCCTCTGAGCTCCCGGGAGGCTTTAACCCCTCCCTCCCTCACTGCTGGGTCACTTGGGATCCGGGATAACCCAGGCTGGGAGGGAGCGGGGAGCAGGGTCAGCCAGGGACTCAGGCCAGGTTACTCCGGCCTTTATCCACTCTGGGATTGAAAACTTTGCTTATTGTCCCTTTGGAAAAGCCAGGGCGGCGTTCCCGAGGGATGTAAGCAGGTCCCACAGGCAGGCAGTGCAGAGCCCCGTGTTTCACAGGGCTGTTAATCCCTCCTGGCAGGCACACGGGGCCACACTCCCAAGAGTTCCCTTATAAACCAGAGGATTCGGCTGTTTGCTTCTTTCTGACGATGGAAGCCGAGCTTTGCACCTCGTCCTGGGGGGCAGGAGCTGTGGGTTTCTGAAGAAGGACACGTTAGGAGACACTTGTTTAAAACAGACAGCACAGGCTGACCTCGGGCTGCCCCTGGCATCTTCCTGCCCCTCGCTCTTGTGCTGACCCCTTTGGGGCAGGAGGGGCTGGGAGGGGGCCCTGGTGACCCCAGCAGGACACAGGGTTTGTCAGGAGGTGATTTTTTGGTTTGTTTTGCCCGTCCAAGCAATGTCCGTAAGGAGGGTGAGGTCACGCCTGGCCCGCCAGCACTCCCCGGGAAGGATCTGCTCCGTATTCCTCAGGCTGTTGTTTTGGGCGTTATTTTCCCGGTTTTTGCCCACTGCATGGGTCTCTCCAGCTGCAGGAGCGGTGCTGGTGGGGTTTAGGGCACTGGCACTCGGCCCTGCAGTGCCCAGCAGGGTTGTGAGCCACGAACCCAACCCTGGTGCCCATCCCGGGGCTGCCCTCATCCCTGCCCCGTGCTCAGCCCATCCCTCAGCCTGACCCTTGTGCACCACCACAGTCGTGCACTTGGCGGGATGGATCAGTGGGGAAGGTGGGATTCGGCCAAAGGTTGGACTCGATGATCCTGAGGCCTTTTCCAGCTTTAATGGCTCTGCAATTCCGTGATTCTTTGATTCCCTGATTCTCTGATCCCTTCTCCTTCCCTTCCTCCTCCTGTTGTCATAACAACGAGCATCAGCCCGGGCGGCCGTGCCAGCCCTTCCAGCACAAACAGCTCCTCCTGGGGGGAAGCAGCGGCCCCAAACCGCCCGGCTGGGCTGGGGAGGAGCCCCGGCTCACCCCGGGCAGGGGGACAGGGGACAGGGGACAGGGGCTGCCTCCCCTCACCCACACGTTGTACCGGGGTGGTGTCCCCAGCATGGGGTGTTGTGCACACAGGCTGGTGTAGTCCGTGCAGCACATCCCCAGCCGCCCCTCCTCCCCCACAGCAGCTCCCTGCAGACCTGATATCCCTGGAGCCGCGTCCCCGCTCCCCTCAGCCCCCTGCTCTCCTCCCTGTGGGGCACAGCCCCCACGTGCAGCACCCCGAGGCACAGCAGGGTCCAACCAGCCCAGCGGGGTGCACATGAAGGAGCCCCACAGGTTGCCTGGGGCTTAGGACGGGCTTCTCCGAGGGGAAGCAGGTCCACAGGCACAGCCAGAGCTGCTCCTGAAGGCGCTGGGGGCACTGGACTCTGTTCCAGAAAATCCATCAAATCCAAGCTCTCAAAGACATATTTTCCCCTGGAAGCCTGTGGCTGGCAACAGATGAAAACCCCTCAATAGCAGCTTTTTCAGAGAAGATGTGGCTGCCCCTGAATCCCTGGAAGTGTCCAAGGTTGGACAGGACTTGGAGCAGCCTGGGATAGTGGAAGGTGTCCCTGCCCACGGCAGGGGGTGGGATGGGATGATCTTTGAGGTCCCTTCCAACCAAACCATTCTGGGATCCTGGGATTCTTCTCCCAAGAGTCCCATGAGAGGTCAAAGATTGAAGATGTCTGAAGGTGCTTTTCTGGCTGTGATGCACATCAAGGCCTGGTTATGAGGGAAATTCCTCTTTCCCTGTTCCCAAGTCAAGCTCCCGAGCTGCTGGGAGGCTGAACCCGGGGAGAAGGGAAGATCATTTCACTGGGACTCAGGTATTTGAAAAGAGCAGCAGGAATTTCAGCCTCCCAGGGCGAGGCACTGGTTTGGACTCCCCCGAGCATTGTCACAGCCTTCCCTGCTCCTCACTGCCACCGCTGACCGCCCTTCCCGGGAGAGCCAGCCTGGAACACCGGCCAAGGGATTCTTATCAGTTTGATAGCACATTTGGCCTCCCAGAGGGGGAAACGTCTGGTCTCTGAGTTGGGAAAACAAAAGGGGAAGGAATTTCTTGGGACACCTCATGGATTGGAGCCACCCTGGGATCGGTGTGACCCAAATTGGTTCCAGGTCTGGGAGATCAGGGGGGTTGAACTGCGGAGTTCTCAGACGGCCCTGGCTGCCCTCAGCAGTTTTAGGCACTGCAGAAACCATTTCTTTCTTTTAAAGGAAAAATCCTTCCTCTGCTCAGGGACGGGAGGGGCTGGCAGTGGAGCCAACGTCACCACCCCGCTGCCTTCCACCCTCAGGAGGGAAAATCCAAGGGGTTTTTAGGGAATCGTCCCCAAACCCTGACTCCTGCACATCTCCCCAGGCCCACAGCGGCTCTTTGGATGCTCCATCCATCCAAAGCTGGTGACTCTTGGAGCAGGGACACAGCGGGAAGTGGGAAGCCCCTGGAGCAGGGGGATGCAGAGCACAGCACCCACCACCCGGAGCTTTCCCAGCCCTTCCAGGCCAGGAGAACCCGAAGCCGTGCGTGGCTGACCTCGCTGGGCTGGAGTTGGCTCCTGGCCCGGCGGGCAGGCCACGGGCGCCGTTTGTACCCGGGGAAACTGAGGCACGGAGTCCTGGGAATGGGCAAAGTCCCTTCCCTGCTGGAATCCCAGAGAGGGGATTCTCAGAGGATTCTCCCAGAATCTCGGAGAGGGGGAAGGCAGAGGTTTGCACCCAGCACCTCTCCCTCCTCTCCATGCACAAATGGGGCTTTTCTGGGATTAATGGAGACCAACCAACCTCCCCCACCCCTTCCCTCCTGTCCCTCTCCCCGCTCAGACCCCAAACACCCAGGCCATGGGCTCTGCCCCCTCTGGAATGTCACAGGGAGAAATCCCACGGAGATTTCCTTCCCTGCCCTGCTTTGGACGCCCTGGGGCTGGTGGGGTGAAGGGGAGCAGGGGAGGAGCTGCCCTGAAGGGTTTCCAGCTGCATAAAGGGAATGGATGGGCTGAGGGCAGCTCAGTTCCTTGGGAGGAGCAATGAGCAGGGGGAAATTACAGAATTTTGTTATAATTATCCTTTTTTTGGGTTTTTTTTTCCTAAAGTTTGTGCTCAAGGCCAGGCTGGATGAGGCTCTGAGCACCCTGCTCCAGTGGAAGGTGTCCCTGCCCACGGCCCATGGAATGAGGGGATCTTTAAGGTCTCTTCCAACCCAAACCCTTCTGGGATTCTGGGAATTCATCCTGGCCCCTGCAGGGCCCCATCAGAGCATCCTCTGCTCATGACCTCAGTGGTGTGAGGAGGAAAAACCGGAGGAAAAACTGGAAAGTGGCATTTCCATGAGGGCAGCCCTTCCCCTGCGGCGGGGATGGCTCGGGAGGGGATTATCCAGATGTGCATTGGGAGAGGTTTACCCAGATGTGGCTCGGGAGGAGCTTATCCAGATGTGCCTCAGGAGGGGTTTACCCAGACGGGCCTCACAAGAGGTTTATCCAGATGTGCATGGGGAGGGGTTTACCCGGATGTGCCTTGGGTGGCGTTTCTCCAGATGTGCTTTGGGAGGGGCTTATCCAGATGTGCTTTGGGAGGGGTTTAGCCAGATGTGTCTCAGGAGGGGTTTAGCCAGATGTGCCTCACAAGGGGTTTCTCCAGATGTGCCCTGGGAGAGGCTTACACAGATGTGGCTCAGGAGGGGCTTATCCAGATGTGCCTCAGGAGGGGTTTACCCAGACGGGCCTCACAAGAGGTTTATCCAGATGTGCATGGGGAGGGGTTTACCCGGATGTGCCTTGGGTGGCGTTTCTCCAGATGTGCTTTGGGAGGGGCTTATCCAGATGTGCTTTGGGAGGGGTTTAGCCAGATGTGTCTCAGGAGGGGTTTAGCCAGATGTGCCTCACAAGGGGTTTCTCCAGATGTGCCCTGGGAGAGGCTTACACAGATGTGGCTCAGGAGGGGCTTATCCAGATGTGCTTTGGGCTGGGTTTATCCGGATGTGCCTCGGGAGGGGTTTCTGCAGATGTGCTTTGGGAGGGGTATACCCAGATGTGCTTTGGGCTGGGTTTATCCAGATGTGCCTCCGGAGGGCTTTACCCAGATGTGCATTGGGAGAGGTTTATCCAGATGTGCCCCAGGAGGGATTTATCCAGATGTGCACTGGGAGGGGTTACCCAGATGTGCCCCGGGAGGGGTCTATCCAGATGTGCCCCGGGAGGGGTCTATCCAGATGTGCTCCCTCGTTCGCCAGGGCCCTGTGCCAAGCGAAAGGGGAATCACAGAGTGCCACTCACGCACGCAGTGATATGTTGGGACTTTAAAATTTATTCCAACATGCTGTTTTTTTAAAAATACGCCCAGACTGAGCAGACAATCTGAGCTGTAGTAAAGGCAATATTATACTTGTAAAAACTTCTCATTCACAGTACAGATGTCATTTACAATAAGGGTCACAAACATCAAATACTGAGTATTTTTCTTCTTTTTTTTTTTGTTGTTTTGTTGTTTTTTGTGTGTTTTTGTTCGTTTTTTGTTGTTGTTTTTACATCAGACTGTGCTTTTACCTGCATTTTTTTTTTTTTTTTTGCACTGATATAACCATACAGACATTGCAAGATGCAAGTGTAGAAACTGGAGTTAAAATAAAATTACAGGCAAAACTACCAAATTCCATTGTACGCTGTACATATTTACAGTACCATTTTTTTGGAATGTATTGCCATTTTAAGAACATATAGAAACTTTCTACAGACTATTCCACTTACAGAATACATACACCTTTTAGAAAAAAAGGCAAATATTTATCTTACATGAGACCATGTATATTAAATTTGCGTACACATTATTATTATTATTATTAATTTTTTTTTTTTACATTACATTTACTAAAGTGATCGTAAGTGCCATCGTATCTCAGTAATGAAAACAGATTGGTTTTATGCCATCAGGACTGATGTTTTTAATTTATTTTTTCTTTTTTTTCTTTTTTTTTTTTTTGTAAATAATTTACACTATGGTTTTATTCGTAAATACTGTGCAATAGACAGAAATGTTAAAAGGAAAGGAAAAAAAAAAAAGCAGATGATGAGCAGAGGAAAAGCTATTGCAAGGAGAGCAGGGAAGGGCTAGATCAAATCCTGGAATTTGCATGGAATTTGGAATCATTTCAATGACTTCTCCAAGGATATTGCTTGTTCAGGTGCTGTTTCTGTGGATTTCTGACAAAACCCAGGTCAGTGAGAGCTGCAGATTTGTCGGGGAGGGGGAAGCAGAGCCGTGGGGAGGCTGTGCCTGGCACAGTGGGAAGGATTTGGGATGCTCTGGATGGGCACAGGTGGGAATTACCTGCTCTGCCAGAGGCTCTCCTGCCCCAGGGCCGGGCCAGCAGGAGCTGGGGCAGGATTTGGGATCAGAGCAGGGCTCGGGACCGGGGGGTCACGTTAGGGACACCAGGGCTGGAATGTCACCCCTTAGGAGCAGGTGAGGAACTGCATTCCTCAGGGAAAAGCTGTAAAGTCACAGCTACTTCGTGATTTTCATTTTCCTGCTGCAGTTCCTGGGTGTCCAGCCAAGGAGCTGGGAATACTCAGAGCTGGCACAGATCTGCCCCGAGCCACGGGGTGGCTTTGGGGAGCCAGCTGCCCCCTCTCCTCATCCCATGGTCCGCTTGGCCCTGCAGGACCCCCAGCTCTGTCCCCTTGACGAAAGGAGCCGAATTCCTGCTGGACAAAGGAGTTCCTGGAACTCCAGAAATGCTCCAGCTTAAGCCAAGGTCCAAGAGCTTCATGAGCTCCGGGGGTGAGTCCGGAATTAAGAAGACTGACAAGGAGCGATTCCAGAGCTTGGGCCGAGGAGGAGTTTTGGCTGCCGGAGCATCCGCTGGTGAGCCGGTACCTGCCCTGGGGGGAGCCACACCCCAGACAGCTCGGCAGGGAGGGAAATATCCCGGTGGGATCGGGGCTGGTTAAGCAGCCACACGACAAAGAGGAGCAGCCAGGCTGCGGAGGCCACGCGCCTTCGGGGATTATAAATTCCAGACCCTCTGCCGTAAGAAAAGCGAGGAATTTTATTTCCACGTGCTGATGAAAAGGAAGGGCCGGGCCCTGGTTGCTCGTTTCCCTATTCGCGTTATTAATACATCCCCCGGAGAATAATCCCGCTAATTGCTCTGCAAAGCGCCCGCACCCACCGAGCCTCCCGTGGGGCCTCCGTGGGGAGCGGAGTGGCCTTTGGCATCCCCGCCTGACGGACGTGCAGAGCCACACCAAAAGCTGCGACCGGCAAGCAGCCGCCACCGAGGGTGGCACAGGGGAGCCGGGGGGGGATCCAGGCGGGAACGGCGACGGCCGGGGCTGGAAATCACACCCAGCCCCGTGGGAATCCCAGGAGTGACGCCGCCGTGGCTCGGCTGAGCGGGGGCGCAGGGGACGCTCGCACGGGTCACAGCGACCCCGGGCTGCCCCGGGACCCGCCCTGCCCGCAGACAGAGATGCTGGTGCTGGCGGGCTGGGCATCCCCCCCCGCGGGGCCGGGAGCTGGCAGTGGGACCGTTAGCCCTTAATTAGCAATTAGTGATTTTTGGGGAGCCTTTTCGGCCCTTGGGTACAGCGTGAAGCACCATTTCGCCCCAGCCAGAGCTTCCCCCTTCTCCGCTGAGAAGCCAAACTGGGTTGAGACTCGGTTTTTGTGCCCATCTCCTGAGTTTTCGGCGGTCCCTGCCTGCCCCGCTCCGTGGCTGCCGGGGGGTGGGGATGGGATCCGGGCAGGGAATGTCCCCGGGAGCACCTCACTGCTGCACAGCCCTTCCCCAAACTCCTCTCCCTGCTTCTGTTTCGGCCCTGGGTGAAGGGATCGGGGTGGTTACACACACAAAGAGCTCGAACCCTCCGCAGCCGAGATGCAGAAAGCTTCGAGCTGCTGGAAAAAGCTTTAAAAACACTGATAATGACAATAATAAAAACCCACAACCAAAAAAAACTCCAAAACAATAAACCAATGTAATGACTTCTGGGTTTTCTTGGGTTTTCCCCCCCTCTTTCCACAAATAACAGAGCGGGGGGAAAAGCAATCCACACAAAGTATCGACAGGTCAAGGATTCAAATGCAGTTACAGAAAGAAGCCGAGCAGATTTGATCTAGCCCAAAGCTCATGGCAAATGCACCAAAAAAACCAGAGCACAGAGTGCACAACTGCTGCAGGATTTTATGTACAACTTATATATATATATATATATATACGTGTGTGTGTATATATATATATATATATAAAAAATTAAATACAAAAAGCTACCTTGGATCAAGTTAAGAGTGTGACGAGGGGCAGGAAGTGGCAGAAGCCAGGGAAGTCGCTGGATTTGGTGGATGTTTTCCAGGGATGCTCACATCAGCCCTGGCTGAGCACTCCACTCCCACTCAGCCTGGTCCTAAGCACGTATTAAGCACGCACTTAAAGCCTGAGTAGGATTTAAGTTGGTGCTTAAGAGCTCGAGTAAACGGAGCGGCTACACCGAACCGAGCTCCGGCCCTGCTCCTGCCCAGGAGCTGAGAGCAGGAGCAGCTTCCAGGCTTGGGGCCAAAAAGGGGGAGATGGGAAAAAGGGAAACCTGATAAAAGTGCTAATTAGGGGATAAATGGGTTCTGGACGTTGTTTTGGCCAGTGTCACAGCCTTAATGTTATTTCCATGATATCTTCTTTTGTACTTAATTCCCTTTACAAGAAGAGCAAAAAAAAAAAAAAAAAAAAAAAAAAAAAGAAAGAAAAAAAGAAAAAATCACACAAGATTATTAAAAAATTTCTATACTTTGCCCGTGAAACGGGAACAGTTCATAGCTCATCAAGTCTGGCAAGGAAATATGTTCTCATTCAGGGTTTTATTTGATTCCTTTTTTTTTTTTTTCGTTTTTATTTTTTTTTAAAAAGTGTATTACGTACCCGATAAACTGGAACAGCTCTGAAAGAAGAAAGAACTGATCCACTGGTTAAATATTTATATATATTTTTTTTCTTTTTCTTTCCTTTTTTTTTTTGTTAAAATAAAAAAAAAAAGAGGTTTGTACAGATTCCATAGACCAGAAAACCCTCTGAAGTAGTAAAGAACCTGCTGTCTGCTGGGGCAAACGACTCGGAGAGCTGTGGTTTAAAAAGCGGGACAGAGGAACGGCTCCGTCGGGTCGCTCTGGATTTGGTATCGGATCTATCGGCAGGAGAGGCCTTTGCTCCGCCAGGGATGCTCATCCCTAAAAATCTGCTCCGGACGAAGCTGCCGCGCGTGCATCACAAACTGATTTCACCACCCAGCGCCACCTTTTGTCTTCCCAAACACCAAAAAAAACGGGAAGGGCTGAGCTGGGGACGTCCCGCCTCGATAAATATAAATAAAATAAGGGTGGAACGAGAGCCAGAGACACCGGAGAGTTCAGCGAAGGAGCAGAGCCCAAACCCCTCCCGCATCCCTGGAGCTCAGCCGAGCCAAACCAGCCGGGACCGAGCC
>VZRJ01006412.1:28743-42087 GCA_013397565.1 Ptilonorhynchus violaceus
GTCGCTTTGCTTCCCTGAGGGATGAACGGCCCCTGCTCAGCTCCAGAGCCCCGATCCCAGCAGTCCTGGGGGGCTCTGAAGGGATTTTGTTCCTGGTTCTGTGCCTTGTCCTGGGGCCATTTCTGGCACGTTGTGGGGGGGATTTGCTGTGGATGCTGCTTGGAATTTTTGGGAATGGTGGGTTTGCTTCCCTGAGGGATAAACGGCCCCTGCTCGGCTCCAGAGCCCGATCCCGGCAGTCCTGGGGGGCTCCAAGGGGATTTTATTCCCGGTTCTGTGCCTTGTCCAGGGGCCATTTCTGTCACTTTGAGGGGGGAGTTGTGGTGTGGATGGTGCTTGGAATTTTTGGGAATGGTGGGTTTGCTTCCCTGAGGGATAAACGGCCCCTGCTCGGCTCCAGAGCCCGATCCCGGCAGTCCTGGGGGGCTCCAGAGGGATTTTATTCCCGGTTCTGCGCCTTGTCCTGGGGCCATTGTGGCTCCCTCAGCTTTTCCAGGAGGCTTCTGCTGCTTGTGGTGGTTTGGAATTTTTGGGAATGGTCGCTTTGCTTCCCTGTGGGATGAAGGGCCCCTGCTCAGCTCCAGAGCCCCATTCCCAGCAGCCCTGGGGGGCTCCAGAGGGATTTTGTTCCCCAATTCCGTGCCTTGTCCTGGTGCCCTCTCCCACTTCCCGGAGATTTTGGTGTGGATGCTGCCCGTGGTGGCTCAGAATTCCCGGGAATTGTCACTTCACTTCCCTGTGGGGATGAACGGTCCGTCCTCAACTCCATCCATGACTTTTTGGAGTTGGAATGCTCGGAGCTTTTCCCTGGACTTTGGGGGCTTTTGGGATCCCCGGGGATCCGGGGAAAACCAGGAGAGGTCTTCCTGCGGCTCCAACCTCTGCTCATTCCCGGGACATCCCGGGCTGCTCCTGGGGCCGGGATCTCGGCCGGGAGTTTCCCGTGGCTCCTTTGGCCAGAATTCCATCTTTTTTGCTGCAGAAAAAAAAGAGTCCCTCGGGAATTAGGGAATGTGCACGGATTTAGGGAACAGGAGGCGGGAACAGCTCCGGATGGAGAGACCTTTTCCTCCCCCCAGCGTTCCCGGGAGCAGCTTTTCCATGTGGGAGGAAAGCTGGAAGCGGCTCCCGGGAAGAGCTGCTCGTTCCCTGGAGCGGCTGCAGAGCCGGGCTTTTATCTGGAGTGGGATTTTCCATGGGGATTCCTGGATTTCCTTCATGCTGTCCGTGCTCCAGGGGCCGTGTCTGCATCCCTGTGGGAATATCGCTGCCCCTTCTCCCCCCCTCTCCCATTCCCTAGGGATTTTCCAGCCGTGGAACTTCAGGGCTCAAAATGGCATCCGTGCCTTTTTTATTCCCGGCTCGATCCCGCAGCTTTTCCATTGGAAAAACGGGGACATTTAATCCCATTCCCTGGTTTTTCCCCCTTTTTTTTTTTCCCTTCCCGGCTCTCCCGGCATTCCCGGGCTCTGCCCTTCCCTTTGTGTGCCGGGGCCGATGGAAGCGCTCGGAGTGGGCGTGCGGGATTCGGGAACGGTGGCGCTGCCGCAGGGCCGGGAAGCGCGTGGATGCGGAGGGCTCGTGGCTGGAAGCTCCGGGAGCCGGGAATGTTCCCTCGGGAGCAGCATTCCCGGGCCCGGGAGCAGCACTGGAATCTTCCCCCCGGTGTTTCCCGGCCCCTCATCCCGGCGTTCCGCGGATTTTACGGCGTCGCCGCCGTTCCCGTGGGGATTCTGTGGGAAAACCGTCCCAGGCCTCGTGGGGAAAAGAGGGAAAAGGGGCTGGAGATGGAGGGGCTGGAGCTTCCTTCCCGGCGGGGGGAGGGGGCTGCATTTTGGGATGATCCTCGTGGGAATGTGCTCTTCCCCCTGGATTCTCCCGGTCCCGCCGGGGGTGAATTCCTGCCCCATCCCCGGGAGCACATCCAGGGAAAAGGCTCTGGAGTCCTTCCCGGCCCGGCCCACCTCCGGCTCTTCCCAATTCCCGAGGGGAAGATCCCAGCCCAGCCGGCCGGGATCGGATGAGGTGATTCCAGTTGATCCTGCGGGTCGGGAGCTGCTGGACTTTCCCTGTGGCCAATCCCTCCGGGAATTCCCGCAGGAGCCGCGGCCGCCCCTGGATCCCGGGAAGCATCCGAGGCCGGGCTGGAGCAGCCTGGGATAGCGGGAATTGTCCCTGCCCATGGAATGGGATTTGAGGTCCCTTCCCACCCGAAGCATTCCAGGATTCCGTGATTTTAGGGATGGATGGATACGGTCGTGGGTCGGTGCTGGGAATGCTCGGATTTGGTGTCTCCGAGGCTTTTCTGGCCTCAGTATTCCATGGGTTTATGATTCCGCCTGGATTTTTCCCTGTCCCAATTCCCTGTCCGGCCTCGGGGGTTGTGAGGAGCAGCCGGAGCCACCGGGATCAGGGACACAGCAGGAATTCCTGTGGGAATTCCCGGAGCTCGCCGGGATCCGTGGAATCCGCGGATCCTTTGGGGGTGCTTTGATCTCCTTCCCTGTCCGGGTGGGAAAACCTCGGGAGCCTCTTCCCATTCCCAGAGCTCAGGGATCTGCTCTGGGAACAGGGAATGTTGATCCCACTGGGATCATCCTGGAATGGGAAGAGCTCCCTGCTGGTTTTGGGCGTGCAGAGGAATTTTGGGACACTCGGGAACCCTCGGGAAAAGCAGGAATTGGGGCTGGGGGTGTCCGGGAGACTCCACATCTCATCCCTGTCGGAAGGGTGGAGATCCAATGGAAAACTGGGAGCAAGGGCCTGTGGAGTCCGGAATTTTGATGTCCTTAGGACACAACTTTTATAGGAATTTCAGCATTCCGGAGCTGATTTGAATGGATCAGCCCAAGGATTGGGAATGAGGAGCAGGAAAGGCCTCGGCTCCGTCAGGGATAATTCAGATATCCCGGATAATTCAAATATCCGGGATAATTCAAATATCCCGGCGTTCTCCACCCTGTTCCCACCACAGATCCAAATCCCATTCCCAAAGCAGCTCCGTGGAGAAAACCAACTCCAGCCCGCGCCCAACCCAGCCCAAATTCCCGCTTTTTTTAGTTAATTTGGGATATTTTTCCCTGCTGGGCTCGGCTTGGCTGAGAAAAGCAGGATTTGGAGAGGATGGATGGGATGGGATGGGATGGGATGGGATGGGATGGGATGGGATGGGATGGGGATCTGATCTGACTGCCTGACCACTCTGGGAATGGGATTTGGTCCCTCAGGATGAGATTTGATCCCTCAGGTTGGAATTTGTTCCCTCAGGATGGGATTTGATCCCTCAGGTTGGGATTTGATCCCTCAGGATGGGATTTGATCCCTCAGGTTGGAATTTGTTCCCTCAGGATGGGATTTGATCCCTCAGATTGGGATTTACTCCCTCAGGTTGGGATTTGGTGCTCCCAAACCTTCCCGGTGATCCAGCTCTGCCAGAGCTTCTCCCACAGCTGGGCCTGGAATTCCAGCTGGGAATTGTGGGCGATCAAAACCAGGAAATCCCAAGGGAATCCCGCGGTGGCTCCTCAGGGGGTGCCAATCCCAGGAATTTCCCCTCATTCCCAGCGGGAACTTCCCTCCCTCAATTCCCACCCTTTGGAATTTGCTCTCCGGCGGGATGAGAGACTCTTCCCGTTGGATTTCCTCCCTGGGAAGGCGTTTAGGGATGGATTATCCCTCATTCCCAGACCCGCAGCTTTCCCCGGATCCCTCGGGATATTCTTGATCCCGGCCTGCTTTTGGGAACGCCGAACCTTCGGGATGAGAATTCCCGGGATGCGCTGGGATCAGGGATCTCCCCTTCCCTTCCCGTCGTCCTCGCACGGATAAAATTCCCGAGGCCGGGCCGGACCGGGCTTGGATCAACCCGGGAAGTGAAATCCCGTGAGGATCCTGAAGGATTCGGAGGGAGCCGAGCTCTTTCCATGGGAATGCCTAAAAATAGCCGGGATGAGCTGTCAGCCGCCTGCCACTTCTCCCGGGAAAGGCAGGAACGCTGGAAAGCCGTTGGTGGGAAGCAGCTGGGACGCTTCGGCACGCGGAGCAACGGCAGGAAAAGGTGGAATGTCAGGAAAAGCAGGAATGGCGCTTCCCGCGGCGTGAGGGAGTGGAAAAATCCCGCTGAAAATACGGGGAGAGAAAGGAGGGAATGTCCGGGTTTGGGTGGAATCCGCGGATTGGGAAGAGCCGGAAGGGGATGTTGGGAATGGGGATGGGATACAGAAGGAGAGGCCGGGGGGGCTCTGGGCTCCTCCGGCTCCTGGAAATCCGTTTGGGGAGAATTTATTGGGATGGGAATTTATGGGGATGGGAATTTATCGGGATGGGAATTTATCAGGATGGGAATTTATCCCGGGCTCCGGATCCAACTCAAAAGCAGGGAGGGGCTGGGCTGGAATTCCCAGAGAAGCTGTGGCTGCCCCTGGATCCCCGGAAGTGCCCAAGGCCTGGGATCGTGGGAAGCGCCCGAGGGTTGGAATGGGATGAGCCGGAAGGTCCTTCCCGCCCAAAGCATCCCGGGATTGTGGGAAATGTGGGATCCCGGCCCGTGGAGCACGGGCAGTGCCTCGGGAAGCGCCTCCGAGCCGCCCCTTCCTGGGGATCTCGGGAAAAGCGGGATCTGCGCCAGGATCCGTGCGGGGATCGGGAATGTCCTTCTGGGAAGAATTTTCCCATGGAAAGGGGGCTCAGGCCTTGGAAGTGCCCAGGGAGGTTTGGAGTGCCCATCCCTGGAGCTGTTCCCAAGGAATTCCTGGATGTGGCACTCAGGGCTCTGGACTCGGTGATCCAGGAGGGCTTTTCCAGCCTCGGGGATCCCGGGATTCCGCGCTCAGGGGCGGGATTGGGATCGCAGCTCCCTCCCTGCTCCGTGCCCGGCCCCATCACCGGGAAGCGGAACCGGGGCTGGGATGGGCCCTGCGGAGGAAGCTCCGGGAAGCTCCAGGAGTTCTCATTCCAGGAGGAAGCGCTTTCCTGGGAAAGGTCCCTTCTGTCCTCCCTCACCTCCCGGCGCCTCTTGGGATGCTGGGAATGGGAATGGGAATGGGAATGGGAATGGGAATGGGAATGGGACGCCCGCAGCTCCTCCTGGATCTGTTCCGGGCCATTCCGGTCGTGAAAATCTCGGCATGGAATTCTTGCTTCCTTATCCGTCGGCTTTTCCTGCTTGGAAAACCGGGAGCGGCTCCCGGAAAAGCCCCGGCTGGTGGCCTCAGGGGAGGATCAGGGTGGAAATTGGGATCATTCCTCATGGGAAGGGGGTCAGGCGTTGGAATGACTGCCCGGGGCGGGGGTGGGGTCGCCATTCCTGGAGGGAATTAAAATCCACGCGGATGGGGCCCTTTGGGACGCGGATCAGTGCTGGGAATGCTCGGACTCCGCGTTCTCCGAGGGCTTTTCCAACCCAAACCATTCCCTGATTCTCGGCCTCGTGCTGGATGCAGCTCCTGGGGCGTTCCCTGGGTGGGAATGGGGATCTTTGGGATGGCCGGAGCGGCTTTTCCAGCCGGGAATGGCATTCCCGCCTCGCTGAGGAACAGTGGGATTTGTCCTCTGCTTCCCGGACGTGGGAAGAGGGAATTCTTCCCTCTGCCTTCGTTTCCCGGGTGTTGTTCCCATCCCAAGTGGATGAGACTTCCGGGATCTTGTGATTCCCGCGTGGATCCGGGAGCCCGGGTGCCAAGGGTCGGAGCTGGTGGATTTTTCCCTGGGAATCGGTGGAGTTCCCATCCCGGGAATTGTTCAAAAAACCTGTGGGAAGCTGCACTTGGGAATGTGGCTCGGGGAGGGATTTTCCAACCCGAAGGACTCCGGGATTCCATCGTTGATTCCATCATTAATTCCATCATTGATTCCAGCATTGATTCCATAGTTAATTCCATCATGGAGTTGGGAATCGGGCTCTGCTCCCGGGAAACAGGGACGGGAGGAGAGGGATCGGCCTCCGGCTGTGCCAGGCCAAATCCAGGTGGGATAACGGCAAAACTCCCTCCTGGAAAGGCTTTTCCATCCCTGACCCAGTGGCGGAATCCCCATTCCCGGCGGGATTTCCATCCATGGATCAGCGGTGACCTCGGCAGTGCCGGGAACGGTTTCACTCCAAACCTTTTCCAGCCGCACTCCCTCATTCCCTGATTTCGGGAACGCCGCCGACATCCCGACCCCTTTGTGCGACCCGAACCCTCGGAATTCCCTCGGGAACGGCCTCACCTTCCCTTTTTTTCCCCCCCCCGTTTCCCAGCGGAGACCCCGATCGAGGAGTTCACGCCCACGCCGGCGTTCCCGGCGCTGCAGTACCTGGAATCCGTGGATGTGGAAGGAGTCGCCTGGAGAGCCGGGCTGCGCACGGGCGACTTCCTCATCGAGGTGAGCCCCGCCTCCCGCCGCCGTTCCCGCCTTTTCCCGGGGGTTTTGGGATGGCCGAGGTGGTGGGGAATCCCCTCGGAATTCCGCCCGCTTCGTCCCGTGGAGGGCGCGGCGGGATTTCAAGGAGATTCCCGGGATTTCTCGGGGCTGTGGGGATTTTCCTCGCCCGAATCCCGTGGGATTTGCGGGGTGCTGAGTCCCCGTGGGATGGGATTGGTGGGAAAAGGGCGAGGGTGGATTTGGGAAAGTGGGAAGAAAGGGTTTTCCAACGGGACGGGCAAGGGACGATCCAAGGGTTGGTCCCGGAGCGGATCCGGGCGGTGCTTGGGTTGGGAAGGGATCCCAGAGAGTGGAATTCCGATGGAAATGTGAGCAGCTGGAGCAGGAAGGGATTGGGATGGGAGAGCTGGGAATGTTCACCTGGAGAAGGGAAGGATCCAGGGAGAGCTCCCAGCACATTCCAGGCCTAAAGGGGCTCCGGGAGAGCTGGAGAGGGACTTGGGACAAGGCCTGGAATGCCAGGACACAGGGAATGGCTTCCCAGTGCCAGAGGGCAGGGAAACATGGGATATGGGGAAGGAATTCCTGGCTGGGAGGATGGGGAGGCCCTGGAATAGAATTCCCAGAGAAGCTGTGGCTGCCCCTGGATCCCTGGCAGGGCCCAAGGCCAGGCAGGAGCAGCCTGGGATAGCGGGAATTGTCCCTGCACCTCCAGAATCCCAGGATTTTTGTCCTTGGCCATCCCTGGGAACGCTGCAGCTCCTCAGCCTGGATGTCAGAGGGCTCTGGAGGCTTCCCATTCCCATGGGAGAAACTCCTTTTAATCCCAAAAAGCTGATTGGGAGATGCCTTTTCCTGCCTTGGTGATCCCTGTTCCCAGCCTGGGATCTGCTCCCGTCCTCATCCATTGGACAATCCCATCCCGGTTATCCAGGAGTCTTTTTTACACCCAAAACCGCTGGAATTTTTCCTTAATTCCCTGCCCATGCGGCTCAGGACGCTTCCCAAGTTTCTTGTAGTGCAGGGAACGTTGTCCCGTTGGTTTGTTGGGGCTCTCCGGGGATCCTGCAGGGATTTTCCATCAAGGAATTCCAGGTTTGTAGTAAAACCGGGAATGTGCGGTGATCCCCCCCCGTCCTTCTCCTGGGTCACGGATTTTCCCTGAAATCTGAGCAGCTCCCGCCTGAAATTCCAGAATTTCCACCCCCCCGGTGAGGGGCTGTTGGCCACGTCCCTTTGGGAATCTGCTGCTTCCCGGCAGGAATTTGGCTCTGGCACCTTTGCCAGCCCCGGGATTGGTTTTGTGGGACCCTCTGGAGTTTCTCCCCAAATCCCTTGATCCAGGCAGAAACTGCACGCAACATTCCGTGGGAATCCTGGAATGCTTGCGGTGGGAATGGAGCTTAAATCCCATCCCATTCCATGGGCGGGGACACTTCCCGCTATCCCAGGCTGCTCCAGCCTGGAATTGGGCCCTGCCAGGGATCCAGGGGCAGCCACAGCTTCTCTGGGAATTCTATCCCAGCCCTTCCCCACCCTCCCAGCCAGGAATTCCTTCCCAAGATCCCATCTATCCCTGCCCTCTGGCAGTGGGAAGCCATTCCCTGTGTCCTGTCCCTCCATCCCTTATCCCAATCCCTCTCCAGCTCTCCCGGAGCCCCTTTGGGCCTGGAATGTGCCGGGAGCTCTCCCTGGATCCTTCCCTTCTCCAGGTGAACATTCCCAGCTCTCCCAGGGCGGGGCTGGAGTCACATCCCTGGGAATGTTCGAAAAGCAGGGATTTGGGAATGGGGTTTGGTGCTGCTGGGCGGGCTCAGGGGGCTTTTCCAACCTCAGCAATTCCAGGATCCCAGGATCCTCTTTCCTTGTGGGTGAGGACGCAGGGAATGGTCCAGTGCCAGAGGGCAGGGATGGATGGGATCTTGGGAAGGAATTCCTGGCTGGGATAGAATTCCCAGAGAAGCTGTGGCTGCCCCTGGATCCCTGGGAGTGCCCAAGGCCGGGTTGGAGCAGCCTGGGATCGCGGGAATTGTCCCTGCCCATGGAATGGGGCGGGAATGGGATGATCCCTTCCCATCCCAACCCTTCCACCGTCCCAAGGGACAAAACTCCGGGGGTTTTTTAAGGACACGGAGCCCAAAAATCAGTGGGGGGCAAAATCTTCCCCCTCTGGAATGTGGGAATGGAGGAAGAGCTGAAACCTTCCCAAAGTCCCGGATCCTCCTCCCCGCGGGAAAGGTTGGGAAGCCAAAAAAAAAGGAGGAAATGCGGATAATTCCAGCCCCGGAGCGTGGGAGGCCGAGAAAAGGATCCAAGGAAATATCAAAGGCCGGGATTTGAAGATCATCGGGAATTCGGGAGCGTTGGGAGCTGGGAAAGGAAAAAAAAAGTAAAGGGAGGCTGATCCAGCTCCGGGTTTTTTTATGGAAATGCTGGAAATTCGGGATATTCTGGTGCTGGGGGGAAAGAAAAAAAGCAGGAATGTTCTGCTCCGGGTTGGGAACGAGCGAGGAGCTTGGATTTGTGGGATGCCTTGGAATGCGAAGTTTCCCAGTAACCAAGGAGAGAGGAATTCCTAAAAATAGCCATTCCCGGATCGCCGCCCGCGGGCGCGGCCCGGAGAGCGCCGGGAGCTGCGGCCGGGAACGGAGCCGAGCCCGGAATTCCCGAGGGTCGGGAATGGGATTGGGTGCTGGGGAAGGGGGGAAATCCAGGGAAATCCAGGGAGGGATGAATTGGGAGCGGGAGCCGGGCATGGAATTGCTGTCCCGAGGGATTCGGTGGGAGCGGGGAATGGTCTCCGGTCATCCCGAGGGTCGGAATTCCTTCCAAACCGCGGGATTTGGGTGCGGATCCCTGGAATGAAGGGCGGGAGAGCTGGAGCTGCGCGATCCCCGGGCTGGATCCGGGCGGGATTCGGGATCTGCTCCCGGGGAATCGGGGATGGGGAAACAGGGAACGGCCCCGAGCGGGGCCAGGGGAGGAAAATCAGCGGGAATTTCTCCATGGAAAGGGTGCTCAGGCCTGGGAATGGGCTGGAGTTCCCATCCCATTCTGGGCGGGATCCAGAGGTCGCACCCACTTCCCAAGGGATTTTTTCCCGGTTTTTGGCTGTTCTTGGGCACTGATCCCACGATTCCCACTCCGAGGCTTCCCTGGATTTGTATCCATGGGGTTCTGGTGGCTCCTCCCTTCTCCTGGATCTCCTGGATCTCCTGGATCTCCCCTTTCCCAACTTTCCCTCGATTTGGGATCCTCCTGGATTTTCACTTCCCGACTTGTGACCCATTCCCGTTGGAAGCCGCTTTTTCCATGATTTTCCTCCGGATTTCTCGGCTCCTTCCAGGCCCAAAGCGCCTTTCCCAGAGCATCGGTCCGAAAAACTGGGAATTTTTCCCGATTTCTCAGCTTGACCGGGATCCTCCCACCCAGCTCTGCTCACACCCAATTTTCCCGCCTCCTTTTCCCTGCGGGAGCCGCAATCCATGGAATTCCGCTCCTGGAGGAGTGGCTCATCCGTCCTCTCCCAAATCCCGGCATCCATCGGCTCCTCTTCCCTCCTTCCGCCGCCTCTCTGGGGGTTTCTCCGCCGGGATCGGGGCTCATTCCCGCGGGAATGATCCCAAAGATTGGGTGGGATCCGCCCTCCCCGGGATGCAGCTCCGGCCCCGCCGGATCTCGGCTCCGGGCGCCTCATCCCGGATGAGTCAGAGCGGGAGAAGGAGCCGGGAATTTCCACTCCGCCTGCTCCGGGATGAGCTCAGCCCCGCGTCATTCCCGAGCCCTTGGAATTTTTTCCAGCTGTTTCTCTCCGTGGAGCCATTGCTGAGCTTCATCCCGGTCATTCCCAGGGAATCGGGGTTGGAGTTTGTCGGGAATTGGGGATTTTTCCCGCCCCGCTGAGGGAATTCTTGGAATTCTGATCGGCCTCCCCCGGGATGGGCTTTCCTTGGGAACATCCCTGTGTTATTCCATGGTTTTGGCTGCTTCTCCCACCCGGTGTCATTCCATGAGGGGCCATTCCCTGGGATTCCAGCACTCATTCCTAGCAAATTCCCAGCGGTTTCATGGGAATGAGGTGGGAGGGAGGGGATTTTCCCTGTGGGCCTCGAACTGAGGGAATGCAGGGATCCGTGGGATATGGGGAGGGAATTCCCGGCTGGGAGGGTGGGGAGAGGCTGGGATGGAATTCCCAGGGAAGCCGTGGCTGCCCCCGGATCCCGGGAAGCGCCCAAGGCTCCGTCCCCGGGATCGTGGGAATTGTCCGGGGGTTGGAATGGGAGGAGTTTGAAGTTCCCTCCCCATGGAAAGGAGGATTTCATTCCCAGCAGGAAACCCCATCAAAGAAATTCGGGATCAGGAGGCTTTGGGTTCTTTGGGATTGGATCCATCCCGTCCCGTTTGTCCCGAAAATCCCGGGATGAGGAGCTGATTGTGCCGCGGGAGGTCGGGAATGGGATCAAAACCAGATTTTCCAAGGAAAACGCGGGGGTTTTCATGGGAATCAGAATCGATTGGGAAGCAAACGGAATCCATGGAATGATGGGAATGTTTGAAATCCAATCAGTATTCCCAAAGCTTGGAAAACGGGGATGCTCCAGGTCAGGATTTGGGGAATCCTGGAGCCGTTTTCGTTGGAAAATCCCTCGGAGCCCTTGGAAGGCAACCATTCCCAGCCCTGCCATTCCAGAGCCTGATCCGAGTCCCCCCCCAGATCCACAGGGATCGGGAATCCCTCCGGGAATGGGGACTCCACCCCCGCCCTGGCCCGGGGAATCTTTTCCAGGAGGGAATTTTCCCGATATCCAACCCGGAGCTCTCCCAACCCCCTCGTCCTCTCCTCGTTCCCGTCCCTCCTCCCGCTCCGAGGCTCCAAATTCCCGTTTATTTCTGCATTGGGATGATCCCGCCGCTCTCCCGGCCCTGCGGATCCGGGATCCTCTCGGAATCCTGGAACGGGCCGGGCGGGAATTCCAAGGCCATTCCAAGGGCAGGGACAGCTCCCGCTATCCCAGGGCGCTCCCGGCCCCGTCCAGCCCGGCCTTGGGCACTTCCAGGGATTTTGAGCCCTTCCAGAGGTGAATAAAAACCGGGAAAACCTGGGAAAAACCGAGAAAACCTGGAAAAAGCTGGGAAAACCTGGAAAAAACTGGGAAAACCTGGGAAAATCCCATTAATTAGGGATCTCCCACCCCATTGTGGTCACTGCCCGGCGACTTCCCCCCTTTTCCAAGCCGCAAAAACGACGGGAAAAGCGGGAAACTCATGGATGAGGAGGGATTGACGGCGCGGGGCGTTCCCGGCGGGAAGGCCGATCCCTGCTTTTCCCGTTTTCCAGGTGAACGGGGTGAACGTGGTGAAGGTCGGCCACAAGCAGGTGGTGTCCCTGATCCGCCAGGGCGGGAATCACCTCCTCATGAAGGTCGTGTCCGTCAGCAGGAAGCCGGAATCCGAGGAAGTCGTCCGGAAAAAGGGTAAAAACAGGGAATGGACGCCTGCCCGGGGCTCTGGGGATGGAGGGATCCTCTGGAATTGGAAGCAGGGAGGGGGGAGGGGGAGTGGCCGGGACAGGGGTGGGTGTTCCGTGCGGGAAGGGTGGGAGAGTTGGGATGTGGTGGGTTTTGGGATGAGGCAGTTTTTGGGATGCAGTGGTTCTCGGGATGCAGTGATTTTTGGGATGTGCTGGTTTTTGGGACGCGGCGACTTTTGGGATGCGGCGATTTTTGGGAATGTGGNTTTTGGGATGAGGTGGTTTTTGGGATGAGGTGGTTTCTGGGATGAGGTGGTTTTTGGGATGAGGTGGTTTCTGGGATGAGGTGGTTTTTGGGATGCAGCAGCCTTTGGGATGTGGTGGTTTTTGGGATGTGGAGGTTTTTTGGGATGCAGCGAATTTTGGGATGCGGCGACTCTCGGGATGCGCAGGTTTTTGGGATGAGGCGATTTTTGGGATGAGGCAGTTTTTGGGATGCAGTGGTTCTCGGGATGCAGTGATTTTTGGGATGTGCTGGTTTTTGGGACGCGCCGACTTTTGGGATGCGGCGATTTTTGGGAATGTGGGCGGTGGGCAGGGAGGCTCGGGAAGGTCCCGGCCGTGGCTGTTCCCACGCCGGAGCTGGGCTGCTTTTTGGGAATTGTTGGATTCCTGAGATCTGGAATCTTGGAGTTGTGATGCTTTTTGAGGATCACTTGGATTCCCACGGTCTGGGAATCTTGGAGTTGTGGTGCTTTTTGGGAATTGCTTGGATTCCCGAGGTCTGGAATTCTTGGAGTTGAGGTGCGTTTTGGGAATTGTTGGATCTCTGAGATCTGGAAATCTTGGAGTTGTGGTGGTTATTGGGAATTGTTGGATTCCCAAGGTCTGGAAATCTTGGAGTTCTGGTCTGGAATTCTTGGAGTTGTGGTGTGTTTTGGGAATTGTTGGATCCCTGAGATCTGGAAATCTTGGAGTTGTGGTGGTTATTGGGAATTGTTGGATTCCCAAGGTCTGGAAATCTTGGAGTTCTGGTCTGGAATTCTTGGAGTTGTGGTGCTTTTTGGGAATTGCTTCGATTCCCAAGAGCTGGAATTCTTGGAGTTGTGGCAGGTTTTGGGAATCGCTTGGATTCCCAAGGTCTGGAATTCTTGGAGTTGTGGCAAGTGATGAAGGAGAATTTTTGGGAGCTCGTGGGTGCAGGAAGGGAGGAGTGGGGTGGATTTGGGGGGGATTTGGGAATCACTTGGATTCCCAAGATCCGGCATTCCTGGAATCCACATCGGCCGATCCTCCTCGGAATGGGAAAACAACCTGGGATGGGAACCAAGCCTGGGAATTCCTGGGAATGTCGGGGGCAGGACGGTGCCCGAAGGAGCGCCGGGAATTCCGGGATGGAGCCTGGGCTATCCCATGGAATTGCTGGGGGAATTCCTGGGCGTGGACGGTCCTGGAGGATCCCAGAAGGTTCTGGGATTTCATTCCAGAGGGGTCTGGATCCCGGGAGCAGA
>VZRJ01006416.1:0-23715 GCA_013397565.1 Ptilonorhynchus violaceus
CACATGGTGTGACTCTTGGTGGGGTCGGGAGTTGAACTTTGATGATTTGATTGAGCCTTTCCAATTCAGTATATCCTATGATTCAACTTCTTTTGTGCCATTAAACAGATGCACAGCAACAAGTGTATCTGTTGGACACACACAGAGTGTCCAAGTGGCTAATCCTATTTAGTGCATTTAGCAAAGAAAATAAAAGTATGACTTTTCATTTCTCACAAGATCCTGTTCAGGCTGGTGGGAACCTGGAGAAATATCCAGCCTGAGCTCTGGCAGAGCCAGTTCTGGGCTCAGGCCGGGCTGCTCAGGACTTCACCCAGCTGGGCCATGAAAGCCTGAAGGATGGCATCAGTGCAACCACCCTGGAGCATGTCCCCGCTGCTGGGCTGTCCTCATGGCATCAGCCTGAGTGTCTCATGTTTCAGCTTTGCTGTTGCCTCACCCTTACACCATTCACAGCTGTGAACAGCCTCACTGCATCTCCTTTATTGCTTCTCTTGGTGCTGGGGATGTTGTTTGGTACCCTCAAACCTGCCATCCCCCTGCCTGAACCTCTCAGTGATCCTCTCAGTGATCCTCTGCTGAACTCAGCCATATTTGTCAACTATTTTCCTGTACTTGGTGTTCCAAAACGTGCACAGCTGTGGAGCAGAGGGGAACGATCACCTCCCTTGATCTACTCCTGGTGCCTCTGTTCATACAGCACAGTGTGCCACTAAGTGCCTTCTTTACTGCCCATGTCAAATGTCAGGACATGTCAAAATAAATCAGTGACAAGACTTGTAAATAAAATACAGAATTTTAACAGAAAGTCAGAGGTGGAAACTGCATCTATTAAACATCTCCCCATTCTCCCCACCTCCAGCAATACCCCCTCCTTTCATTTTATAAAATGAAGTGTTATTGTAAGTATTGGAACACTGCAGAAGACTGAAGAATAATAGTCCTAGAAAAATTCAAATTTTACAATTGAAAAGTTTGAAAAGTATTTTGTCAAATGTTTCAGAGCCTTGCTACAAGCCTTTGCCCACCCTGTTGTGTTCCTTCCAATGTGTGTTCCGCAATCAAGCCCTCACAGGCAGTTGGTTTCTTAATGGTTGACCTGATTTCCTGTAAGTTAAATAAAATTTTTGAAATAATTGTTCTAATGAGACAAGAAGTAATTACTTCAGATGAGATATTTATGTTAAACTTGACTTCACAGAGGAAGTGCTTGAATGGTAAAAATTTCTGAAGTTCGTAAGTAGGGCAGATATGATATTCATAATAGTTCGAAAGCTTTAAAGTGCTATGGTTTTTTTCCTTTTAATGTTTCTTTCTAAATCCAGCCTTACCTCCATTCTTTTAAGTTCTGTCTTCCCTCTGATAAAATAAAATTACACAAAAAAAAAAGTTGCTTGGATACAGACTTTTTTATTCTTATAAATAGAGTATTTACTTGAAGTATTTGCCTTAGGATAGTTGGAATGTGGGACCTCAGGGGACCTCAGGAAGTCATCTTCTTCATCTGTCCTGGGTTAGTCATATATTCTATTACCACCCACAAAAGCTGGATAAATTTCATAATTACACACCCGGTCCCTGAGGGACCCCTTATCTCAACTGAGATAAGCACTCCGGCTGACAGCAAGCACCACCCATCCTGATTATCTGATCTCAGCTAATGGCCCATTAGCACCACCCATCCTGTTTAATGGCCCGATCTTGGACTTGGAATGTCAGAACACCACAAGGACCATCNCAACTCGATGGGCCTCCACTTCTCGGAATTGGACTCAGCTACTCCACTCCACAGTCCAGTCTACCGGGACTGGACTACCAGGCCTTTCTGCAGGACCAGTGCCTAACTGGACTGCACAGCTACCACCCTGGTCAACAGGGTGTCAGGTTGTACCGTGACTCTGTCAGTTTGTTTAAGCTGGTGTTTCTGTATTCCTGTGTTTATTTTAACCGTTTTTATTAAAATTGTAATTTTGACCTAAAATCTCTCGAGGTATTTTGTGTGGGGTTAATTTCCCCTGCTGGTTTACAGTCAAACCAGCACACCATCCTACTACTCTGAAGTGCAATTGAATGTATTTAGATTCTTGGTTGTGTGTTACCTATTCTCTGATATCTCTGTTTTCATATTCTCCCCACAGTCTGCATTGTAGTTTAACAGCCTACAATGAAGCTTTTCCCCTGTTATGTAAGTCTGCCTTTCTGTGAATTGGACCAATTACCAATTGTCTTAACAAGGAAAGGAATTCTGTCTTCTTTATCTCAACCTATTATGGATTTGAAGGGTGTCCTCATGCCCTGTAAAAACTTTTGCCTTCTAAACCAGACAAACTTTATCTCTTACACTTTTTCCTTGGATTGTGTTTTCTTAATTTTCTCATTTATGTTCCACTTAATTCTTTGCAACTCACGTAAGTCTCCCAGTTAAAGCCTTGCAAGCATCATTATCTCCTCTATCTTACCATAACACAGAAAGATATTTTCTATTTTTAATACAGGGTAGCATTTGGGATTCTTACTCAGTTTGAAGTCCACTGTAGCCTTAGGTTTTTCTCTACTGTTTATCAATCCTTCTACATTTTCTGTGAGTGTATTTTGCTTTTTACTTCTGATACCTAGGACTGCATTTCTCTCTACGGTATTCTGTTACTCATGTAACTTTCCCCTTTTATCAGGTTTATTTATTTATCTTCTTCCAGCCCTGCTCTGTAGAGTACCTGCAAACCCTTTCGCTCAAAACTGTGTAAAAACAGTACTTGTGCTTTTACATCTGACTTGTTTACTGAAAATACTAAACACGACTTCACCAAGTAAACATCTGTGAGCTGACACCTCTTCCTCTCCATCTATGATAGCTGCAGTCTGCATTTTGGGGTAGGATTTCTATCTGCAGCATACATGCTTTGTGGCAATTTAATTTAGACCACGGTTTCCCTAGTTCGTTTAGCACGGCCCTGTGGCACTGTGCTGAAGACTTGCATAGTCAAAATACAACTTCAACATCAAAATAATATGGTAATGGTTACTGCTCTAATTTGCTTGTAAACTAATTACTTTCTGCCTTTGTTTCAAACATTCCTACCCCAAACTTCTGTTGTTTTGTAAATCCTACTAATAGTGAGTTTGGTAAAAATAAAACACTTCCATATGTCCTGAAATGCTGTCAGAGGTCTCAGGTAGTCACATCACTACATCATGTTCTCAATACCTTCTGGTTTGATGCTTCAGGAAATGGAGGGAAGGGCAAGGTAACGTTGACTTTTCTGGTTTAGTTCTAGTCTGGCTTCCTCCTTTTTTCCTCTGTTGGAGTCGATCTAAAATAACTAAAAATCCAGCTGATAGGAAAAGAGTGCCTCCTGCCATGTAGAAGCCTGCTCTGTAATCTCCAGCCATGTCCACAATCAAACCTGGAGAGAAACAAATGACAGCAATGTGACTGATGGAAAACAGGCTAATGTGAATTAGCTCAGCAGTGTGAATATATCCTCTCACAAAGGCAATGTGCTGGCTACATACTTGTCTTGCAGCTTTCTATGTCATGAGCACATGGAACATCACCCCACTACAGCATTTTTGAGTTTGAAACACAATTCATGTCTCATTGCTTTGTATATGTGAATTGCTAGTGAAACAATATGCTACACAGTTTGAAGCACTTTCCAGCCTAAACTGTGGCAGACAGTGCAGGTACTGGCAGAAAAAAAGCAGACCATGTAGCTGTGTATGTGAGTAGCTCCATGTTCTGTGGTGTAGCTGTCATCAGTTGCTGTAATTTGGACCCTAACTACAGCACAAGAGAGTTTAAAGAAGGAAAGGAGATTCATCTGCTGGAGACATAGTTGGAGAATTTGTCTGACATGTTATGCATTTCTGGTTCATCATTTTGCAAAGAGCCACAGATGTTAACAAAAAGACCTTGGTTTTTAGGGAGCTTTAAGCCAACCAAAATACGTAATGCCATTGTGTATTGTAATGAAAAATCTCTAGTATAGTAGTAGCACTGCAGCAGTGTGTCAGCTGCCCTGTGGGTATGATGGCATATTCCTTTGTGGACTGATGAAGGCTGCTTCCTTGTAGGAAGTTTGTCCATGTTTAGGGTACTCCCTAGCCCACATTCTAAACTAACACCAGCCCTATAAAGGAATTAAGAATTAATATCTTTTAGATTTTACTCTCAAAGGTGGACAGGAGATCTTGAGAGGCACTTAGGGTTCCCTGCTCTTCCATACCTTCTTTGTAGTTTACTAAATATACACAAAGGGGTCACAGTGATCCCCAGATAATAAGTACTAGTGACCAGCCACTATAATCTTTGTATTTTATTCAGATCTTTCCAACACACTTTTGATACTGTCCTGTCTCAAACTGTCTATAAATATTCCTGGTTCCTATATGTTCAAAATTGAATTAAAATGTTCCACTATTCAGTCTGACCCATTTGCAACCTATTAGTGATGTCATTACCACAAAAGTCACAGTACTGCGTGAGCAATGGTCTTAGGATGAGGACTCAGGACTGCATTGTACAAGTCACATTGGTCAGTTTTTTTGCCATATCACTTTGTAAAGTCTCTACAGCTTGCAGTTCATTTGTCTTGCATTTTTCCAAGATGACTATATCTTCTTGTCAGCCCATAAATCCCTGTGCTGTCTCATTGTCTGCTCTCTGTTCCCACTGTTCTTGTGTGCTGCCTTCCCCATTTATTATACTAGTTGGCTCAAATGCTGTCTAAAACCAGCAGGCATCTCTGTGAATATTTCCTTGAGGTTTGCATGGCCTGATGTTTCAGGCTGCTCAATTTGAACTTCTCTAGAAATCCCCCCAAAAATACCAGCATTTGTGCAACGTCACTAGTCTCAAATTTCAGTTTCTTCTCTGAAAGTATGAGTCTGCTGCTGGTTCCAACAGCACACTTCCACAGCAAGATAGTGGGAGGCCATCAAGTGGCATTATGCGGGATTCAGGAAGCAGGAACACCACCATGTGAACCCTGCCTTTTGTCCCTGCTTTTTTGTTGAACAGCTATCTCTAAAATCACAGAGAAGAGAGGGAGCAAGATATTTTGGAGAGGATTTAAACTGAGTAATTTTTTTTATATACTTCTTGGCTCAGATGCCCCTAAGCTAAAAAAGAGGGACATTTGAGTGCAGATCCAGATCTTTTGAGTTTGGATTACTGCTCCTCTTTCTTCTTGTAAACTGTATTTGGCAGTGTTGCCATAACTTACCCGCAAGAGGAGGCCCCACAAAACCTCCAGTGCTTCGAATGAGCATGAAAAGCCCTAGAGCACTGTCAAATTCTGACATGCCTACAACATCTGCCAACACTGTAATGTGAACGGCAACTGTTGTACCAAAAAAGAATCCATAGAAGCCAGTGAATATTGCCAAGGAAAGGTAATTGTTAGCCAGTGGCAGCAGCATCAGGGAAGTACTGATCAGTGTAATTGTCATTGCCAGCAA
The DNA here is from genome assembly GCA_013397565.1 of Ptilonorhynchus violaceus. Lineage (NCBI taxonomy): Eukaryota > Metazoa > Chordata > Aves > Passeriformes > Ptilonorhynchidae > Ptilonorhynchus > Ptilonorhynchus violaceus. The sequence goes on from VZRJ01006416.1 coordinate 5,461, forward strand.
ATGAATGGTTTTGGTAACATGGAGGTTGGCATACCAGCCACACAGCAATCTGCCTGCGAAGTCCACCATAGCCAAAATGGATAGGAGGGATGCAGTCCATGATTCATCTATTCCCAGGCTGTAGCTAAGCGGAATTAAAAATAATGGAGGAACAAAAAAACTCATAGCAGCTAATATGCCAAAAACGGCATAAAGTACAAATTCTGGTCGCCTCACAAGCATCCAGTTGAAGGGTTTGTGTGTGATGAGAGACTTATCTTCTTTGTCTATCCTGGCTGCACCGTTGCCAGGTGGTGGTTCAGTCTCAGAATGGCTGGCCTCAAGGCGGCAGGTGCTTGCCAGGGGTCGCATCAGTACTCCACAGACACAAATATTGAGTTGGATGCCACCTATGATCAAGAGGGCACCTTTCCATCCATATTGACTAATCAACCACTGGAAAAATGGCCCAAATGCGAATGCAAAGGCACATTCTCCAGCACTGGCAATAGCATTGGCCAAAGCCCTTTTCTTGGAGAAATAGTGGCTAACAATGCTAATGGCTGGTGTCCATGAAAAAGAAATGCCGAGACCTGAAAAACACCAATAGAAATAGCACTGGTTAGACACTTGAGGTATTTTGTGAAGGTGGAAATTAAAGCAGTCAGTGCTCCTACATTTGCAAAGTTAAAAAGTGGTAGAAGGAAAACATTTTTGTTTCTAGCAGAAGCATGAGCTTAGCTGTAGTACATGAGAGAGTATATTTTGACGTTATGTTCTGTAAGTTGTAACTGTACAAGCGAAGAAGCAGAAGCTTGAAGTATACACACTATTACATTCTCACTTTAAAAAATAAATAAAAGAAGTCAGTTTGACAGCTTTGTCAGTGCGTGAGAAATCACATGGTAGTGCGGCTGAAGCTAGACAGAGCTTAGAGTGCCCGTGCTGTCTGCGTTAAGGTTGGTACCAGGTCAGACCAGCGGGTTAAGCTGTGCTGTGTTTGGGGTACAGAGTGAGGCAGGACACGAAAGAAGCTGGTAGTACCTCTATTTGCTCTTCAGTTTCTTGCTCGACTGCTTTGAGCAGACTTAAATCCTGCTCTAACTTAGAGTTATTTTAATGGCTCCCTAGACTATTTGGCAGCTCAGGACTGCCAAAGGGCTCAAATTCCAGACATTTTCTCAGGCATCCAGTGTGGAATTCGGAATGGTTTATTTTATTCCCTGCTAGCTTTGCTTCCTGTTCCAGGAAAATCTGCTAGCTGTTGGAGACAACTTTCTGGCCTGTTTTTGCCTGGAGTAAAGGAAAGGATTGGAATCAAATGAAAACCTGGGCCTCTGTTCAAAACATAAGATCGTTTCATAGAAAGTACGAAATTTGGGATCTCTCTGTCCTTTTACTTCAGCACCCTTTATGTAGGTTCTTTAAACTTTCAAAGAGCTCTTGTCTCTGAATGAAAAATAAAGCACTTCATTTTCTGCTTACATATAATTTGCAGGTGCAAATTACTGGCATCCAAATATTTGTCTTCTTTGTTGTTGCAGCTTTCCTGCACAAAGTCTTATTTCCAGAGTGGGACAGGAGGGAAATCACTTTTAAAGAGCATCACAGGTTCTAGCTGCTCATAAAATCAAAATATATACCAGATTTTAAAACTCCTACCACTGGCACCCTCAAATAAGGACTCTGAGTTGCTGGTGGAAGAATGCCATAAAGCCATAAAGTCATACCCTGTAGGAAGCCAGTTGTTGCATACATCCAGACCATGTTGAGTCCAAAAAATCCCAATGCCATTCCTGAAAAAGCCAGGAGTCCTCCAGTGATCACAACGGCCCGATGGGTGTATTGTATACATAGTGAACTGGCCACAGGGGCTGGATCAGCAACAAAATCAGAGAAAGAAAAATACATTAGGAACATTAAACTGATCAACATGACCAAATAAATAAAACATTTGGAGGAGGACTACTCTTATAATGCTTGACACAAACAGCCTTAACTCTGCTGGAGGGGCAGGAGGTCAATTAAAATTTCAAAATTTTACCCTTACTGATAGAGAAATGACTTTTCTTGAGGCACAGATTCTGAAATATATTCAGCATATGTGGACTCTTTTAAAGGGAAAGAGCATTTTAGTGCTTTCCTTGCAGTAGGACAGTTCTACTGATTTTCACGTAAGGAGATAACTACCAACATGACAGAAATTCATGTATTGTTTTAGCAGAAAGTGAAACTTCAGCTATATAATCTATAGGTTCATCTACAAAAATTGTGTTGTTGAGAATGTATTCTTGATATGGCTGGCATGAAAACTTTCTGGAGCAAATGAACTTTTATTTTCTAGAATTTTACAAAATCAACTCTGAATGGATCTTTGGAAGTCTATAAAGGACCAAAAATTAAGGTTTATTCTGTGGTAATACTCTTTAGAGAAAATTTGCAGTTCATTTCTTAAAGCTTTATTTTAGTGGTACAGTTTCTCTCAGCAGACTGCAGGGACTCTTCAACACAAGGGCAAAGGTGCAGTAGGTACAGATCTGATGGTGCAGCAACTGCTTTGGTCTCTAGCTGCTGTCTGGAAGCACCTGAAATATCAAGGACATTTTTGCTTAATTAAGGATCAGTTTTACTGCCTGGCTGTTTCTCCATCAGCATAGCAAAGTTGAGGTAAAGGCTGTAGGATTTTTTTTTAAATATCCACGGCCACTAGGGGGTTCCCAAGTACCACCTGGCATGAGCAGTCTTCCTACAACCGGTTAATATCCTGAGAAGTGGAGTTCGTGCATAAAACGGAATTTGGTTAAAGAGGACCGTGCTTCTAAATTGAAATAAGGTAGGAAGACAACGATTAAGAAAGGGCAGCCAGTAAGGAAGGTTTCACAGTAGTTTGTAGGGGCAGGTTGTTGTACATTCAGCTGTGTTAAGATCAGAATTAAGAGAATTTGGTAGCTAGGATGAATGAAAGAAACCTGGCAAGAACTAGTTGTTGCAAAATCTGCAGGATGTGCATTGTCTGACAGCAGAAAGACCTGACAGGAGTTGTACAAACCCCAAATGTCTCATCAGCTTTTACAGCAGAAGTATAATGATTTTATAATCATGTAAAAATGATGCTGAAGTTCGGTCATCATCTTAAGATCTAGTCAATGAGACATGATGAAGTATATACAGTTGGTGAATGAATGGTGAATTATGATGAAAAAAGGAAGAGAAAATAGACCTAGGATAACTTCAATGAAAGTGCTTAAAGACAAGAGAAAGATCTGCATTTGGAGCAGAAATACTACCAAAACTCAATTTTTAAATAGCGAATAAGGAGAATAAACAGGCAGAAGTTGAATGTGGGAAAGAGGAAGGAAGGAAGGCAGGCAGGCAGGAAGGCAAGCAGGCAGGAAGGCAGGAAGGCAGGAAGGCAGGCAGGAAGGAAGGAAGGAAGGAAGGAAGGAAGGAAGGAAGGAAGGAAGGAAGGAAGGAGCGAGAAGGAGCGAGCTAGCCTCAGAACTGAAAAGGGCTAAAATAGCTAGACTTCAGAGTCTGAAAGGATAAAGGACATTGAAAATGTACAAGCAATGAAAAGGGATGATAATCAGACTGCAAAGGAAAAGGTGATGGAAGGTGTATATCAGTACCCAGAGAAGGCCGGCGAAGGTGTTGAGGAGAATCCTTGCTGTGGTAAACTGAACAGCCTGTTGCAAGTGCAGACCGTGGGAGTAGAAGCACACGCTCTCCTTCAACACAAGAAACAAAGCTGCTGTTGAAAGGATCCAAATAGCAAAAAATAATAATTCAGTGATCATCCTTCATACTCAGCCAAATGACACTTAAGGTTTCCCAGAGACACACATTAAGAAAGAGAGACTAAGCCAGGCCAGGAAAGATGCTCAAAGAACTGGAGGCTCAAGTGATCTTCATCAGGAAGTCTTGTGATCTCTATAAATGAAGCAAAGGCAGAAGAAGATGAGGACAATTACATATTGACCTGAGACATTTATAAACTACTGTACAGAGGAGGTTTGGAATGTTTGGCCATCAAGCTGTATTTGCTGGAAGAGCATGATTTTCACAGGATTTCAAAGGATGAAAACCAATATCTGCTGAAAATTATAGCTGCCTTCTTTGAAGCAGACCAGCCTCACACCTGGTTAGGCAAATACAGTTTTGCTGGTTTATACTTTATATTATTGTGTCACATGCTGTATTCCTTGATACATTTCTATATAATGGAATATGTTATATATTATAAATATATATATATGTATATTTTATATATACATATATTATATGTATAATACATATATCTATATGTTATCACAAAACAAAACCTAACTAAAACAGGACTTTGGGGTTTTTCCTCCTATGCTGGCTTTTTCTTCTCATGAAGTTCAAATGCCTGAATGATGAAATAGTACCACAATATGTCAGCAATATATCTAATTTGTAAATCAAATTGATAGATTATCATTTATTCATTTCTGTGGTTTGTGAAGCAGGTTTTTCAATTTTTTTTTTTCCAGTTAATTGTATCTGTCACTGCAAAGCAGACATCAAGGACAGCAGTTTATGGAACTGATAAAATCTTTTCAACCCATGACTTGCTTTATCTTTTTACTTTGACTTTGGGTTACTCTTTTTTCCTTCTGAATACATTTTTCAAAGAAAGATCAGTTGCTCTTGATGTTTGGAAATGCTGCAGTTCCAAGCAATAATATTGATAGGTGTGAACTGAGTAGGATGCATATAATTATATAGTGTCTACGTAGTGAAGTGTCTTCACAAACAAAATTATGACAGCATTTATTACGTAAGGATATTTACCTATTGCCAACATATATCTCTATGAGAATATGGAGAGCAGACTTCACAAATTCTGTGCACATCAAGCCTGCACATGTTTGGAATCCTCACCATCATGTGAAGGATCATGCAGTTACAGGGGCACTAAGGGCTCTCTAAACAACCAAGTTGAGTAAAATACAGTATGTTTCCTATTTGTCCCTTCTTCATTAGGTGAGATGTGGTATTTGACCTGTTTCTGTAGCTCATTGCCTTTGACTGGGATACTTCACTCTCTCTTCCCCTACTCTCTGCTTGCGTGGTCTTGTCTTTCTTTTGGTCTCTTTGAGTGAACTGACTTTTTTTTTCTTTTTAACTCTGAGAGTCTTCTGGTAGATTGGTGACTTGGAATCACACTAAGAAGGGTAAAGAAGAGCCAGAACCAGCAATACATGCGAAGAAAGGGGATCTTGGTGAAGGTGAAAAGGAGAAGTGGGAGAAAGCAGGACTGAGAATCATTTTGGTAACAGATGGCTTACCTGCTAGACAGGGTCACAACCCTTATGCTTTAAAGTACTTTGAAAAAGTGACAGTCACTCTGGAGATCAATGAACTTGCACAAACTGATGTAAGGTCTCGATTCAACAAGCTCTGTGGTTATTAGAATTATCTCCATTGAGTTTATCTCAAAGCCTGTAGCAAAACTAATTCACGAGTTTAGGTGCATGAAGTTTTTTCAGGCAATCAAATTCCTGTGTCTATAGAGTACTGTTATTAACCCATTCTATATCTGAGGCAGCAAATGCCAATTTTCTGTAAGAAAATTTTCTGTATTTTCTGTAGAGACAGAAGAAGGAAGTCTAGTCCTTACATGCTTCTGGGTTTGGGGTTTTTTAAGGAAGCTTTTCAAACTTGCTTGGGTAGTTACTACATTAAAATAAAATGCTAAAGGAGCACTTCTACCTACCTCCTACGTGAAAGACGGCAATAGTTACTGATGTGATCCAGGAAGTGGTGCTTGCAAGTTCATCAAAGTGCTGCTGGATTTCAACAAAGAACAGACCAAAAGTCTTGAGGACAGCAACAGTGAGGCCCATCACCATGAAGGCTGACACTACCACAACCCATCCATAGCCACCGTCTGGTGGACTGCTGTGTTTAGCCTGCATCTTTTCTAATTCTCAGATCTTCTCTGGGTTTTGGGTTGCTTTTTCTCTTTTTTTCCTGGAGTGGTAGTGATGGTGATGAAGATTTTTAACAGATCTGCAAATTGATAGAAGGCCCATTGTTAAAGAAATTAATTAAAATATTCTAGGAATGGCTTACACAAGTAATTACCAAGTTAAAATACAACATGCATTACAGTGGTTTGTTTGAAAATATTACCTGGGGAACAGATTCCCCATGAGACAGAAGACTGAGTAAAGAAATTTAAAAAAAAAATTTAAAAAGGAAAATTATTCAGCTACAGAGTGAAGAAAATAAAAGAAGTATGCAGATGTGAACATCGGAGAGAAGATGATGGGAAAAGATGCAGACATGAAGATTTTCAAAGATAGAAGAATTTTAGGGTCCTAAACACTTTAGCATTTATAAATATTAATGGCTCCTGCACTGCCAAGCATTTTTGCCAAAATGGTGCACATCCATCCTTGTGAAGGTACATTGATAGGCAAGAACAGCTTATTAAACACATAACAATAATAACATAAACAAAAAGCATATTTCCCCTTAAAACTTCTGTGATAAACTTGAAGTAATCATGCAGTGCATGGAGGACACAGATTATGGCTGAGGGAGAGAAACATTCATTATTTTTCTGTTTCTTCATGGACACTAAATTCTGAGCAGGCATATTGTACAAAATGCAGCAGACCAAAAAAGACATGGCACTCCTCTCTCAGAGGGAGAATGGGGGCTTGAGATTGCTGAAGATTACTACAGTTAAAATTATCTTCCCTGTGGGCAACTGGGAAAAATGAGCTATAGGGGAATCCATACCACTTGAAATTATGCAGTACAAAGGAGCAGTCCTGTGATTTGCCCCACTGCGGTACATGACCTCAGGAGGACCTGAACCACTGCAGCAGGGTGGGGAAAAGAAGCCATCAGAAGCAAAATCATTCTAATCATTCTACTGCCATGTGTCTGGACCGACAGATGGCATTGGACACATTTGCACATCCTAAAAAGTCTTAGAACAGCCACAATAGAGGAAGAGACTGCCTTGTGTTGAGGTCTATATGAAGGAATCAGGTGTTCATTCCCACAGTTTCTGAATGAGCTTAAGCAAGTTGTTTGGTCTTTCTATGCTTGTTTTCTCAGTTGTCCAATGCAGCTAATACTTTCAAAGGTCATAAATTTTGTAAAGTTGGAAGCATTAATATTTGTATTAGTGCTCAATTACTGTAAGAAAATAGAGAAACTATGTCAAGCTTTAGCCATGTCTTTTGACATTGCATTTCAAACAGCATAGTCATGATTTTTTTGAGGCACTGAAGAACACAAAAAGGATGCAATACTCAAGCTAAATGAGCCTGCCTAGGCAGAGTGATACTGATATTTCTGCATTCTGCAGGGACATGTCTGGGCAAGGGATTATGATTTGTGCCACAAGACAGATAGAAGAAATCCTGCTACTTACCAGGCAGCACCCAGACTAAAACAGGCATGATAAAATCTACTTCCTGACACCACCCAGCACCCTTCACTTTCATTAGGCAAACTCTGCCCCAGGAGGAGTATAAATCAGGCCTTACTGCTCACAAAACTTAAATGAACAGCATGTTTCCTTACGACAAATACATCTTTTATGTCACAGCTCATAATTCAGTCCTCAGTTCCTTTTAATGGTCACAGTGTTATATGTAACTCTAAAATGAAATTACTATTTCAGTTGCATGATTAATTAATGAGGTAGTTATTTTTCAGGAGCCCTACCGATTTGAAAGCAATGCAGCTACATACTACACGGAATTGTTGGAATGCCTGAACAGGGTAGAAGGAAGCATAGATATTACAATGAGTGAACATGTTTCTGACACCATGCTTTGCTTTCTTCCTCCTTCACTTGCAAGAGAAAGTGTATTACAAGAGGATGTACCTAAGCTGAAAAAACCTACGTAGGATCTCCTTTTGCTCTTAGCTATTGAGTAATGGTAAACAGTAAGGTTTTAATACCTTCACTTACCCATCTTGCCCCTGAAACTAACCTTTTAAATGAAAGGAGGAAAGATCTATAGGGAAACTGCTCTTTCTATTGTGCCTGGCCATACACAAGATCCCTCAAGGAACATAAAGCCATGCCTGGAAGCATCAGCATTCTGTACGGCATCCCACTGACTCCTACCTCCAAGATTTCTCATGGCAGCTGGAACAAATGTCCTGTGAGACAGAGGCTTAAATCAGGAAAGCCACAGTGCTGTCGCCTGTGCTTGGCGTGTGCATCAGCAAGAGCAGACAGCTCTGTTAGTAGTGTTGTTACCCTCACAGCGAAATTTGCCAGCAAGAACACACAGGCAAGGGTGCAACCTTTATCTTTGCAGCTGGATAGCTACAAAGGCACTTTCTCAGGCACCAGGGCTGTTCCTTTATTCATGCTCTACAAGTTCTCCAAGCTATTTCTGCTTGTATTCATATCAATGATTAAAAAAGCTTATCAGACAATAATAAAAATAAATTATAAAATGCTCATCTGACTGCTTGCATTTTAGGGTGCCACATAAACTTGTGAAGACTGGTACTTGTTTTACCTGGTTATCTTGTGGTCCATGTTCTAATTTACTTTTTACAAAAGAGCAAATGAGTTGAATACATTTGCTGCACATTGCGAAACAGCTTTGTGGTGAATCAAGGGAAGACTGCTCTAAGTATGAATCCTAATCTTGTTTTCATGCGACTCATACATAACACTCCCCAAATATTCACTCTCTTAGAGACTGAGTGGACTCCTTGAGAGCTGGTGATACTTTACAAAAACAGGTTCCCCAAGAAGACAAAAAAGGGCAAGCATTAAGTTTTTCAATGCTTAGACAAAGAAATGTGACTTGTTAATGGGCGTTTGGTTTGGGTTTCCTGTACAAGTATTCTACTTTACCTTGGATTTGGACTTACCAAAAAAAAGAGAAAAGGAAGAAAAACATATTTGATGTACACAGAGGCAAAACTGCTTTTACCAAAGGTCGATACCTTGAAACAGGAACTACATAAAACTAAATGCAAAGTAGATCTTTAATAAATTAACAGCAGATTAACTAATATAGTCTTGCTTTAATTTTTGTATTAGAAAAAAGATGGAAAGAAACAAGGAAATCAATTGTAATTTATGCTGAAACTTCCTCCACACATGTGCCTTTGTACACAGGCAAGGAACAGGCACTGAATTGTGTTTGTCATATTCAGATACCTTACGATCTTCATCTAACACTCAGACTGGCTCTGCTGATGCTCATCTGCCACTAGAGCTTCAACTACAATATAGCCACGCTAGTTACTGCTCCTCAGATGTAAATGCAGGAGGAAGTCTTAATTGAATTCTCCTTTCTAACTTCAAAACATTGTTTTAGAAGGAGTCAGTCTAATGAATATGATCTATAACACAGTTTACTGACAAAGCATATTAAGATGGGAAAGAGGGACTGAATGCTCTGAGCAACCAGTTTGAAGTAACAAAAATCAAGTATAGCATCAAGAAATTACCTTATTCAGGCAACCAAGGCTTGTACGGGATATGGAGCTCTTCCTTCACTTTCCGTCACCTTCCAGTTGTATGTAGGTTCTTGAGTTGTGCTGCAAACCACCAGGTCATCTTTCTCATCTGAACTACCATCTGGCTATCTGAACAAACCAATCTGTCTCACTCAGGATGTGTAAGCATTTTATAAGCATCCCTTCCTCCCCTCCTCAAAAGTCATTTGACTCCACCTATACTCAGAAAAACAAAGTTCTGTCCTGACTAGAGATCAGAGAAAGCAAAATCAGGAAAGGGGTGAGGAAATTAGAGGAGGAAGGCAGATTTTGTTATATATCTGCACGGTATTTATACTAGCCTTGGACTGCTGTCCACGCTTTTTATTGAACACAACTATTGGACCATCAGATGTGTCAGCTGACTTCTAGCTCCCCTGTGTTCTGTGGCATTTACTGCAAATGTTTATTCAAATTTGAAATTAATTTGTGGCTTCTCTATGGTTGTGCTGTTAGGCAGCTGTTGGCTACAATGAGCATCACATAGCCTGCAGCAAGTACAGAAGTTATAGTAAGCTTGAATATGCTCTCCTGACCATGATACGTGCATGTTCCAAACCTTTCACCACACCAGAGCAGTCCCTTAGTTGTGTGATTTAAGGGTCCACAATTCATTAAGTACTGCTGTATCTTGTAAAACTTTTCTCTCCCAGCTCTCACTGCCAGTTTATTGTAACTTACTCTGTTTCCCATCAATTTGCCTTGCACTAAGGTTGTGGTGGATATACTGCTACTGTAATTGTAGGGGGGGGCAGGGTGGGTTTTTGCAGTAGCTTGTCACTTTTTGTAATATTTTTATTTACATGTTTGTGTACCTACCTCATTACTTGATCAGTAATTGGTGTAGTTTGTGTGTGCTAAGGGGAAGTATAAATATACAGTCAGTTGACCTGCATAGCTAAGAAACAGATCCATTTCGTATTTTTGGCATATTTGAATGGGAAGTCAGCAAGTTTGTGTGGTGACATTCTAATTTTCTTTTGCTAGGAAGATTCTCCGGGACTGTTTTCTAGGGCTGAAAATCATGGCAAAGGAAAATTGTGAGGTAGTTTTTGAAGTGTATTAAGTGTGCAGTCTTGATAGAAAAGTTGTTGCCACTCCATCTTCCTGCTACCATGTGGGCTTTCATGCAGTGAACTAGACTGGTGAACTGACCCTTCTGGTCACTACACTGGTGCAGTTTCCCAATTTGGAGAAATTCATTGTGTGCTTTTACAATGCAGAAAGCAGAAAAAAAGTAGCCAGGAACAACATTTGGTGGATGAGACTGCTTAATCCAGAGGAGAAATTCACATGGCAGTTGTATACAATTAGTATCCACATGCCCCCTGAGCCTACCAAGTTCTGACCCATGATCTTGCTGGGCACAGGGGTGTGACTGATTGGCCTATAGTTCCCTGTGTGTTCCTTATTTATTTCCAAAGAGAGGGGTTATGTTTCCCCTTTGCCGGTCATTGACAACTTCACCAGACTGCCACGACTTCGCAGATATGACATTGTGGCTGAGCCACTTCCTCTGCCCATTCCCTCGGAACCCATGGTTCTTCCACACGAGCCTCCTGGTGTTTTTGCCTGACTTCCCCATTGTTGGTGCCTGGAATAGGTGGCCCCTGAATATTATATTATAGTCATGGACATCCAAGTCTATAGACGAAATAATGATGTCTGGAATATTTCATTGGTCAGTTCATCAGATTATTTTTAGCATTATATTCACTGAAATTATTGGAGGTTATGGGCAATGGAATATTGTCATGGCCTGTCATAACTCTGGCTTAAAAACAGAATGGTCTTAATGGGAGTACACTGAATGTTCATTTTCTACAGTCCTTCCTACTAAATACATTTAGTCTTTACTCATACCATTTAGTTTCAGTTATCCAGAACTACTATTATGAATTAATACCATAGCAGGTTTTGCTCATCTGATCAGGCTAAAATATTTTCACAATTTTCTGCCAACATACGGAATCTTTATGCTATACCTGCAGCTTTGTACAGTACTTCTTCTTAATCATCTATTGTTTTTCTCCACGTTAAATTTGAAAATTAAAGTCTTTCTTATTTCTACTTAATAAATAAGAAAAAAATTGTAGACTGCACTTCTATTAATACTGCTTACATTATTTCTTGTTCAACATTTAAGCATTTTAGAAAACTTGGAGAACTCTTAGGTTTCCAGTCATACCTCAAAAAAAAAGTTTATTCCAGGTGGCAAGAAAAGTCACTTCTGCTCAGATCTAGGTTGTCAGCTCAGCTTTCACTAATTTTAAGGGTTAGCTTCCACTTTAAGTGCTTGAGTAAGCACAAAATATGTTCACAGGTAGACTGCTACATGAAATATTTGGTGGAGAGTGAAATGAGAATCTGCCTGGAACATCTGTACTTCAGATAATAACAGTGATTCATGATTATGAAGAGATTACGGTTAAATTCTCTCCTATCAAGTCATAAAGAAATATTTAACTATTCAGGAGTTAGTGTGTCTTGGCTTTTATTACTAGGCTCATAGAATGAAATTGGCAATGGTTTAAACAGAAGCTGGATATACATGTAATTCAAAAATGCCTTTTTCTCAATATTCTCAAAACTGAAAGTAGTGACTGTGTTCCCTGCTGCTGTAAATGATTTCAGCCCCACTGATTTCAAAATTGCTTCACCCCTTTCACCACCAGAGAATTTCTTCACTGATTTCTCAACTGGAACAGGGCTGCCTTTGAAGAAGATAAAACATACCTATCTACTGCCTGTTTATTGTTAGTATTGTAGTACATATAAAATGTGGGAAACAAGTCTCTGAAGTATAGTTTTTATTTAAATAAACTGTACAAATGCAAAAAGCCAGCCTGGCATAAATACACACAGAGCCTGGCAAAGCCTCCTTGTAGTCAGCTGTGCTCAGATGGAAGAGCAGGGAGCTTACAAAACCATGCCTCCTGCATTCATCAGTCTTGGTGGTGATCATGTTTGTCTGTCTGCCTGGAACTACCAGCTCTTATCACATACATCCTCTTTTTTTTACTGACCAAAGCCTTCTGACAGCATGATAGACAGATAGTAAGCCAAGATAAAATATCACCAGGTCACATGATTTGTCAACTAAGAGAATACTGATAGAAATGACTGAATCAAAACGACAGTATGTTTGATTTGTGGTGTTAAATGATTACTGATGTCATATGGGTAGCCTGAACATAAATTGTCTGAGGACTGTGTGCAAGAGAGACAGCCTGTGAAAGGATTGGGAAACTATTATGGAAGAAAGAAACAGGCTGACATTACTGCCAAAATAGCTGACATGGGATGCTAAATAAACCTGGATAAGTAATGTGGGTGAGTGTGGATGGACTTGAGGGCTTGAAGGGAAAAAAGAGGTTAATCTTGATGTGATTAGACAAGAAGAACCAGGGTGGTGATTCAGTTGCATAAAGTCAGAATGACGAAGGAGATGATTGCTAGTGTTTTGTGGAGATAGGATAGCTGGCAGTGATAGCTGGCAGATATCAGAGAGGCTAAAGAACAGAAAGAGGTAGCAATCAAGCGAGTCACTAGGATTTGGCAAAAGCTGTCAGACTGTAAAAAGTGAGATATTTAATAGATAAAGGACGAAAAAGGGTCTTGGTTTTGGACTGGGTTCTGGTTACCCTATTATCAGTTGAACAAATTCTTATCAGTTTAAGATTGACTGAACCTTTACAGGCTGCAAGCAAATGAAGAAAAAGCCTTTTGTCCTGAAGTTATGGTCAGGTGTGCTGATTGCTTCCCTCTCGGGGCAACATCAGTCCCTGGCCTCCCTTTATAACAAAGGGAATGCTGAGCCTGCATGGAAAGGGGGGCAGAGTATCTATGGGGAAGAGGGTGATACAGAGCCTGAATTGGCTGTGAAGGGAGGGTATATCTGTCCGAAAAAGTGTTGTTTGTTTTGCTTTTCAACAAGCAATAATCAGTTCATTTCGTCTGTGTAATTCTTGGTTGTGATTATAGCTTCCATTACAAAATAATAGGATAAGAAGGAGAGGGAGCACAGAAAATGAATACTGCTAAACAGGGAAGAGGGAAAAGTACTGCTTAAGCTTATCAAAACAAAATGGTTTAAGTACAGTGCTGATGCAAACAACAGTCTCTCTGTGCCCTATCAATCTAGCATCTCTGGGTGGATTCTTCCACTTCCTGTCCTGAAATGAGTGACCAGGGTTTAATCATTCTGCTTTAATTGCAGGGTGAAGGTGAAAATGCCCAGTTTTTGAGTATGTCTGGAGGGTCAATGAGAATTTTTGTTCTTGTACCTTAGGAAAGAGATGGATGTGCCACAGAGTGCTATCCATGGCGAGGAGCTGTATTGCGGAGTTATGATAAAGTAAGGAAGTAAAGTCCAAGAAGAAATGCAAACTTCCTTGACAGCATGAAGTGTGCCTGCACAGAGAAGTTTTCAGAGTGAACAACTGCTTGTATTGAACTGAACACAAGGCTACACAAGGCTGCCCTGTATTTCCATAAGGATGGATTCTTGCACCAAGGTCTTAAAACATTCTTCCTGGTTTCATTTTTAAGACTAGGATAATGACAGATAATGAAGAAGAATGCCTGTCGACTCAGCAATACTGAATGCTTACCAAATTTGCAAGGCAAACATTTTCAAGCTTGCAGTACACAGAATGGGAGCCAGGCCACAATTAAGGGATGGGGACTAGACTGTTGGTAGTAATGACCAAAAAACTCATCTTGAAGACAGGGTAGAAAATTGATTTAATATGAGCTTCTAGTTACAACACTGTGGTTATAGGAGTGAGGTAACTGATGGATATATGGTTGAAGAGATTATAGATCTGTGCCTGACGGAGGAGTAAATATCTAGCTCCATTGTGGCAGGAAGGCTCAGTGATCCAACACCATCCTCTGTGTGCAGAACCAAGATTTTTCCAAGTCCATATGTGTCGCTAGGAAAGGCTGACACAATAGGCCCTGGAAACCCAGAATGTAAAATCTGGTTTTTCCTTCTCACAGGGTTTCCTGCTGAGTCCAAATTTCACTGAAAGCTGGTCTGTCAGAGAAGCTGTAGGCCACTGAGTGGATGGCTGGAACATGCTGAAGTCACAGAAAGAGATTCTCAAGACAGGTGGACAGAACTGTCACTTCAAAGCTGTGCCAACATGCTTATGTTAAAGCAAACAAACAGCTTTGCCTCCCTGCAGGGTAGCAATGATTTTACTTTTGTATTTGTCACTGGCATAGGTGGTGCAATAGTACTTCTTTTGGTTTCGCAATGCAGGAAAGTTACTAGCAACCAGAAATCATCAGAATGGTTAGCAGGAGGATGAAAAGGCTGGAAAATCAACAGATTATAAAACTCAAGCTTGAAGATGAATGTAAGAGGGGTCTTGATTATGATGTATTAATACCTACACTGGACTAGAAACCTTTTAACAAAGGGATTTTCAATGTATCAGTCAACGATGTAAGAAGATTCAATGGATGGAAAACTGAAGCTAAGAAATTAATACCACGAATAAGTCACATTCGATTGAGAAAGGTGATGATGGGAACAATTTACCAATTATTTAATGGATGCTTTCTGAAGATAGTGTTCTAGTTCTCTTACCCTGAATAAGTGATGGTGGCCCTTAGCATATGAAACATTCACATCTGTACTTTTCTGTTAAGCAAGAATGTTAACCTTCTATGACTTAACTTGCTTTTGCTACTGAATTAGAAAACAAACCCAACCCATAGTCCCTATGGATAAGGAATTGCCTTTTTACTTTTTCTGCTGAAAACGAAGTTTAGAAGTATAATTTATGCTCAGTGAACAAGGGATTTTCCTCTTTTGTGAGCTGACAAAATGAACCAGCTTGGATTGCAATATAGTAGGATAAACATCAGCCTTCTTGACATAAAGTCAAACTGAATTTATGCTGAATAATTTGATTGGAAATTAGATCCAATTATCTCAAATTGGTCATTCCAGACTAACAGAGCAATAAAGGGCACTGTGTTCATTGATGTATTTGACCCTGATGTTCCAGTCATGTCAAAACATGTATGCACTATAATTCCAGCTTAATTCATATTGCACAGTGCCCTCCCAAAAGCTGTGCTCAGAACCATGATGAAAGGGCTGTCGGTCTTCCAAACATGGGAAGTCTTTCTGATCTAAAGCAGAAAATTACTTCTGAATTTTGAATTGACAGAATTTTAAAAACTGTTTTGATCTGTAGAGCATGACTGTCACCAAAATCAGTATAGTCGGGTCTTTTTCTTGACTGGGGGTGGTTTAATGTTCAAATATTGCCCAAAGAATAAAAGGAAAAAGACCATTAAGAAAAGGATGAAATTCTTCTACAGTTCCAATTCTCAAGTAAGCATAGAGCCAAAAGAAATAAATTATGTGTAGCTCCTCTTTCTCAAATTCTGCATAACCCTTCAGAAAAATAATGTAGGCATTGTCAAATTGATATGTAGCAAAATAACATTGCTGGAGAGCAACTGGCCCTGCATAAAGCTGCTTAGGTGAGCCTTTCAGGAGTGGTGGCCCCCAGTACTTTAGCACTGATGATTTTTTCCACGAAAGCAAAATAAAAGATGAAAGTCCATATTTGATTCCTTAATTGCTTTATCTATACAACTTCAAGACATACATAAGAATTTCAAAGGAGAAATAGCAACCTACACTCTGGGCCCCGTCTTTCTTTAAAACCACATTTTCTTATATATGTTAATAATACTACCTTAACATCACACAGATTATTAATACGACATTTTCAAAGGCTGGTTTCCATTCCATTACATTTTTGAGGAGTTACATTTGAATTTTTTAAAAAATTTTGTTGTTTTTTTTTATTATTTGTGTCACAAGCTTTTCATTGGACTAATTATGCACTAGTGTTTTTAAGAAAAAATTTATACTGGAACTTTTCATATTAGTTTCTAATGTAAAATCTATTTTCAAGAATCTAATCTGTAGGTATGTTTGTCTGCTTGTGAAGAGAGAGGTAACACAGGTAAGTGAAACAAAAGCAGAAAGGAAGAAAAACTGAACAAAACAGAATAACCCAAAGCTCTCAGCCTAGAACTACGTTACTGGGTCATAATGTTATCTGGAGTTGTAAATGTTAAATTGTCATCAATAATCTTGTCTGTACTGAGGGTGCAGTGAAGCAAATGAGAATATTCACTAAGCCTGAGTATGGAAATTTCCTAAAGCACCTGGGGTGTGCAGAGAGCATAATCATCACCTTTCAGTCCACCACTTTTTCAGACTTTTTCATCCCAAAGGGTACTGCAAATCCTATTAGCTTTCATTTGGCAACACGAGCAGGGTAGAAAACAGCAGTGTTCAGTGTTTATCTGCATCACCTGATTTATTGAAACTGCCTTTTCTCTAGATCGCGTCATTACATATTTTGTTTCCAGATTACATCACAAAGCAGCAAAAAATAAGTATCTTTTAGGAAATCTTCAAGTATAGTGAAGTACATTACAAAGCAGTATGATAAAGATAGGGAAAATGACCACCAAACAGATTTGTGTCATCATTCAAAGGCAGTGTGAGAGCAGACAGAAGCATGCTTCCCCTGGGAAAACTGTGGAGTGCTGTGTGAGTGATGGTCCCCATCACAGCTCAGCTCCCATTCTCGCTTGTGTTCTCCTCAGCATGAGTTCACTGGAAGCGGCTATTCACTAGCATGTCCTGGAGCTATTGCCCTGCACCCCAGCATACCTGAGCTCCAGTCTGAGCAGTGCTACAGCTATGACATGCTAAAGGTATAATGCAGTGGAGGGGGAAACCCTGCGAATACCACCAGTGCCATGACTTCATGTCTGTAAGACACCTGGTTTGCCGCCCTGCGGCACTCTGCTGCTCCTGCACATGGCACCGCTGTTATTTCTGTGAACTTTCCTTTCTGTTTCAACAAAGAACAAACCAAACCAACCAATCAAACAAAACAACAGAAGAAACACAAGATCAGGAAAAGCCTCACACACCTTTGCGAGTGATGTGGTGCAGCACACAGCGCGTGGGGCACTCCTTGGTCGGGTGCAGAGTCACCCTGCTCACCCTGGCACTGTGGCTGGACAGAGGGCTCAGGGCTTCACCACTACCACGCCGCCGCTGTCCAGAGGCAACCACCCCTGAGGGCTTCCCAGCCTCTGAGTGTAGCCAGACACAGGCCCACGCTGCGCTGGCTGTGCCCAGTTCTGGGCTCCTCAGGACAACAGAGACATGGAGCTCCCAGCATGGGTCCAGTGGAGAACGACAAAGGTGGCTAAAGAACTGGAGCATCTCGCTTATGAGGAAAGGCTGAGGGGGCTGGGCCTGTTCAGCCTCAAAGAGATGACTGAGAGGGGACTTCATCAATGTCTATAAGTATCTGAAGGGAGGGGCCAAGAGGATGGACCAGGCTCTTCTCAGTGGTGCCAGGGAATAGGGCAAGAGGCAACGGGCAGAACCTGATGCACAGTAAGTTCCACCTGAACACGAGGAAGAACTTCTTTACTGTGCAGATCGCTGTGCACTGGAACAGATTGCCTAGAGAGGGTGTGGAGTCTCCCTCACCGGGAACATTCAAGAACCGTAAAGCACAATCCTGTGCCACGTGCTCTCGGATGGCACTGCTGGAGCAGGGAGGTTGTACCAGAGGACCCGCTCTGGTCCCTTCCAACCTGACCCTGTGTGTACGCGAGGCAGACACGACCGCCTCACCCCCCGCGGAGGCGGCGCCCGCCCGGGGCCATTCGGGGCGAGGGGCGGGCGCACCC
>VZRJ01006416.1:24026-96558 GCA_013397565.1 Ptilonorhynchus violaceus
TGGTGATACAGTGCGTCCCCACAGTTTAGTTCTCGTAGTCATGTATAGTGCTCAGTGTCTGGGAAAGCTTTTTTGCAAATTTTTAGTTGTTGTGTCACCGAAACGTCGGGAAGACTAAAACTATCACTGTAATTTCAGTTTTAGAGTATTTATGTCAGGTGTATGTCTTGGTAAAAGTGTCTTTGTTCAGACATTTTGGAAAGGGTACATATGCATATGCAGAACCTCGCTAAAGATAAAATCTTTGTCTTCTCCATTCACACTTCTGTTTCTTTTGGGATTGATATGCTCAGACCAGAAAACTCATACTTTGGTTTAATATCAGGGTAGATAAGGACTCCTGAGTAAAGATCAGTCCTATATGCCCATTACCATAGTGATCCTTGCCATCTTGATAAGTTACCATCTTAACTGGCTTTAGTCTCTTCTGCCTACCTTGAGTTTTGAAATAAAACCATGTACAGAAATGTTACAGTTGTAGGTAAGTTGCATACTGAATGGCGAATGTGTTGATGCTGAATTTTTAATTTATGTCTTCCAGGGGATATCTTGACAACATTACAGCAATTGGGCCCAGAACAGTTGGAAGTCCAGAAAATGAAGTTCTTGCAGTTAACTACCTCTTAGAACAAATTAGGGGAATAGAAAAAGAAAGCACAGATGCTCACAAGATATCTGTAGACATACAGAGGCCCACAGGCTCCTTCAGCATTGACTTTTTAGGAGGTTTTACCAGTTACTATGCAAACATAACCAATGTCGTAGTGAAGCTGGAACCCCGCAATGGAGCAGAGCACGCGGTGTTATCCAATTGTCACTTTGATTCTGTACCAAATACTCCGGGTAGGTCCATGTGTTTGTCCTGTGTTTCTGTGTGTGATGTGAGCCGCAGAGCATGGCTTGCAGATTTCCCATCCCAGGTAGCTGCGTTAGAATACTGCATGTGTCAGCTAGTCTACTTGATCTCAGTGAGATTAGAGTGACAGGTTGATCCTGTTAAGCTCAGGATTTCACTCTCACTCTCTAGTAGGCAGCAAATTACAGATGCTGTATTTAGATTTTTAGAAAGTTTGGTTATGTCTGCCTTTCTTATAACTCACTGCTTATGCATATAGTTCATGTGCTGCTTCCACCTGTCATCTAGGTCTTTTCATACTTCTGTACTGATTTAATCCTGGCTTTCCTTTCACAGGATGGTTTGTGCCAGAGGCTATGCCCACACCCACTAACCAGTCTGTGTTTTCCCCTGCCTTTGCCGGTATCTCAGATTTTTGGTCTGATATGCTTAAGATATGCCAATTTTTTTTTCTTTTCTTTCCACATTCAAAGCTTCTGTCTCAAAAGACTGTAGTGAACAAAGGTTGGGGTTCTGTTGCCTTGGTACTGTGTACATCTTTTACTGCTAGTTTCACTGTCTTTATTGCATACTCTCTTAGTCTTGTTCCTCTACATTTTTATAAGTCTAATCCTGTTAAATAATTATTGCAGCAAGGGTGTAAACAGCTTTGTAAATTTGTGGGTTTAACAGTGCCAGGAAGGTACGGATCTAAAACACAAGATTTGTTATAACACTCAGCCACAGGTGTGTGCCTGTTATTACAGTTGGAAAACACCCACAGATGTCACTCACCAACAGTGCAGCTTTTACTGGAGTTTATCCATTTACAGCCCACACAATATTTTATTTTTCTGGTGGTGAACTTTCTGTTCTTTAGCACATGCGAGTAGTCTTCATTATTGAGAAGACAGTTGAGTATTAGCTAGAGAAACAAAGCATTTGCTGTACTCTGTCTGCCAACAAATAGTGTACAGAACTTTTCTTTCTCCTCAATCACATTTGGGCAACATGAGCTTCCCAATTAAACTTAATAAATGCATGATTATTATACATGCTCTGTGATTTAGGAACTGCAGAGATGCTAATTACTGTATGTATAGTCTAGGTTTGTCCACCTAGACTTAGCATATTTCACAAACATAATACTATGATTATTAAAAATTGTCTTTAAATCGATGCCCTATGTAAATTGTGTGTTGATGTCTATGGCTTATAAGACAGGATTATGTTTACATCAATTATTTTCTTTACAGTTACTCAGACAGTAAAAGATTTCACTAATATTTCACAGAAGTGCCAAAAAAATTGGAGTGATTTGTATAGGATTTTACAGAAATCTGCAGAGAAGCTAGAAATCAGCCTGTATGCTTGCCATTAATCACAAAGCAGCCTAGCCCTTTACAGCAGCGTGGAGCTGCTCTGTCTTTTGTTTCTTAGTGTGCCACTTGCACATTACCTAAGCAAGAACCTTTTGTTTTCTTTTCTTCTGTATTTCTCTTAGCTATTTGCTTACAGCCTTTTTCTCCTTACCGAAAATGTGGGCTTTTAACCAGAATCAGCATGACTCAAAGATCAGTGAGTAATATATTTGAAAATCAGATAATAAAATTTAATCTGCTTGTGGTGCTTATATATACAAAATAAGTGGAGTAATATATTTGAAAATCAGATAATAAAATTTAATCTGCTTGTGGTGCTTATATATACAAAATAAGTGGAGTAATATATTTGAAAATCAGATAATAAAATTTAATCTGCTTGTGGTGCTTATATATACAAAATAAGTGGAGTAATATATTTGAAAATCAGATAATAAAATTTAATCTGCTTGTGGTGCTTATATATACAAAATAAGTGAAGCAAAACTCAGTAAATTGTCAGTGTTAGAAAGCTTGTGTTCCTTGTGAAAGAAGAGCATAAACTGTGAAGTCCTAAAACATCTCTTTTTCTGATTCTACTAATTTTCGGTTTATATGGCCTATATGATTCTTTTCTGATAAACTCGATGGGAAAAACATCCTTGAAATTATTGTCACAGACATAGTGTGGTTTTTAGATTACTGATATCTGCTATAAAATCTGTTAAAACCTTCTGTCAGTTTTGTTATGTGTGAGGTATTTGGGGGTACTTTCTCCCCAGGTTTATGTAGTAGCCTATGGCTAAATGGCTGCTTTTATCAGACGTAAATCTGTATGTCTCTTGAAGCCAATAACTTTTATTTTTCTTAGCTTCACAGTGAGGCAGGTAAATGACTAACCTCACTGGAAACTATACTCACTTCTCTGCTGAGTTTTCAATACAGCATGTTAGATAAAGGAACTCAGTGTGACTAAGAGCAGACTACTGATAAACTTGGGTAGCAATTTAAAGGTTCCTTCCAACTCAGAATATTCTGTGATATTCTGTGAAATTAAGGAAAATCTGTGACAATCAGGGCTTTAAATCAGGTATTTGGGTGGGGGTCTTTGGAAAGCTTTTGGCAGAACAAGGCATTAACTTCTGAGAAACAAAGTAGAGAATGGTGTATTGGAAGGATTTAAAATTTATTTATTTCGGGCAATAAACTAAAGCTAAAATCTAGGCTGAGATTTATATTTGTATTGGGAATATGTCCTTTTTATAGAAGAGACGGATATGTCTAAGTTTTACCTGGTGACAAGCTTTGGAAAAGCTGCTTCTTTTTTTTTTTAATGGGTAAATTGAACATTTTGAGCAGCTAATAATTATGTCTAATAAGCCTTCTGAGGCCTGACCACACCATTGTCAGCATCTCAGTGCGTGTCACCATCATGTATCCAACCCAGAAACAAAGGAATGAGGTTTAATTTCTATTTTCTCCCAAATTTTATTTGTTGAAGTGGGGTAGGGAGGTGCTACAGCATGCACCAAAGTGGGGGGAATGGGAAAATGGGACACCTTGGCTCAAAGGTGGATGCTTAATCCAGATAAAAAAATGACGGGTCATGGGAGAAGGTGTGAGGTTGTAGTGTTGGATGAGGAGCTCAAGGAGGACAGACTACTGAGCTTGGACTGAAAGGAGTTTCTGCAAAGAAATAGGGGTGCTGGAAAGCATCTGATTATGAAAATCCTTAATGTATACCTTAAGGAGATTTTTAAGAGTGTGAATTCTGGTATTTCCTTAGCTTTATTTTGCAATCTTAGCTTTATGTTACTTTGAGGTTTTGTCCTCTTAGTTGAATGCATTGTAACAGTGTAGAATGCTTTAGGGTGACTGCTGTGGCAGTGTTTATTTTTTAAAATTCAAGTGTGCTGTCAGTGAAAATTACATCCTTATTTATTCATGTGGTGTTTAGGAAAGTAGATAATGATCACTTTGCTTGCCTAGTAACCTGGTTAGTCTGCTTTTCTTGAACAGTAGTATTGGATCTGATATCTTGTACTTCACTTGCTCAACTTCTGAACATTATTTTTCTTTCAGCTGTTGCTTTCAACTAGTGTAGACAGAGGGTACAAGCAGCACCAGAAAATGTACTAAAGCTTGACATAATTATACTGCAGTTACATTAAGTGACTGAAGTAGCTTAAACCCTCTTTCTTCTCTTTGTTGCAAATCTGTGTTGTAAGCCTTACTATTTTGCTGATTATTTTAAGGTGCCAGTGATGATGCTGTTAGCTGTGCAGTGATGCTTGAAATACTTAACACACTTTCAAAATCGTCAAAGTCCCTGCAGCATGCTGTCATATTCTTATTTAATGGTGCAGAAGAAAATATTTTGCAGGTAAGGATGTGCCAGAATTATAAATTATACATCAAAGCAGTGTATTTAAACTCTTAACAAAGGAAAGAGTAACTACAGATATGGCTTGTGTTTAATCTAGTGAAATATTCGTTAAGTACCAATCTTTTCTGAGGAAAATGTGTATGATTTCAAAGAGAAAAATACACTTGGATTAAAAATACTGTCTATATTAAGTTAATTAGAAGACTTACATTTTCTGCATCTGTTTGTGTTGTCTGTCTTGTGCAGTCTTGAGTTACATGCAATCTTGAATGATGGAAAATAACATTTAGGCTCATCTGGTAGATATTTGACCTATATTTATTTTGTTTTCCCATCAAGGCTAGTCATGGCTTCATTACACAACATGAGTGGGCCAAGTCAATCAGAGCTTTTATTAACCTGGAGGCAGCAGGTGTAGGAGGAAAAGAACTTGTTTTTCAAACAGGTATGAGCTTGCATTGTGTCCAGTTTCTACACAAGGATAATTTGATGATAAACGATGCAGACTGGAAGGAATATTGATAGTGACTCATAAGCAAAAGACGAGAACCCTGTGCCTTTTTCCCAAACCTGTTGCAGCAATTAAGTTGTTCTCAGTCTTTAGATACTTACAGGCTAAAGCACTGCCACAGAAATTGCCTCATAGGTGGGAAGCCTGTGTAGAGCAGAATAATAGAAGTTGTGTTTCCCTTTTACATCAAGGTAAAAAGGAGAAAAACGTTTGGATAGTACATACATCTTAGTACTCATACTTTCATATGCTCTATTTACTTTTGAAGCAGTTCTTTCAAAATCTTTGCAGGGAGATGACATTAGAACTCCATCTCATGCTCAGGAAGCAGCAAAACTTCTGTGTTTTGTAGGCTACAGTTAGACCTGTGCTCCATCCTACTTGGACTGCAGACTTTCCTGTACTCTGAAGCTGCTTAGCTGTTCACTTGCACTGAATGCTTTAGGGGACAGACTTTTTTCTAAACAGCAGTATTGATGTGTGACGCATGATGGATTGGAAGCTCAGCTAAAGGTTGTGACTTCTTTATTAATGCTGTGTCTTTTTGGGACGTGGCATATCTGCTCTGCCACTGAACACAGGAAACAACAGTGGCTTGTTTTTTTCCCCTGAAATGTGGCTGATTCTTTCTCTCAGGTGTGAGTCATTCCGACAACATAAAAGCACTTATTACATACTCTGTGGGGCAACAGTGTTAAATCTCCAGTGAGTTACTTTGCATTACTTGTTACCATGAAGATGCATATCTTAACTGAAGTTCCAAAAATATTTGCTGTGAACTTTCTGTTAATCCTTTGTTAGGACCTGAGAACCCGTGGTTGGTACAAGCATATGTAGTTGCAGCCAAACATCCCTTTGCCTCTGTGGTGGCACAGGAGATATTTCAGAGTGGCATTATCCCAGCAGATACAGACTTCCGTATCTACAGGGATTTTGGCAATGTTCCAGGTATGTTATCAAAAGACATGTCAACACACATTACATTTATAACAAGGATGCTGTTCTGTGATTGACTAGGTGAATGTTCTCACATTTGTTTTGTCTTTCACACTGAGAGGAAATTTTCCTGCTTCTTTCCTAAGGAAAGAAGATTTTAGATTGTAATTAATTGTAAATTAGTTTGTAATATAGTTTGCTCGGGATGTTTTTTGAAGATTAGTGTTTTGCAGAAAGAAACTACATGGTAGAGAAGTTTCGTGAAAATCAGGGAAATACTCCAGGAATTAACAGCACTCTATTAAATATTCTGTTTTGAAACATTGTGGTACATGACGCTAATAACGTGCTTGCAGGAATGAAACGTCTGTATCTTATGGATAAACCAAAATCATCTGTTTTAGAGATACTGACTTAGTCATTAATGCATTTTCATTACTCTTGGGGTATTTTTTTGTTCTTGTTGGTTTTGTTGTTGTTTTGTTTGGGGGTTTTGTTTGTTTTGGGTGGATTTGATGGGTTTTGTTTGTTGGTTTTTTTCCCATAATCAAGCACAGGACAGAAGTTTTTTAGTTTTGCTAGTCTGTTCCCTGTTTGCTATTGTTTCTGCAGAGAATGACCAGTGGGATAAAAATGTGAAATGTTCACTCAATGTGAACACAATTCAAAAGATTGTAAACTTCCATGAAATCCTTGTTTTCTGGGACAGGTTGTCATTAGAGAGTCACTTTCAAGAAAAGTGGTATTTCTGAATTGATTGTCAGTACGAAACAGTTGTTCTGGCATATTCTGAACTATTCTAAAGTATACTTCTAGCCTGAAAATAAAGTAGATGATTTTGTACAGTGTGGTCTTTTTCAGAATCATACCTGGATGGTAAATGATTTTTCACCTCTGGGGTTTTTTTAATAAACAAATAAGAATTAAATAGTTGAGTTAAAAAACTAGTGTGTTCCTCGGAATTGAGACCTGATTTGCTGAAAGTTGTGAAAATTCATACTGCAGATAGCAGCTTTTTGCGTATGCAGACGAAGACGTGATTAGGATACACTGAATGTATAACCAATCAAGCAGGATAACCTTTGGGTTTTGGTAAATGTTTTTGTTTGTTTGAACAAATTATTTGTACTTTGAAATGAACGGTTTTCAGACCGGATCTCTGAAAAACTGTTTACACATTAGAACTACAAAGGGCACACCTGGTATTTTGAAAAGGTGTGTCTGTAGTTTCACAGTGCTGCTTTTTATTACTTTTCAGCACAAACATTTATTGAAGTTTTGCAAGTAAACGTTTGGCAAGCACCTTGTACTTCTTTTCTGAAGCTGAGATGACCTCATGTTTTCATATGTTTCTCCAGTTGCATACAGATGTCATGAGAATTGGTACATTCGAAAGGACAGATGTTTTAAAATGTTTTAAAACTGTTCTCTTTTAAAGACACTTGAAAGCCCAGTTAGTCTTCCTTCTGCAAAGGAGACTATTTTGTTCATTTTTAGGGACAATGACTGGGTTAAACTGGGTTACAAAGCAGAACAACATTTTCTGGGAAGTATATGGGAGGCTTTCGCATATTTGTTTTGGGGTTTTAGGATTGCGAGGTTTAAAAAATGCTTCTTCTCTTTCTGTAGGAATAGATTTGGCTTTTATTGAAAATGGCTACATTTATCATACAGAATATGACACGTCAGACAGAATTTTGACAGATTCCATTCAGAGAGCAGGTTGGTATTCTAAGAATTCAATAATTTGCCAAAGAATAGTATTGTGGCTGCTTTTTCATTTTGTTGTAAGACTGCTATGGTAAGAAATTAATAATTCTGATTACACATTTAGTACACATTGGTTGTGTTCTAAAGAACAAAGAATTAACTGAATTCATACATCTTAAATACAAAGAATATATGTTTGGTCAACTTGGGAAGATAAACTTTATGAGCATCCAGTGACGTTAATTAGATTGTACGGTTGCTTTTAAATCAAAGTTATCGTCTAGCCATGATACCTGATTGTTCAGCATTCTGTGTTCCTTTTCTCTCATTAAGTCCCCTTAATGTTTCTCATCAGAAGCTTATGGGGTAAATCAGTGGCATAGAGACTGATCTGCCAACAGAAGTTTTTGTATTAGAATGGGTCTTAGTCAAGCGTATGTGGTAGCACACAGACTGGGTAAACAGGATTTATTTTCCACAACCGTTTATACTCATAGCAGACTATTTGACGGACTGCAGTAAAGAAAATTACAAAGACCTTTAATTTCCTGGGGAAAGCTAACATAATCCTAAATACTCCAGGATTTTGACCATGCCTTCTTTAAGCTTATATAAAGCCAACTTAGATGACCAGTATGAATAAGAGTTTTAAACGCTTTCTTGCACCAATTCAGCTGCAAGACAGAAAGTAAGACTTTTACATTCCTATTGGAAAGATGATTTTATTGGTCATGATCGTTTTATGTAGAACTTGTGCTGCTAAACATATCATAGATCAAAAAAAAAGTGGTAAGCTCTTCTAATGGTCAAATGAAAGCCAAATGAAAGTTGAGAACAATTGTTCTCATTTGGTTACATGTGCTTCAGCTGTACTGTGGGAAAGGAAAAGGTGACTGGTGCCTGTAGGCAACAGAGGAAAATAGCCACCTTGTCTTCTGCCTTATAGTCACGTAGGGAAAGAAAGGCAGGTAATTCGCAGTCACTGAAACCTGGAGGGGTCACTTAGTGGTAAGGAGAAGAGGAGGAAGATGAGGAAATTATGAACTCTTCTATGGGTTAGCCTTCAAGTCCAGTGCTAAATATCAGAAGTGAAGGAGAGCTTATGGTCTGAAAGCCTGACTAGCCCCTTCACTGCAGTGGTGTATAAATGCATGGAGCTTCCCAAATATACTTATTTTGACAGCTGGATAGATTGACTCATGAAAATACTATTCTGTGTGTACTGTCGAATTCCAGTTTGAGAATAATAATTTGTATATTCATGTCTTTGTTGAGGATATTTTTATGCAATTTTAAGAATGGTTATATTAAAAAAACTGCTGTGTGGTAATTTGTCAAGCCTGATGTAATTATATTGTATATCTGCTCTTTTAATAGGTGACAATATTCTAGCTGTCCTAAAATACCTAGCAACATCAGAAAAGTTGGCTAAATCTTTTGAGTACCGACATGGGAATGTTGTATTCTTTGATATACTTGGTTTATTTGTCCTGGCTTATCCTGCTCGTGTTGGCAAAATCATGAACTATATTACAGCAGCAATTGCTTTTTTTTATTTAAGCAAAAAAGTATTACAGCCAAAATCCAGGGGTAAGTCTAGGTTGTTGTTTGTTTGTTTGTTTGTTTTTTTAAATTACATTACTCTTCAACAAATAGGAATTACTAGATGAAAAAGTGTAGATGAAAAAGTGTTCAGGCCATTACGACATCTCTTTAATTAAACTTCAGAAATAAATTTTAGGTGTGCAGCATGCTGTAGGAGTTGCTTTGTGCGTAAACTTCTCATCTGTGAATATTTATGATGGTGCAAGAATATGGTATGCCTAGATGTCTAGCATTTATAAATCGTGATTTTGTCTCGTATTATTTAATGAAGATTAAAATTAAATCTTTTAAAGATCTGAAAATTGAAAAAAAATTGTGTAGTATAGATAAAAATTTTTTACTCTGTTAGTTCATATATTGTGTCAGAATCATGTTTCTTGAACACCTGTCTATAGAAAGGATCAAGTAAGAAAACAACAAATAGGGAAAATGACAGCAAAGCTTAATACAGAGTGTAAACCAACTTAAATATTCTAGTTAGACCTTTATAGTATGTGTAGGAACATGCCTGTTTAAAAGAAAAAAAGCTAAAGAAAACACACCACCCCTATCTCCTCCTCAAAATCCAGAAAACATTTTTGGAGTAAGAAAAAGTTACAAGAAAAACAACTCAAATATTTTGGTGGTGGTGGTTTCATGGAGAGGGGTGTTGGGTTTTTTGGGGGGGGTTTTGGGGGGTTTTTTGGGTTTAGTTGTTGTATACTTAAAAATGGAAGAGTGGCTCCACTGTTTCCTAGTAAAATTTTTGCAATCAAGAAAGCCGTAATCTACAAAATACACCAGTATTCTGGGAATAAATCTTGCAGTGGGGAAGTGTGCAAATAGATGTTGAAAGAAATAGGTTAAGTGATGTAAACTATGCTGCTACGAAGTCTCCAGAGTGGACTCCTCAAGCAGCTTTATTTTGGTCATTAAAGCAGTTATACTATGGGGTAATTAAAATTTTGATCATAATCTGCAGTAGAATACAGAAGTATTGACTCAAACTTCTTTCTTCTTCCTAGCTGTTCATAACCTGAAGAAGTTATTTGCTGCATTCAGCTTAACCCTGACGAGCTGGGTGTGCTCAATGGTGGCAGTCCTTATGGTGGCAGTGTTCGTCTCCATCATTGGACGGGCTCTTTCTTGGTACACTCATTTCTATGTTTCTGTGTCTCTCTATGGCACTGCTGCTGCAGCTAAGCTCATTCTTGTGCACATGCTAGCCAAGAAATTCTTCTACAAGGTAGGCAAGACTTTGTTGTTAATGTTGAAGGTCAGTGTGGTGTTTAACATGTTGAAAACTTACCTTTTGAGCTGATTAAAACAATGCAAAAAGTTTTTGGTATTTAAAATGTCACTGTAAAAAATTGTTTCATCTAAACATGGGGATTGTTCTAAATCAGAGAGGTAAGAGTTACATGATTTAAGGCAGACTTGACCTTTAGCAGCTGCTTCAGAAAAAAGGCAGGAGCCTTTGTGCCTTGGGTCACAACAACCTCAGGCAGCACTCAAGCTGAGGGAGTCTCTGGAAAGCTGCCCACAGGAAAAAGACGTGGGAGTGCTGGTTGACAGCAGCTGGACATGAGCCAGTGTGTGCCCAGGTGGCCAGGAAGAACAACGGCATCTTGCCTTGTACCAGCAATAGTTGTGGCCAGCAGGAGCAGGGCAGGGATTGTCCCCCTATACTTGGCACTGGTGAGGTCACACCTCAGTCCTGTGCTAGGTTTTGGGCCACTCACTACAAGAAGGACGTTGAGGTTCTGGAGCGTGTCCAGAGAAGGACAGTGGAGCTGGGAAGGGTCTGGAGCACAAGTCCTGTGAGGAGCAGCTGAGGGAGCTGGGAGTGTTTAGCCTGGAGAAAAGGAGGCTCAGGGAGGACTTTATTGCTCTCTACAACTGCCTGAAAGGAGGGTGCAGCCAGACGGGGATCAGTCCTTTCTCCCAGGCAGCAAGTGGCAAGGTGAGAGAAAATGGCGTCAATTTACACCAGGGAATGTTCGGGTTAGATACTGGGAGAAATTTCTTTATGGAAAGGATTATCAAGCATGAAAACAGACTGCCCAGGGAAGGGGTTAAGTCACCATCCCTGAAGGTATTCAAAAGATGTCTAGATGTGGCCGTTAGGGACATGGTTTACCAGTGGCCTTGGCAGTGCCAGGGTTAGGCTGGACTTGATGATCTTAAAGGTATTTTCCAGCCTAAACAATTCTGTGACTATTCTGATTTGTAGTTGTTTTGACCACAGCTGGAGACAGAACAGAGCTCTTGGTTCTCTTTGTTCTCTTCTGCAATAGTAATTTAGGCCCCTGCAAGGCTCAGTGAGGATTTGCTGTGTGTTATTTTTCCATTGCTGTCATTTGTAATGATTACTGTCTGCGTACCTGTTTTGCTTAGGATTCTTTTTTATGGACTAACCAATGCGATTTAACTTGCATAATAATTTCATAATTATAGATTATAACAATCCCACAGGGTTTTGTGTTAAAAACAAATAGGATGTTGAGCTATCTGATGGATGACAATCTTCCAGGGCAGAATTTGACTACTCAGGCCTGCTAGGTTGAGGTCTTAAGTGCAGTAATATTTAGTCATTCAGCTGGCTGTTACTTATATTCTCAGCTATGTGTGTGGGCTTTGGACAAGGGAATTTAGGAAGCTTTAGTTGTCAGCCAAATCTGGTTTCATCCAAATGTTTGAAAAAGTTTTAAGAACTTAGTGACATTTGATTGTATGAAAAGTTCTGGGTGGATCCATCGTGTCTTTCTCTGGAAGTGTTGGTTTTTTTTAATTTTTTGGGGGAATGGGGGGTTAACTGGTACGTGTTTGTGGTATTGCATCCTTGTGGAAAAGATGAGCCATTTTTAAAATAGATGTGATGTTACAGTTTTCTAGTTTTTTGGATGAGCTGGCTGATACTTTCAGTAGCTGTTCAGATGTTCCAGGCTCTGGATCTACTTCTTGCCTAATGATTGCCTGATCATCAGATCAGCCATCTTGAAATCACAAGTCTTGCATGCTGTAGCTTGCACTACACTGTACAGTTAATGTTGCTTCTGTAACTTGCATTTTACTTAAGAGTTGTATAAAAACTTTGGAAGCCAGTCTCTTCCTTGGCTGTCAGGGGCAGTGCCTGCTTATGGCTCAACAACTTGTGAATTGATAAACTTTGTTTTGAAATAGGTTTGGCAACTTGCATGTTTCTTCACTCTCCTCTTTTTTTTTCTGATAACCGTTCATGCAAGCAGTCCTTCTTGCTACTTAGCAGGATTTGGAATTATGAATCTTGCACTGCAAACACTGCAGCATTGCCCATGTAACTTTAAAAAAAAACAAAACCAAGATCAAAGCAAATCACATTTTTGATGGTTAAACTACTTTTTTTTTTTTCCCCAAAACGTATCTGGTGTTATCTCAACTACGATACCTATAATTCAAAACAAATAACAGATTTTAGAAAGCAGACTTCTGAAGTGACAGCTTGTGGCATGACCAGTATAATATTTGTGCACTAGTAAGAGTGCTTGTGTTAAAGTCTGTTAACAGCTGCTGTTCAAAAACAAGTTTACATTCTCAGGAGGTATAGATAACATTTTCACGTGTTAGTATTATGTAACTTTTTAATATGCTGTGTTGCTATGTTTTTATTAAAAAGGCCCTCTTTGCCTGTGTACCTGAACCACTAACCTTGTGTATTCGAAGTATTGTCATTTGTGCATTCCCTTCCTCCCTCCACAGCCTATGTAATCTCTTTCTCAAGTTATGTCAGCAGGCTTTAAAAACTAATAAAGAAATATACTGTCATGCATAACTCTATATGGTAAGAGAATGGTGAGATGATGCTTGTCAAAATTGTTTTGCCCAAGGAAAACAATTATGTGCAAGAAATACAGATTTTTCTATGTATTCTCATGAGATGGGATCTATGTAATGTGCTCAGTAATTAACTGTATTTGCATTTTTTTGTTACAGAATATGAATGAGCAGTACCTGGGAGATGTTTTTTTTGATGCCTCATTGATGATTTGGTCTGTAGCACTGGCTGCGATGACTTGGATGGGTGTTTGTTCAGCATTCATTTGTACATTATGGGTAGCATTTCCTTTACTCACTAAGCTGATGATCCACAAGGAATTCAGCCAAAAGGGTGAGTTTTGAGGTGTGGAGATTGTATTTCAAACCCCTACTTTTGTTTAAGCAAGAGAATTCGCAAACACGAGCTTAACAAAATACACTGAAAAACATCCTGTGTCTCAGGCTAAAAGAACAATATGTGGGTATATTAATAATAAGTGATGAGGTATTTTGATGAACAGTAGAGGTTCATAAAAATACAGTAATATTAAAAGAATGTTTGGAACAGAAGACCTGTGGAAATTTTTTTGTATTACAGCAATAGTTTTGTGGTGGTTTTGGAAGTTATATTGGTGTTGGCTATGCAAAATGAGATCTCCTTTCCATATCTGAGGACCAGTATTTGTGTATTGGGCCTTGCAGCAGTATTGCGGATATATCAGTAAAGCTTTTTTATGTCCTTTTAAGCTTATACTTGTTTTGTCTTCCTTTTTTTTCTGTTCCCTGTAGGTGCCACAATGAGGTTTATTGTGATGTACATGCTGGGGATGTTTGTTCCCTACTTATATATGCTGTATCTTAGTTGGACTGTATTTGAAATGTTTACACCTGTCATGGGACGAAGTGGTTCAGAAATTCCGCCAGATCTGGTGTTGGCAGGATTTATCGTGATCTTCACTATGATCTTGTCATCCTATTTTGTAAGTAGAGCTTGTAAATGTTGTTTAAAATCTTTGAACTTTCTCTAGAGTTTAGAACAAGAAGGATTTTTTTAATTAATACTAGAAGTTAATGGTAATTAGACAGTATCTTAAATGTTACAGGAAAATTCTAGGAAATATGTCAAAGATTCCATGTTTTGTGTTAGTCAAAGAAAGGTCATTGAAGCAGGGCTAGATTGCTCCATGATGATCTAAGGAAAGACTGGTGTAAAATATGAAATGTAAATGCTGAATTTTGAGCAGGGATTCATTTTAGGTGTAGTATGTGGCTGAACAATACACATGTAAACTTCAAAAAGATTACTCAGGTTTGTGGGTTTTTTCTGCTGCCATAAAACCTGGACGGGTTCTAGGTGTGGGTTGTTTTGTTGGCAGATGTTTTAGAAACAGGACATTTTTGAAAGCTCCGGGAAGTACTCACTTTATTCTTTTAGGTTTTAAATACTGAGATTACAAAGATGTGTCTTGTAACAGGTGGTACTTGAAATTGTATCTTTTTAATGTACTTTCAGTTCCATAACTGAATTTTAAAGTTATGCAAGTAGTGTCTTAATATATTAAGTAATGCAATTTTATAACCAGACTGTTTTTTTATTCTCTAGATTAACTTCATTTACCTTGTCAAAAGTACAAAAACGACGCTAGTAACTTTAACTACTGTGTTTGTAGTCACTCTGATTCTCGTTTGTAGTGGAATCTTCTTTCCTTACAGTTCTGATGCAGCTAATCCAAAACCCAAGCGAGTCTTTCTCCAGGTGAGAAAAGCTTTGCATGTTGTATTGCCTCTTTTGGTTGCAAGAGTATTTGGTGTTTTCAAAGCTTAATTCCCCCACCTCCTCCACCCCAGAAAGGGAATATTACTCTTTCTTGCTCGATTTTAAAGCTTTAGTGATTATTCCTGGATTTGAAAGATTTGCCTGTTTCCCTTGTTCAATCTCAGCATTCACTTCATCTGTGTCAGAAGAGCAGGGTGTTTTAGGGGGTTTTAAGTGGGCAAATTGTGTAAGCAGTGACAATTTAAAAAGTGAACGTGGTTTGAGGTGGACTAAGAGTCATCTTCTGAGTGTGTTTTTATGGTATGCTTCTTATCTGAGTAATTCTTGCATTTATATTCATAAATACTCAGATATGTGTTCAGTGCATATTGAAAATGCAGTAGACCTTAATGATTGACATGGAGGATATTTCAGAATCACCTCTGACTCTTGCAAACTCCAGAGGCTCCATCATCTTTTTGTGTTTGGTTTTTTTTTTTCTTTCTAGCACACAAGCAGAAGATTCCATGATCTAGATGGAAATGTAGTTAAAAGTGACTCTGGTATATGGATTAATGGATTTGATTATAATGGAATATCTCATATAACTCCCCATGTACCCGAAATCAATGAGACCATTAGAACTCCATGTGAGGAGCAGGCTCCCTTCTGTGGCCTTCCTTGGATTCTGCCAGTGCATTTCATGTTCCGGTTGGTGTGAACTCTGCTTCACTTGAGCACTTCTTGGCAAAGTACATTGGTCGTTTATGCAATCTTGCTAGTATAAGGGAAATAAAACTAGGGCTAATCTGGGTCTAAAAGTAAATAATCCTTTCTCTTCAGAAGACAAACTTCTGCCTAGGCACAGTGTCTTCCAGAGTGTCTGCAAGAGATTTACGGGTGTGCTGCATGAGCTGTAGAAATTGATGTGTGGAAAATTGATGTAAGCACCAATGGAGAAAAAGGTGAAGAGGGGACCTTCTAAAGGGCAGTTCAGAGTAGGAGTATGTATGTCTCCTCCCTTCTTCCCTCCTTCACCCCAGCTGGTGACAGAGGATGTCTAGAGTAGCAGGTCTCCACAGAAGGAAACTAGCTGCTGTGGCTATTTCTCACACCTCAAGAATCTTGTGAGCAAAAGTGTTGCTGTTTGAAGGTGCAAATATTCTCATTTATTTGTTTTGTAAGTTAAGGCAATGAATGAATATGCTGGTGACTGTTTCTCTATTAATATGCCCTTTGAATATTTGTCTGGCCACAAGCTGATTTTACCTGCCTTCTGCTGGAATCAACACCTTTTGAATATTTCATGTAGTAGCAGCACAGTCAACTGTACTATAGAGAAGCTTCTTGTCTTCTGATGTTTAGTACCTCAGGGTGTTGCATTGAGAATAACTTGAAACTATTTTTTTCTCCACAGGAAAAACTGGTATCTTCCTGCTCCAGAAATTTTGCCAAGAAGCCCCATTCAGTTTAAAGTTCTGTCCAAGGAGCTGATGCCCTGGAACTCTGTGAGGTTAAGCTTTGAAGTATCTGGTGAGTGACTGAAGCCTCTGGTTTATGATTTGTATTTATTTATGCCCATAATAAGTCAGGCTTTGGCTCCAGTACTGGGGGTTCTATTCCCAAGATAGTGAGCTTTGCGAGATCAGCATGAATTAATTCAGTTATAGCACACTACAAGCTGTGAGCAGTGTGTTGCAGTTCTAATTTCTGGGACTGATAACCTTGTCTCTCTTGAGTAAGTCTTGATCATTTTACAGTAGGTCCATTCTAAAAGTCCATTTTATATGTTAGTATGTATAGGACTATATTACATTTATATTATAAAAAGTCCTATATTCCTCTGTTACATCATCATCATCTCACTTATCACCATGCTTTGGAAAAATCAAAGGCTCTTCTGTAGAGAAGCCATTTCTGTCATGCTTTCGAAGACATGAAGAGTAATACATGGATGATACACTGTTGCATGGGAAAACAGGTGGTTGTTCTGGCTCTGCCTGTTGATGCATGTGACACATGTCTCTGTCCCTGCAGGCCCAAGCCACATGTCCCTGTACGTGCGGCCGCGCGCGGGGTCGGCGCTGTCCCGCTGGTCCCTCGGGGATGGGGTGCCGGTTGCCAGCCTGGGAGGAGACTACTTCGTGTTCTACTCCCGCGGGCTGCGTGCGGCTCCCTGGCGCTTCTGGCTGGAACTGACGGTGAGTGCAGCGCTGCTGGAAGCCTGGTGATGCCTTGGGCCGCCTTCTTGGCACTGTGGCTGCATTCCTGTGTGAAAAATGTCATAGTAACTTCCTAAAGCTTTGCTTTATTTGACAGATCTTAATTCTAGTGTCCCTGTTTTAATACGTCAGCTTTATAGATCAGCTCCCATGTATTTTCCATGAGTAGCCCACCACCTTGACAAACAGCTAAGGGAAAAATATTTTTCTTGTCTCCATGGTCTTAGATTGTAAGTTTGGATTTCTCCAACCTTAACCTTATAGTTCTTAAAGTTTTATCTTTACTACTGTTATTTCAGTGTTGTTTTTTCTTAATATGAATAGTTACCTTTCCCTTTCTCTTCCCTTGTTTGCTTGGTTTTGGGAAATTACGACGAGTCCTTGGTGGAAAGTTTACCTGTCTTGAAGCTGAAAAAAGTTGTAAAAGCTTTGTTTTTTAAATTTTCTTTTACATTTGTTTTCATTTGGAAGCAAGGCTTCCAGCATTGCTGTTTCAATGGGGTTTATTGTCTGCCCCCTCACCCTTTAACTTGCCAATGAATAACTTTTTGCAGATCTGTATGTTTTTACTATAGGTTTAACAGTGTCTTATTCTTCACGTAAGTATTACACGTGTTTTTGAAAGTTCAGGAAGTCCTTTTTTCCTTCCTGCACCAGGCAGTCTAAACACAAGTAATCCTCAAAGGGTACTCGATAAGGCAGGCTGGAGTCTTGGGTGTGACACGCCTTGCAAGACTGATAGTGGCAAAAGCTGGGCAGAAAACGCTATGTATCTTCAGGATTTGCAGTAGGAGTAGTCCCTATCTGGATTTGTCAGCAAAACAGACAGATACAAACATTGAAGTTGGAACACATGGCAGCTGCATAACATGTTGGAGGCACTGTGATCTAAATATCTGGTTGCCAGCTCATTTCAGTTGAATTTGTCGTGTAATCAGACTGATAGGTTGAAGATAGGAAGTATTTTAACATACGGACAAAGAACTGCAGGATGAAGTTTGTTGCGTAGATCCTGTCTGTAGAAAAGTGCGTCTGGATTGATCTCGTGTTGAAAAGTCACGAACAATCATAAAGACTGTGTTGTTTTTTCTCACTTTCAGGCCCCAGAAAAGCATTCTGATGGAATAGTCTCCCTTGCTGTAGCAGCACATTACTTTTTTGGGGAAGATCAAAAGTCACCTCAACTCTATGCCTTACTGGAGCGATTTCCAAACTGGACGTTTTCCTCTGGTTGGTCCTGTACTTACGACCTTTTTGTCTTTTAATTTTGCCAGTAATGCTGCAGGGCTAATTGGGTTATCTCTGACACAGAATGCCCTTGTGGCAAGCACTTTCTCACAAGTTGCCAGAGACTTCAACAAGAATTTAAAATACTTCAGCAAATGATGTTTCTTTGGCAGTTTGACTATTTAAAGACTACTGCTATCTTGGGGATATAATATTTTTCTGTCAAGTTGAATGCAGTTTACCTTGGCTCTTCCACTGAAGTGGCAGTTTGGCTAGTGGGTTTCTTAAAATGAAAACTGCACTTGAGGAGGTAACATTAGTGTAATAAATGGTGGCAATTGTAATGGAAGGGCTTAATGGAATTATTTTGATGCTATGTGAAATATAACCGTACTTCAGAGATACGTGGAGTATCACCTGCCAATCCTATCCGTCCTATTCAAGACAGATCTTCAGCTGTAACAAGATGCTTGTTCCTGGGGGAGCGGGGCAGAGGTGGCAAAGTCCTGCACATTACTTTTGTCACTGGATGAAGTCACTGAAAACTGTGGTGCTCCTGTAGGTTGCATTGAGTCCTTGGCAAATGCACAATGCAGAAAAATCAATGTTATGTTGGAATGTGGTAATTGTTTATCTATTCAAATTGTATGTTCCTCTTAAAAAACTTAGTTCTATCCCTTTTACTGTCTCTAGTGTTACAGCATGAGTGGCTATGTTCAACCCTACTACCATCTTGTGGTTTTGTTCCTATTGGGATCTTTCAGTATCAGCACATGAGCATGTGACTTGCTCTCTCATATGTAAGAGTGCTAAGTCCACACTCCTTTATGTGGATGTCTTATAATTAATCTACTCTAAATTTCAAGTAACCTTCCAATTTATTAGAATTGGCTAATTTTGGTATCTCCTCTGGAGAGACTTCTGGTAGTGTGACAGTATTGCACTTCGCTAATATATTTAACTATTTCTTAAAATAAGGTTTGTTTTCCACAGGGAAAAATACCTAAGAAAGTAATCTTAAAAAGATATCCAATATCTCTGGATTGCTCTTATTTTATTTTCACAGGATGGATTTTATAAATGACTGAGTGATTTAGAGTATCTTCCAATTTTAATTGACAAGCTTTGAAATCAGAAGCTACTGACCTCCTTTTTTATACTTACCAGGTTTTGGGGGGTTTTTAGTGCAGTGGTTAATACTTAAGGGTCATTTCTGAATGATACACTCAATGTATCTGAAGAAAATTCTTCGTGCTTTTTTCCAAACTACATATAAAACATTTGTCTGTATCAGTACCACA
The DNA here is from genome assembly GCA_013397565.1 of Ptilonorhynchus violaceus. NCBI lineage: Eukaryota > Metazoa > Chordata > Aves > Passeriformes > Ptilonorhynchidae > Ptilonorhynchus > Ptilonorhynchus violaceus. The sequence continues at coordinate 43,651 of VZRJ01006416.1, forward strand.
CTACAAATTTTACTGTTTTTTTCATGAGTATTGCCTAATGTCATGCAAAGCAGATTTTGTGCAGGCATCATCATTTCGAATAGAAACATGCTAGTACTGGTAAGTTTGCAGAGCACATAAAAGAAAATTATGTGACAGTTAATTTGTGTGAGCTGTGATGGACAACAACTCTTCAGTCGGATATTTTTCCTTCAGATTGTTCTGTAATTGTGTATGATAGTGGAAAGAACCCATTTCAGTGGTTGCAAGGGACATTCACAAAGATTGTCAACTCACTCATGGACTAGGGTAAGAGGTTTAATTACTGTAATCAAAATGAACTGGCCATCAGTATCTTCACCCCAGGGGGTTTATACATTAATGTGCATTAATCACCACTCATTTGATTGTATCTGATTTGAAACTACAATCCCTATATTATTTAAAAGTGCTATTACTGATTTGAAAATCAGAGTTACAAACTAAAACTCCTGTATCTTGAATCTCAACAACGGTCTTGTACTGTACTCTAGCTGATGCACAGCTAGTTAACTGAAGCTGCACTGATATTTACCATTGTCCTCAGTTTTGATTTTTGTATTTTGCCTCTGATTTAAAGCTTTGAAAGTGCTGTATGAAGAATTCTTACTGGGAGCCAAAAATATAAAAATGCCTGTTGGCAATTTCTGAAACTTCAGTGAAGCAATAGCTTTTGCTCTCTCAGGATTTAATCCTTATTAAATAATTTAATGGTGAGGTGTGTCTGGTTTGTTGCAGATTTCTGTCTTGGTAAATAAAAGCAAAACTTGATTGGTGAAACTTGATTTTTAGCATGATTAAAGTATTTGAGTTGTTTTTATTCATTGCACCAATGTTTTATTTGAGCTTGGGGTAGAAATACTGCTAAGAGGTGCTGGAGTTAGATGGCTGGAGTTAGAGCTGTGTGGAAGATAAGCGTGGCCAAGGAATCTAAAAATCATCTGAGTTGAGAAAAGTTAAAATGGGGGCCCTGGCTGGTTTCCTGGGGAGGAAAGTGGTTTTTGAAATAAGGAGTGATATGGAGGAGTCACTGGTAGCCAAGCTAAGTATTCTTTTTGAAATAGATGGCTGATCACAGACAGAAAAAACAGGATGGAAAAATTTGCTGTTTCTGTGTCCATCTGCTTCCACATTCAAGTGCAAGCAGCTTAGTCTTCTGGTACTGTGGTTTATTATTTCTCATAAAAAAGCATTGTGTGTCTTACTCTGTGAAGTGCATAAAATGCAAGCAACTTTATTTAAGATGCAAGTAACAGGCAACTTTAAGGATAGAAGGGCATGGAATAGAAAGATTATTTATTCTTACCGGGGGCAGAAAACAGTTGATTAGAATTTCCGTATGTTCATCTGAAACAATTTACATCCACAGCATTTTCTAAATTGCTTTACTTCTCTGTTCTTCCCTGATTTTGATGGTGTTGAAAATATATTATGTTTTCTGTTAAAATACATATTTCTGAAGCTCTTTGAGTACTAAGCACTTTATCAATTCAGGTAAAAGAGGCTTCTACATGTTGTGGTTATACAAGCTAATGCATCATTAAAGTGTGTCACTGTACCTTCAAGATTGCTTGTCAAGTGGAAGTACGCATTTGAAGAAAACGTTGGGATAGGTGCAATGAACAAGAAAATTTCAGCTATCATACAGAAACTGACAGACTGTTGGGCTGAGTGGCGCTGTTCTGTGTTAGTAAGACCTGTCTTTAATGTCTGTCAGTCTAGGCTGGGTTGCAGTCCTTGCAATCCTCCTGGAAAAACACTAGTCAAATAGACATGATCTAACAAGTCTATACAGAGGTAGTTGTAGCATATGGGACATAGCTGAAGAAGAGTTTGCCTACATGGCAAAGGTGTTCAGTACTTTTCTCCCTTGAGGGCTAAACCTAATCTGACTTTTGATAATTTTCTGGAGGGAATCTGCAGGGTGACCCATCCTAGAACTTGATATGTGCTCTTGGTAGAGAAGGGTAAGAAGACATGCAAGATGAGTAAACCTAGGTTCTGTCACAAAGCGCTGTTGTTAGTGCCAATTCATATAACTGTGGCTTCCATTTGGAAGAAGAACATGCATGCTCAACCTTCATGAAAATCCCTTCCTCCAGTCTTGGAGGATAAACTGATCCTAGAAATCAGCCAGGCTCCCCTGTTTACTGCAGAAGAGGTTCTATTGGGCTGCAGCACTTAATGGTTCTGTGACAGCTGCAGGTGCAGCTTGACAACATGCCAAGCATAAAGCAGAATCTTGAGCAGGAAGTACAAGCCAGTTTAGAGAGATCTAATCCCTGCTACCTATATTTCAAAGAGGATGTTAGGCATCACTGGCCATTAGCAAACGTTTGTTTTTCAAATTCAATTTCAGAAAGCTGCAAGACTGTCTTAAAAACTAGCAGTAATTCATCTAAAAAAGAACAATTCTTTCAATTGGTTCTGAGACTGGAACAAATAGAAGCTTCAAAGCCCGTAAGTATACAGATGAATTCAANGGGGGTCTGGGGTGGGGTGTTTCGGATAGGAAACAATAATTTGAAAAAAGTTAAGAGCAGTTAGGTGCCTTGTATCTGTTGTGTAGCTAGCTTCAGGCTCCAGCTGTGGACTAGTAAAGTCTTTTCTCAGTACTCTATCATAATTAAGCTCAAGAAGTTTCCTGTTTCAGGTGCCACCTGATAAACAACACTCAGCAAGAGCAAGTTTGTATCTCTCTTTCCTGTGCTTAAACAGGGATGACAGGCCAGTCACCCTACGCTGACATTCCTGTCACTGCCCACGACAGCTCTAGGATAGGAAACTTAAGACGAGACAGTAAGCTGTGTCTGTAGCCTTTATTTCCCCCTTACTCCTTCCTTCAGTTGAAGCCAGCTTACCACGAAGCTACCCATCATCTTTTATATTTATAGCCATAGACAACTCCCCTCAGTTTATAATGAGAAGGACCTCCTTTGTACAGGTTCTGGCTAGATTATGAATTCAGGTATTCCTGTTTATTTTCCAGTCTCTCTCTAACCTGTAGCTTACAGACACTTCAGCTCTCGAACCATTTGAACTGGACTAAAACATGCTGATGAAAAGTTAGCTTAATTTTACACAATCACTTTTGTCAACCCAAGTATCTTCAGAAGTACGACTTGATTCAGGCGGTTTTGTAAGTATACCTGGTGTGAAAGGATCTGTTAATTTGGTAGAAAGGAATATACAGTTATTGTTGCTGGTTTTCTGAGGCGATTAGTTTTGCACAGGATGAGAACTAGACCAAGAATATCTGATGATATGCAAATTGTTCTGAAGGAGGAAGCTGACATCAGGCAGTTTTATGTGAGCTGGATACATTCACATAAAAGTGAGAAGTGCGACAACACACTGGAATTCCATAAAAAAATGTTGATCCTCAACTGGTTAAATGGCCCATTTTTCCTAAGTTTAGGTTAACAGTGCAGATTTGTAGATGAATAAACCTTTTGTAGTGGGTCAACCCTGGCTGGCTGCTGGGTATCCCCTCAGCAGACCAGGAGGAGAAAAAAAGACAAGGAAGCTTATGGATTGAGACAGGGACATTACTCACTGGCTCCCACAACAGGCCTTGGGAAAATTAATTTATTACCAATTAAAATTAAAGTAGGATAGCAACAATAAAAACACTTTCCCCCAACTTCCCCTTCCTCCCCAGATCCAAGTTCACTCTTCCACCTTCTCTCCCGCAGTGGTCAGTTGAGGGTCAGGTCATGGTGAGTCCGTAACATTTCCTCTCTACTTCCTTCCTCCTCGCTGTTGCCCTACTCCAGCACTTTGTGGGGGGTCCACTTCGTGGGATACAGTCTCTCAAAAACTGCTACAAAGTGGATCCTTCTCTTGCTGGGGTAGTCCTTCAGAAATAAACTGTTCCAGCATGGGTCCCCCATGGACCACAGTTCCTGCCAAAAACCTGCTGTTGCGTGGGCTCTCGGGGCTGCAGCTTCCTTCAGGGCTCATCCATCCACCTGCTTAGTGTGAGGTGCTCCACGCATCTGCTCCGACGTGCTCCATAGTGTGTTGCAGGGGGAGAGCCTGCTTCACCATGGTCTCAAATGATGGAGCTGCTGAGCAGTTCCACAGCAGTTAGATGCTACTAGCAAGACTGTTAGGATATCATTTAATGCATGCTTACTTGTACAGATACACAGGCTCTAGGGAATCTCTGCTCCAGGGCCTGGAATACATCCTCCTGCTCCTCCTTTACAAGCCTGGCTGCCTGCAGGACTGTTGCTCACTCATCTCCCACAGCATTTTTTACCCCTGGTTAAATATGTTACAGAGAGGAGGCAGCAGCTCGGCTGACAGGCTCCCAGTGGCCCATGGCAGAGCTCTTGGAACTGTCTCTGTCTGACACCACCCCCCCTTGCTACCCCACCCATGCCACCTAAACCCAGTATGCCTCTTTTCACAGCCAGGTGGAGGTAACTTCAAAGATAAGGTAAAGTTTTGATTCCATCATGCTGTAAAAAACAAGCCAGAGGAGTATAAAAAACAATCTTCATCAGGTGGTTTCTTTGAGAGCTTTGTTTCTCTAAGATGACCTACTTGAAATCTGGTAATTTACTGTCAATGGCTTGAAGTTAGAAATAGTTCTTTTTCACAGGAGTAACTTCAAGTAAAGTTGAATACATTTGTCTTTTAATTACAAGTATAACAGCAGTGAAATTAAAATACAAAATTAGCACATAAGATTTGCATAGAGATTACTACTAAATAAGTACAAACTTCTAAAATTTCACAACTAAAAAGATTTACCTGCTAAACAACAGTAGCACAGTAATAAGATATGAATATTAAGAATGTTAATATATCAATTAACGTATGGTTTTACTTGCACAGATCCAAAACCTGAATAGCAAAAAGCTGATCAGGATGGGCTTGGCTTACATCATTACCACAGAACCACAGAAAAATATTAACTTGAAGCACAGTTTTTATTTCTTTTAACATAGATTAAGCAGGTTTCTTTATCATAAAAAAGCTTTAAGTATTATCCCCTTAAACAACAATGAATTTTGACGTCAGGTCACAACAGGCTTGTAGGTATGATAGACATTATCTGTAACCAGTAGGTACAATGCAGAATAAGCTTAATGCTGGGACTCAGAGTGGATTTTTTTTCCTCTAACTTCAGTATCAGTTTCAGCTCTTAAAATGAAGTTCAGGTTGCGTTCATTAATAGCTCCAGCTTTCCAAGTAATACTCGCCATTATTGCACTTGTACTGGTTGTATTGGCTTGGTAAAGCCATTCTAAAGCAACAGTTCAATATTTGTACATTTTAAAGCACTTGATCTTATCTACAAAGGAAATAAAGATGATGAAACCACAATTTATTTAAAACTTAATTGTGAATAGTCTTAATTTGCAGAGATTAAATGGATGTGCATTTAGTAACTACACTAGAAAAGCAACAAATGCTGTAACTACACTATGATGACTAGTTTGGTCCATGTCAGTAATCAAGTGATGTTATAAAAAATAAAACTAGTTTATTGTGTATAAAATGAGTAATGTTGCATTTTTGTTCAGATTGCACAGTACAAACAAGCTAATATCTAAATTAATACTGTTACAGGTAGTTATTACATAGGGACAGCAGCTAGAAAAAATAAGTACCTCAAAGCAACAGACTTCTGCAGCCAGATTTCCATAACATTGTATGAAAGTTAAATACGTCTTAGTTAGAAGTATGCATATTACAAAATGTTTGAAAAATGTTTAAGTATGAGCTGTTAAACTAGATTTCCATAGCAAGAGTATATGATGATTATTTACATTTAAAAAATCCATTTTTCAGAAAAGAATTTACAATGAAATAAATAACCTTCAGCAATCCCTTAACCCAACTAAAAGATCTGTAAGTGGCAGTAAAAAACAGGTAAGCCACCTTGTCAATGTTAGGTCAGTAAAGTATGCCTCATCCAGAAAGAAGTGCAACTCTGCTTTAACTTTGCTAGTCATCTAGAAACATGCAAATACATACAGGTACCTCCAAATATGGTACAGTCTTGAGTATTCATACAAGATCATTCACAAAAACATACAGTATATTTTACAGTCCTTTAATACAAAATATCGGTATCAAACCAATCTGAACTGCATTGATCATTTATTAGGCAGGCAAGCTGCAACGAAAACAGTTTTTATATATAATCCCCTCTTCGCCTTTTAAACTCAAGCAAGATGTAAGTAGTTTCTTCGGAATGTGTTGGTGATCTAAAAGTACTGATGAACATTGGCTAAATCTGTCTCCATGTGTGTTCACTGTCTCTCCAACACTATTTGAAGTGTCAAAATGTAAAGCTGCAGTTCTGATGATTGCATCAAAAGAGAATCCTACCTCCTTTTGAAATTATTAGATGAAACTGATGTTTAGTTATCCCCACTAAAAATTTCAAAGATTAAAATATTAAAAAAAAACCAAAACAAACAAAAATTAAAAAAAGTTCAAATCCAAAACATGGAAGCATATCTAAGAGCTGGTTTGCTTCCTTTCACACCTGATGCTTGGGAAGTTGTTCACCTTCCATTTAAGACACAACACAGTCATAACTGCCTTCTTGAAATGAATCCTCATCGTCTGTCTTAGCCTTGTCCTCTTCATGTCTGCTTGCATTGCTGCTGCCAGCATCACTCTGAGGATTAGTCCCATGGCTAGATGAAGTCCTGCTTTCCTCAGCTCTTGGATTTGCTTGTTCAGGAACCTTAGAAGGATTCACTGGCTGAAACGCTTCAGGCTGTACTTGCTCTTCTACGATTTCATTTAGTTTCTGGATCTGTGGTTTGATGATATTTAGGAATGGCTTGTACCCAGGGCTAGCAAGATAATGGGATAGAACACCGTAAGTGAATTTTAAAAATAGTACTTCTGTCATGTGCCTGAAAAGCAGAAACTTTTTAAAATTAATAGAAAAAGGCAACACTAATCAAACAATAAAAGCTGGAAAGTTGGTTGGTTTGGGTTTGGTTTGTTGTGGTTTGTGTTTTGTTCTTTTATTCCCAGTTTGATTGCAACTTTCTGAAGCGAGTTTTACGCTAGGGCCAAGATAAATCAAAGTTACTTTTTAGGTAACAAACTATCTACAGCTGGAATGAACATGAAGGTGGAAAGCATCACTTACCAATCTGTAGAAGCCCACTTGTCAACAGCTTGTAGGCCAGTCTTGATATTCTGACAGATTTCCCCATCAATATCAGAGGACTGCATGATACTGAAAACCTGGTTGATAACTGAAGATTCTCTGAGAATAAGGCCTATGACAACACACCAATCCAGACATCCTGCTTCCATGAAGATATGTAGCAAGTACCTATACGGAGAAAACAGTCTGTTTATTTATTTTTCCACTCTAAGGACGAAAATCGCAGTGTCGTTCTGTAGCTCACTTCTTTCTCTTAATGCTGCATGCCAGCAAATCTCAGTCTCAAAGGCACACATGTCACTACTCACCGCAGCTGCACCTGTGACTTATGAGGCCCTTTACTGGCCAGTTCCAGGGAGAGCTGCTCAAGCTCTGACTGAGTTAAACTTAGACTGGAGAAGTTTTCATCCACCATGGTCCAGTCACCATCCACCATAGAACTTGTTTCAGTCAGGTCCGTTGCTGAACCAATGCTGCATTCATCACCTATCAAAAACACTCAGAAACATAAGGGAAAAAAGAAACTACTTACTTTAGTAAGACTCAGAATTTCCAAACTACTTCCTATAAAAACTGACAAATAAACAGTAATGCTTTACGGTGTATCACAGTTACTTCAGGCATACTGTCCATCCCACTTCAGCATTCTTCTTGTCACACTGTATGGTAGAACTATTGTTGCAGGAATGCAATAGTTTTTCTATCCAGTAAAAACAATTCAGCAGAATTATTATCAGTAAGAGATCATAAATATGTGTTGGCAATCATCATAAAAGAACAGAGACAGCATCTTGCATAGTGTAGTCCTAGAATTAAGTCTCGGAAGGGTTACAGTCTGTCTAAGATTTTGCTTGCTTTACCTTTAGTTTTGTTAAAAACCAAGTTTCAATATCAAATTCTTTTCTTCACACAAAACCCTGAAGATTTCGAGTGCTTTTTAATGTAAATATTTACCTGCACGAATTACAAAAAGAAGTGTTTCTAGTAAAACATGAAGAGCACATATAGTAACAGAATTTTCAAAGGAACAGTAACACCAAAGCTAAAACCACTACAGTGGTGAGTCATGAAGGCACCTACCCTTGAGAACAATTGCCATATTAAAGCAGATGCATCTTTTCTGTGGGAGATGTTTAGGAAGTCAGAAAGTTATTTGATTACCTTCTTGCCCATGAACACCAGTGCTGGATTAGTGATGTGTGAAACTGTTACTAGAATTTAGCTTGCAATGTTTTAAAGACTATAAATTCAGTTTCTTTAGAAATAAACTGCTTCAAAATGCATACCAAAAGTCCATTAAACTCAAGGGTCTTCATCCAGTTAAAAAAACACCCCTAAGATACTTGTTTATAGAAAGAGCAGTAGTGGCAGACAGCAGTAGAAGCAGTGCAATGAAAAGAGATACTCATTTTCCCAATTTAAGTTGGGCTTTTTTATAGAGTTCTGCAACAAACTTACTTAAAACCTAACGCATTCTTGCAGTCTCCAGAATTAAAACCCAAGAGAAAGGGAAAATAGAATGACACCGTGCCCAAGCAGACGGAGAGGATCTCCAAATGCTCTGAATCTCACACGAGGCTCTGCAATCTTGAAGAGATCGTAGTTCACACTAGGTACTTAGATCTTTGCCCTAATAGAGTGGAAATCACATGACTTAGAGCAACGTTTGGAATCGTATCTATGTGCAAGGACAAGAGGAAGTATAAAAAATTTTGAAAATTAAATTTTAAAAAGATGTGAATGGTCTGACAAACTTTTCCTGTCTCTGTGTTCAAAAAAAATACATAAAACGTGAAATTCTCCATTGTATTTTAATAAGCTGATAATACACTGCAGCTTTTAAAAAGCAATTTAAATAAAGCCGTAGGAAAAAAAACCCCAACTATATGGGTTTCTAATTTCCTCAACTTCCTCAATAAGTAATGTATCTAATACCATTCTAAAGAAATTCAAAAGCACAAAGTTCATGCAATTAGAGCTGTTCCAACCCCTGCAAGACGCTGATACACGCAAAAGACAAAGAAAAAAAAACCAACTTCAGACACTCTTCCTAGCCAGACTGAAAAAATACTGAACTTCAAGTTATCATCAGAGACAGGAACTTCAGCAAATATGTTTCATATTCAGCCTCAAGTACTTACAGATGTTTGACATGGGCATTATCTTTCTGTTGTAAAAATTTCTGTTCACTTTACAGTAAGTCCTTTCTTTTTTTTTTCCTCTGTTTTCCTTATCAGCAGTTGAGAAGCAACAATACAACAGTAACATGCAAATATCAAAATATAAGCACACACTTCCAGGCGCATTTTTCAAATGAGCAGATAGAAGGAAGAGTGACTAACCTTTACTTAGCAAAGGAGAAAGGAATGCATCTTGCATGTGTGGTCCATGGGATGAAACAGTGTCAATCTCTCTCTGAGAGGAGCTGATAGTACCAAGCCAGCTGCGACTGCGAGGTGTGTTTGAAATCCCTGTGTCCATTTCCATGTTTACAAAGGTGTCTGCAGACTGAGATTTTAGCAGTTGCTCCCCCATGGCTTAAAAAAAAAAAATCAAAACACACCATTGAAAAGTCATGTAAGTATCCAAAAGGAAATTAAGACAGTTCTCTCCAGGCATTTCAGGAGGCTAAAACTTTCATCTAAGTCAATATTCAGTTAGTTTGCCAAGAGACCAATAAAATAAAAGGGAATGCAGCGAGTTCAGGTATTTCAAGAATTTCTGATCAGCTTTTTATGTGAGTACTGGCATAAAAGAAGTATCATCTGAAAGTGTTAGCATCAACAAAGCTAAATAATGATGCTGCTACTAAGAAGAGGAAGATTTGGCAGCCAGTGTCAACCTTGCCATATGGAGAATAAGGTAGCAAGTGTCAACTTTTCTGTAAGGTGATAAGGTAATGAACTGAGAGATTAATAAGACAGAGGAGGTTTACAACGAAGTCTTCAAAGTTCTTACCCTCTAACATAAAGTAATTTTCAAATATTAGGAACATTAATTTAAAAAAAGTTAATCAAAACCTCATCTAGAGGCTATACAAGAATACTGATTTTAGTAATTTTCTAGAGCAGAATTTACACTGGAGCAATTTCCACGTTCAACTCGATATCTCCACAACTGATACCCACTGCACCTGTGGAAGCAGGAGACATCAACAGAAACAGTAATTACACAAGAGATACTGTCTATGAGAAAGCTGTGCAGGTGGCAAGCCTCAGCCTGTTCTTATCTTGAGATTCACAGATGCAGGACTGCAGGAGGGAAATCTAGTTCATATAAACTCAGATCTTACAGTACCTGTCTTGTACTTTCCATTCTTGAAAGGTGAATTAATGGACGAAGCTGGTATAACTGGAAATGGCCAGAGGAAATCCTTGTGTAGCTTTTTCAAAGCAAACACAAAATCCTCCACACGGGCAGCTCTGGCTCGCTCCTTGCACAACCAGCCGATCAACTCAAAGCCCAACTGTGCAGCAAAGCAGCCAAGGTCTTTCAGCTTGATTTCCTCCAGCAGCCGCCGAGCGTGCCGCCAGAGCATCATGTCAATGTACATGTTCTCAGCACAGTCACTGTCTTTACTCCACCTACACACAGAGCACAGAACAGCCGAGTGAACACCGACAAAACAGAGCCACAAAGGCTGTTGGCCACAACTGCTGTACATCGAGTGACCAGACTAGTAGAACGGGACTTTCTGTATAACAGCAAAATCAGTTTCCATCACTCCTTGCTGTTCATATTCTCTGAAAGATTCCACTGCCTCAACAGGTAGGTGAAATAATGGAAGTTACAGCAGCAGCAGCAATATCTGTAGAGCATTAAACCAGCAGCAATGCAGAAAAGAGCAAAGTAAGAGAGATAAAAGGCAGATGACATTGCAAAGTTTAGAAAACTAGTCAAGTATTGGTCTAGGATCCTTCCTACCAAAACTTTTAAGATAGTACTCTCTATGAAAAATTACTAATTAAGAGTATTTGAATTTATACTAAGATTGTTTTAACAATCTGTATGGGGAAAAAAGCAAAGATTATAATGAATTTCAGCTCAATACTCTTCTGAACCGTAATACCTATCAATATCAAGTCTGTATACAGCAGCTTTAGAGGGGTTCACTCCAAGGTGTAAAAGGTTGTATTTGTAGCTTGGAAACACACTGCTAGATCAAGATGTCCACAATAGCAGAGCCCAATGTACACTATGATGCTGTGAACTGTGAGCTGTTCAAAATGTATTTTTCAACAAAACAGATCCTTTAAATATGAAGCTTCTGGTCTCACTAGCTACTCAGATTACTACATATGTAATGTGTACCACATCCAGTGATTTCAGAGGCTTTTGCTCAGCAGTATCTATGGAAGCATGCCTGTGTATACATACAGACACACATACATATATTTACATGTGTGAGAATATATTCTCTCAAGAACGTTATAAGAGACACAAACATTACAACACTTGTGAAAAGACAAATGCAAAAGATTTGGAAGAAGATTATGACAAATCTAACTATCATATCATATATTTCTATAACTTAAATGGGTAAGACAGTTAGTAACGTACCTAACAAAGTGGGGAAGGAGAGGACAGTACTACCAATTACCTTTTTCCAGATGGGCCAGAGGGCATACTCAGTGTTTTTGTCAAATTAAACTTGCTATGGAGATTCTCTGCTGATTGGGATAAACTAATGCTGCGATGCCTGAAGAACTCAAAGCCACCACTTGAACTAGGTTCCTAAAACCAAGAAAACCAAAACGTACACTCAAAGGACCAAACAGGCTACATAACATGAAGATTAATCATAAAAGGCTTGATGCACAGTATTACTTTTCTCACCACAGACCTGAGTTGTTGGTGTAGCTGGGGGTGTCTCTGTTTCGCCAGAGCCAATGGCTTTAAGAAATCTAATCATATGACGACAAAGATCCCACTTTCCCTGCTCTAAGGCAGTATTAAATAGGAGAGTAGCATGTTGTTTGCTAACTGCTGGAACTTCCATATTCTGCAAGAAACAAAGCATAATTAAGTGATTTGCATTTACTGTAGAGCATCAGAAGTTCTATTAAGTCAAGCCACATTGTGTCATATTCAAGTCAAAGATTATAAAAAGAAAATTTCATGCTATTGTTTTCCTATTTAAAACAGTAAACTACTTGTATTACATGATCTTACTACCCTTCATAACTGGGCATAATATCAACAGAAAACTCTTAAGTCAAAAATCTGTTGACCATGCACAACTTTGATGTGACATTATTTTTAGAATACTGTAAATACTAGCATTCTTGCAATGTATTTGGTACCATTACCTGTAGGATAATAAGGTAAGAGGCAGCTGTGTCCAAGTCCTGGGCCATTAAGCACTCTTCAAATAAGTCCTTCGGGTTTCCAACAGCAGCGAAAAGGTAATTCCACAGGGCATACTCTGTCTTCCTAGCACAATGAACAACTGTCTGCAGGAAGAGGGGGAATTCTGTAATGAACTTCGCCACAGTGGGAAGGAGAGGGTCGGGAATGGGTTCCCGCGAGGTAGCTTCTTCTTCCAGCACTTCATGAAGCATCAGTTCTAGTACATGAGGAAAGTATGGTAATGTGGCACAGGAGTGGGCCAAAAGCAAGGCTTGTTCACCGAGGTTCCTAACCAAGAGCTGGCGTAAAATGTGATGGAGGTAGATCTGAGAGGTTCTCTCAACAATGGAGAAAGGAAAGAGAACCTCTAAGTGTTCTCTAGCACTGGTTTGAGTGTATAAACAGTCATAGAGCACAGTGTCATTAACAGCACCAAGAACCAAGGCATCTTCAAACAAAACAGCCAATGGGTATATGTTGATGTGGAAAGGCAGCATGATCCGTCTTGACAGAAAGGAATGCGGTTTTCGATGATCTCTGGGAAACAGAGGAAGCCAGACTTTCATACCTGCCCCACCACAGCTGAGCCACAGAGCCTCCAGTAAGTGGCGTTTCTGTTTGTTAATCCTGCAAGTAGTCCACACATTTTCAACAGACTGGGCTAGGACAACTGGAGCACAAAAAGGCAGCTATTTAAGATGAAAATAAAAAATAATAATATAAAAATCAGTATCCATTATTCCTTTTTTTAATCCTCTTCACAAGAACTCTATTTTTCAGCTAAAATCTTCAAACATGTTATTTTTCTAACAAAGAAGAAACAAATCTGCTTCTCCCTTAATTGCACCCTAGCATGTGACAAAATACCACTGAATACTTACATTAACTCAAAACATTTAATTTTTTTAACCTTCTTAATACTTAGTCGGGAAGCAGAGAGATGAGAAAAAGGGTAAAAAATAAAAACCTGCTCTCTGCTTCTTCAGTTAGCCCACAAGGCCAACCTAGAACTGACAAATCTTTATCTGAACTTTCCAGATTTTACTCTCCCAAAAGTGCTTGTTTCACACTGAATTGGTTTTCATCTGCACAGAAGAAGTGAAAAGTTCAGTAACTGATTTCTGCTGTTGTTGTCTCCAGGAACTTTGTAAACATACTCTGCAAAAAATTATAATGTTCCAGAAACATAGAGTTTTGACAGACTCCAGATTTTCTGTTATTGGTACATACCAAATTTTGGGCAGCATCTTTCTTCTTAAAACTTGTTTATTGCATTTCAATATAACTAGCAAACACAATGAGCAAATGCTAATGTATTTCCAGCTAACAGTTCAGTCTGTAAGTACCAGATACTGCCTTGCTTATAGCCCTGTTTTCTTTATGTCAGGACTGCTGTCTTCCACAGCTTCTTTAATCACTGACATCTTTGAAGCCATATGCAATACTCCACATACATTTACTCACATGCTTTCTTTGATTAGGATTATTATCTTTATCTCGTATCTGGGGTCCAGATCGATCCCTTTGCAACATGATGAGTTGTCCTGCTAAGTTAAGCATAATACTTTCAGCTTCACAAGCCTAGAGATAAAAAGAATATTATGCAAATTATTTAAGCTTTTTGAATGATCATTTTACTCATAACCACAATAAAATCCCAGAATAAAAAGTTGTAAAATTAAATGCACCACTTTACAGATGAATAACAACTGAATTCAATACAGAAGGACTCAGAAAAATCAAGTAGAACTAAGTACTGCAGTTCTTGCGCAAAGGAGTAAATACTGGAAGGTTTCTTATTCACCAGACTCATTCCAGGTGTTTGTTTAATATGGACTTTTTCCAACTATGTGTCTTGAAACTGGCAAGCCACCAGTGTTTTAAGAAAAATAAAGCTCTTTATTCTTATCAGTGTCATCACTGTATGACTGCAAAGACTAACACTGGTACACAACCTAAAGAGAGCTGAGCCAAAAAGAGTTAAGCCACAAGATGTATAGCATCTTGAACTTTTATTTAGCTGCAGTTAGAGTAAAAATCCTTTTAGTTAGGTATATCAAGAAAGCAAAGTACTCTTTCTAAAGATTTATGTCACAACTGTTTCATGTTAATTTTAAACTAAGTCACTGGAGCTATTACCATGCCATGCGTGGAACTTAGTCTTAAAATACATGGATGGAGGATCTATATGGCAAATTTGCAGCACTGGGGGGTTAAGGTCACTTGTTGTCTAAAACAGAGGAAATAAAACTTTGCAACCCTACTAGTATAGGAAGATAAAAAAGTAGGTTCTTTATTTGAAAGCTTTCAGGTGCATAATGTGGCTATATGCACGCTTGGCACCAGGTTTCTACAGCTTTTGTAAATTTAACAAATTAGCATATCAATCGAATATGGTCCAATTAAAGAGCAGTCCATTAGGTCATCTAGCCCCTGGGTTCTGCCCCATTGGCATCAGCCCAGGGGCTTCTTTGCCTTATTTCTTGTTTATGTCTTCTCAGATTCTGGTTAAAAAACCAAAGTGTTCTCTCCCTGACAGTAAGACCAAACAGTATTTCAAGAATGTGTGACAAGGTTAGCTTATTGTTCTAAAATCTAACAGAAAGGGTACTAGGAGCCATATAACTGCAATAGTAGCCTACAGGGCTATGAATATATGAAAAATACATAAAAATATATAAAATATATTATAAAAATGTATAAAAATCCTAAGGCATCACACTAATAGATAAAAACACTGAAAAGGCTGACACACTCCACAAAGTCAGACACACTGCTTTGTCTACAGTGCAGCGCCATACTTAGTACCAACCTAAATATCTATCTTCTGATCAGGAGGACCAAAGTTTCAAGATAGGGGCTCTTAGGTAGAAAGAGGTAGTATCTCTTCAGTCTGAAGCAAAGTTTAAATATTATTAGTGCTGTAAAAAGTTTCAGTAATTTTTTCTCAAAATTAGGAAGCACCACAAGTCAGGTAGTTCAGGAATACAGATGCTGTCTCACAGTAAGATGGAGGAGAAAACACAAGCATGTTGCCTTTTATGCCCTTGTCCAGTACCATATCAAAGTCTTTGGACACATGTTCAGCATTGTGGAACATGAAATTAGAATGAAATGAGGGAAGGAAGCACAAACCTTCAGACTTTACATATGTGCCATCACTTTTGTATCTGCCAGTGTCTTTGGTATATGGAGAAAATGACGCACCTTGACATGTCTCTTGGACCACCCCACAGACAATGCAACTTCTAAACCACCATAAAGTAGCTGCTTTCATGAAAAAATACACTTCATACTGCAGCTACTCAGTTAAGCCTAGTCTGTTTACACCCCAGACAACAAAAATTCAAGTTCTCTTTGCATGTGCTTTCAGTGCCCTGACTAAATTTTGGAGTTAAGACATGGATGTTCATATCTTAAGTCATTGTTTGGCTGTTAGCCTATCTCCTGACATAACTAGCATGGGAGATGATATTGCTTTATTTTAGTGTAGTCAGAAATTGACAAGAAGTAACCTTATAAGTTCACAGGCCACCTTTTCCTTTTATATTTATTCTTTGAGTAATGGACATGTTGCAAGAAAGAGAATTCCTAATGCCATGGATTGCTCTAGTTTTTGACTTTTAATACACCATAGAGCAACATACCCTTGACAGAGTTAAATTTAATTTGTTCTCCAAGATTTAGCCCCAAACTTTGCAAGATAAGAGAAGGTATGAAATAAAATCCAAACTCTTGCTTCTATTTTCATTCCCTCACCCCTAATTCACACATAAAATGTCTATATATTGAACATCAGGAAAAAAACATGTTCTGGATTTTACCACATAGAAAAGCCACTGATTTATGATGGATTTATCAACCAGGTAACCTTTGAGGAGTAAGTTAACAAATCAAGGCACCAATTCTACCAAATTTTGAGACCTGTTACCTGCTGAGGCATCTTCAAGGTGATGCCAGTCTCTGTTCTCACTGATGTCAACGTAACAGACACTACAAGAAAAGGATGAGGAATGTACCGAGACATGGACACTTCTTGAAGAATTTGGATACTGGCAGTAGGGTTAAGACTGAAAGGAAAATGACTACATTTAGAAATTCTACAACAGAACTTAACATGAAATTACTATCTTGAAGTAAACCTAATGAAAATAAGCAACTTAACCTTAGCAAACAGTTTACTCTACAGAACAAAATGATGTTCCTTTAATCTGGAATCAGTAGATAGGCCCACATATCTACTCTACATGAAGCCACCAAATAAACCTAAGCTAGGTTACTTATCTTGATATTTTGGGAAATACAGCTATGAGTGGGTAGAAGACAATATCAGATACTTCAGAATAAAACTCCATTGACCCTTCAATGAGACAGTTTCAGGGTTTGGATTCTGTTGGGAGTTTTTTTTGAAAAGCATTGAAAATATTTTCCTCTGAAGTTCAGCAACAACTTGCTTTCTTCTAACACAAAAAGGTCCCTTCTTGCTAAAAAGAGGATACCAAAACTCTAAGAAAAATCACCTACTTAGGCACTTAAAAAACCCACCACCTGTGAATCTTTATCTCCTCCTTGGGTTCACTAATCTTAACTGTCTGAAAGTATCTGGCGTATCTTACGCTGCTACTCGTTTTGCGCTGAAGCAACTCCTCACCACCACCCCAAGACCAAACCTTTTCTCTCTTCATCTTTGCGAGCCTGCTGCCACCTTCCCTTCACCAATTCCTACTTCTGATGTTAGAAATATGTTTTTGTTTTAAAATATTCAAATATGTGGGTGTCTTCTAGTACCTTTTTCTCCTATATACACTCAGTTTTCAAATTCTTCTCCTTTAAGAACAAGTTTGTTCAGACAGCTGGAAATGTGTGTACATCAGTCACTAACTACCTCCACACCTAATATGCCTATGAGCATGAATGCAAGTGACAACACTCACGAACCTGTGCATGCAGATAACACTTACCCCCCTGCATTTTAAAATTCTGACTCCACAAGTTATCAAATACCTTTGTACTATCCTAAGAATTTACTCAGACTGAGAAGAGATCTACAGATACCTTACTGTGAAAGCACTTAAATAGTGACACTCACCCCTCAGACCTTCTCTCAATACTGTAAAGGCAAATGGAACAATCTGCTCTGAACAATATTACAATGTCCCGGAAGACACTCAGTAGTAAAGTGTCTGCTTGCACTTTGGTGATGTGTGCAAATGCATTGTCAAGGTTAGACGTTCGCAGGTAGATTCTCAGCTGCAGGGAAAAGGAGTAGTTTGAACACAGGTTCTGTTTACCAACAAGCTAATAGTAATTCCACATCTCATTACTTCCTTTTTTGTGGAATGGCCATCAAGAATTTCTAGCAAGACATTACTGGGTTTTTGTTTCATCAACTGTTTTATGCATTGCATTTCACTATTGCATCCAAAGTGGTTAAAGCACAGTACAGCCAAATCTGAAGTACTGAACAACAATCACACAGAAGGAATTTTATTCATTAGTTTTAAAAAGCACAGAGCAAGTAAATCTCCTCTGCCCATATAAGTTAAAACCTTGCAAAAGTGTCCCA
Source organism: Ptilonorhynchus violaceus (assembly GCA_013397565.1). NCBI lineage: Eukaryota > Metazoa > Chordata > Aves > Passeriformes > Ptilonorhynchidae > Ptilonorhynchus > Ptilonorhynchus violaceus. The sequence goes on from VZRJ01006416.1 coordinate 61,734, forward strand.
AAATACTGTAAGTAGGTATCTCAAAAGAGGCTTCATGCTAACATGTAAAAATGGCACAAAGTTTTCAGAACAATGAGTAGATTCATTGTAGTCAGCAGAAAACAGTTTTTAAGAGCAACAACAGAATTTTTCTTCAAATAATCACTTATATATTAATAAATAAACTCTGAATATGACCAAAAGCCACCTAAGTTTATAGTGTATAAACATGTTTATAATACTACAGTGCTTTTCATGTTTATAATACTACTGTCATAGAGATCAGATATTCTAATCATTATATGTTTACTTTGAAGAAAAGTACCTAACCTCTTCCTGATGATCATTTAAATTATAACATGCAAGAACAATGAAGTCATTCCACCATGCTAAGCCACCTGTTACCATCATAGTTTGCTCCTGAAAAGAAAAAAAGCAAGCAGATAACATATACGTATGTATTTTTATATACTTATACAGACAGACATGTACAATATATGGGTAACTTCTGAAAGCCATGCATGAAATCTATAAGCTGTAAGTCATGCTCATAGTGGCATGACTATGTACATGACGTTCGTATTGTTTAAAAAACCAAAGTACTAAAGAATAGTATGCAAAGGACAAACATCATCCTACAAAACACAATTCCACAGTTGTTTATGCTATTGGCATCCTTGAACTCCCTCAAATCTGCTTCTGGCCAGAATTCACAAGCTTTACATCCAAAGCTACGTCACACAAACTCTCAGATAAGACATATGGAATGAAGTGTCTGACTGTATGCACCCAAATTGGGAAACCTGTTAATAATCAGACACAAATTAGTGTGGCAAAACCACAAGATCTGTGTTTCAGACATTTTATGAAAAACACATGTAAAATCAGCATCTCTAATCCCAAGCGTGTCTACAGGCTGTTTATTTGAAAAAGATATTCTTGAATTTTCTCCAAGTCTCATATCCCATCAAGTAAAATCTCCCCTGTACACTGGAATAAAATTCCATAACCTCTTACCTGGGTAATGTTTCCAAATAGCTTCCATTTTTTGGTGAGTAAAGAATAATGTGCAAAACCAAACTTGCCAACAACAGCTACATTCTGTCCAAGCTTGTCAATAGCTGAAAACTGTAAAAAAAAAAAAGTTATCAGAACCTCAGAAGGAAACTTATTTTAATGCTATATCCTTTCCAAGTACAACACCACAAGGCAATATAACATCAAAACTCAACACTCAAAACTTGTAAAGTATCTTCATGTTTCACTGACTAACACAGTCTTCTTTCTGTAATGTAAAATAATGATTTCATTTTCAGAGCTCAGCCAATCCTAATGGACAATCATAACCCCCCAATATTTTTAAATAAGCAAGAATATATTCTTAAAATAACTCACCCTTATAGGCCAGTTGCTCTCTAGATATGTACTATGAATCTAAAAAAAAAAGAGAGAAAACCAAAACCACGTGACTATACCAAGTACTATTAAAGGACTGATTAATTATAATGTCCTAAAGGAATCTGGACAATGTCCATGTTTTTTCGAAACACTGCCTTAAAGGTTTTAGATGTTGGAATTTTGTTTTTAAATACAATTACTCCCCCCACACCAAAAGTTACTGATGCCTAAATGGTACCCTGTTTTTAACACACAAAATATTGAAATGCATTAACAACAAACACCACCTAATATTACATTACAGATTAATAGTCATGATTTGCTCATCTCTCCTCCCAGGTACTTCTCCCAGGTACTTCTCCCTCCAACAGAACCTTTCACAGGACCATAAAAAGTTTGATAAATACAGCATTCAGGCAGGACTTTCAATGTCGGGATGAAATTTCTAATCCCATCAGAAATACACACCCAGCATATCGAAAAACCTTGTTATGGACTTGACTGGAATATGTCAGATCAAATCTTGATGCTGGATTCTTCATGTCACATGGTATGATACAAACCCAGGTTCAAGCAGTCTTTCGTCTGACACAAGGCAGGTAGGTACTCTCATTACCAAGCCACTGTCTGTTTTCATTTATATGTTGCTCCTCATAGTAATTCTAATTGTGTCAGATTTACTCCCACCACAGAATGAAGACCTCCCCTTCCTACACCAATTTCAGAAGAGCTACCTGGCCAGCTAAAGTGGAAATTCAACAGTATATAGAACTTGCCTTACATGCCTATAATCAAATACTTTTTAATACTACTGATTCATGTGCTAGGTGAAGAACAAAATATTGTGAACCCTTCAAAAACCTTTATTTTAAAAAGTATCACCCATTCAAGCACGGAAGAAACACATTAGAACTCAGATTAAAAGATATTTAACTTTTTCTTTATATCATATGCAAAAGAGAAGCTGTGCCATTACCACCCTGGAAACAACTTCTTTGAAAACCTGATATTGTGAAGTTTTAATTACATGCTTAAATAGATGCCATTTTTCATGCTTGAAAATACAGCTGGAGTCTGAAGGCTGTATTTCTCACCTGAGTATGTTTTAAAGCATTTTGCATAAATAACAAAACAAACCCTTAAATGATTTCTTCATGCTGCACTTGAATTCTCCCTTTCAAAGCACAGGAAAGTAATTAACCACTCCTTCCCGAAGTCAAAAAGACATTCAAGACTTTTTTTACTGGCCAGGAAGCAAACTCATAGCCACAAGGCAGATATGACCAATATTCCTTCACCTTTTGTCAATGGGAAAAAGCTGTACCATGGCAACCCCCCAGACGCAATAAAAAGGCAATGACTTCATACTAGGAGAAAACGGTAGGGCAGAGACTGAAGAGATCAGCTGCATATTCTAGTCCTACAAACTCTTGCAAGCACAGAGCACATATGGGCTACCAGGAGCAGTTACCTGTACAACATGCCAATGTCGGTGTCCTAGTAAAGTGCTTAAACCCTGAGAATCTAAACTGCCATCTGAAAATGGGCCTCTTTCCCTGGTATGGTTATGTTCAGAGTGTGCTGAAGTATTTCTGGGACTCTGAGCCTGTGTTGCATCTCCACAGTTCAAATATAAGCGATCTTCTCCTTGAAGGAGGACTTGTTCCTGGTTACTCTGTATTAAAACCAAAACAAAACAACCTTGAATTGCACATACAGAAGACAAAGGAAAACACATGATCAATATATCAAGAGGTTCTAAGTAAACAATATGAAAAATAAGCGTTGAGGCAGTTCTCAGTTTTTGTTTCACTATGTACTAGCAGGTTTTATGGTACGGTATTACATAGCGATATTTTCACAGTAGCATTTTAAAGGCTCTATGACAAAAAAGGAAGACAAATCTAATGGCTGCAAAACAGACTTAAAATCTGAGAGAACTCAGAGGTCACCTAAAACTGGAAATATGCTCTAAAACAAGGACACATTTATCAACAAAAAAACTTACCATACAAGGATTAACAGTGAGTGCACTCTTGATGAACTGAAACTGCAGAATGCCAAATTGGTGAGCTTCATTATTTGCATTTCTTTCAGATTTCATGTTTGAAGAAGAATTCCCATCAATAACCCAGAGATGATACCCTTCTGATCCCCAGGTCTGAAGGTAAAAGAATAACAATAATAAAACCCCCAACCAACACTACATATATATAACACACACACATATATACATACATATATTCTCATAACACAAGAACTACAGAAACTTATTGTAATTGATCTTATTATAGACATGAGCCTGGAAAAAATTCACACATTTTGGTGTTCTAAAACATATCATTATAGGAATCAAGCAGTAAGATTCACAAGGTACAGTAAGAATCTAGCTTGAGTTATTCCCAGTCTTATGTAAAAAATGATTAAATGAAGTGTAACTATGCAAAGACACCCACATAAGTAATGAAGACTGTCTAGTTCACAGTTTAAAGCAACAAACTCACAGAGTCAGGTCTGAAACAATCCTGATTTCCAAAATTACACTGTCTGTTGTTCACCAAATTCAGTATCAGAATTTCAATTTTGAAGTTTTTTAAAAGGTAGATGACACTGTCATTGCAAATATGTACCTACACTTGAGATGAATGTTTAGAATTGTCAGTCTTCATAGCAACTATGTCATAATAAATAAACCAAATTGTTTTAGAAATACTGTAGAAAATTCATCATTGTTTGTATGAGGCCTTGAAGAATGTGTTTGAAATTTATTCTAATTTAAAATTTATTCTAATTTATTCTATTTATCTATTGATTTTACAGACTAGTAGGACTGGATTAAATGTTAACTAGTTTGTATTAAAAAAAAGCAGTTAAATTTCTCTGAAATTCATAATCTGAGTAAAGTTACTTTAACTGTCAAAGGTCAGCTAGTAATTTGAGAGAAATAAGGGAGTTTACAATTAGTGCTGTTCTGTGTCTCGTGGCACTTCGAAATACTGCAGCAGACAAAAAAATACAAGAAAAACCAAAAGTGTTCATTCTTAACATCAAAAGCAGAGGCAACAAAAGGCATGTCATGCACACTTCATGATCAGGTTTATATACGAAAAAAAAATCATCAGTTGTCCCCTTTTCCTTCTATGCAACATTGCAGTTAAGAAGAGCAGTAAAAGCATCTTACTCTTGGAAAGCATTTCAGTGAAAGACAGACAGTTTGATATTCCGAAAATCTGTTACACTAAAAACAATCTAAAACATTAAAAGCCATCCTATTACAGTAGTTTTACATTGATATTTACCATGGAACTGATTTTTAGTGGGTCTTTTTTGGCACCATCAGATCGATACCTTAAAAACAGAACCAAACAAGTCTGAGTTTGCAAATAACTTCATCAAAATACTAAATTAAATTCCTATCTTCATATTTTCATATGGTTCTATACTGAACCTCATCTCAAATGGTACAGCCTGTTTGATCCATGACATGGCAAAAAAGGCAATGCAATTGTCAGATATCTAGCATAAACTGAATGGTGATTTCTGGATGTTAGCACATTTTCAGCAAATATATACAGGCCCTGAGGGAATTTTAATATTTGCTTGCTTAAGCTTGCCTTTAGGGTCGTTTGCTTTTACAGACAAAAAGACCACTATAAAATGAAAATAATACATTTTTTTTTTATATTCTAATGATCCCCTCCTAAATATCTGCCAATAATATCTAAGAAATATCATAAGAGAAAAAGAGATTTTAAAAAAGATAATTCAGTGAATTAAATTCTAATTATATGCTTTCAATTAGAAAAATAAAGACCTCTAATAAAATTCTTACAATATCAATAAAAATACTCACGCAAAATCACCTCCTAAAGTACAGATAAGCTGAGCACCAAAAACACTCCATAAGGACAAACCTCCACATTCCCAGGTCACCATCACAACACAGCTATCAGGTGACCATTTGATTAGTTTAACGGGTCCTGTTTTATTCCAGATATCTGTTTAAACGCAGACAACAAAATATGTGAAAGTAAATATCTGATTGTTCAATTAACTGACACATTCATCAAACTGACAATCTCAAAATGAATAAGTAAAAAATAAAAAATTAATGTTTTTTTTCCAGCGCATGTTTGGTTTCATAAGAAACTAAGAATACATGAAAACATGATAGAAATACACAGTGCTATATAACACAACCACAGAACTACAATTCTGATAAAATGATTTTTCAGACAAAAGAGGCATTTAACACAACCGTAAAACTATTACTTACAGATTTGTTTTTTAATTGAAAACCAATAGGCACACTCATTTTCAACTGAGGATGCAATTTCCCCACTTTGTATGTTCCTTACTCTCAAGCACAGAATACTACATGAAAAAATTCACTCCAGTGAAGGAAGGGTGCATTACTTAATATTTTTTCTGTACCCTACGTGTCATTTGCTTCAAGTTAATTCACAGTTCTATTATACTCATTATCAGTTTTGACAATAATCTCTCATTTCCTCAGGTAATTGGAAAGTAATTTCAAGATTACAAATTAGTTAAAAAAAACCAAAAGCAAAAACCACAAACCACCCACCCAAACCCTCACATATGAAACACATCCAAAAGTCAGTTAACAAGCAAGCAGCTGGAAGTGCAAATACACAACAGTAAATTACTACAAACAAACAGGAGTAAATACTAATCACATCAGTGACTATGCAAACAAAAGAACAGAGGGTAACTAGCCAACGATAAAAAATATACTATACCCTAAAAACAGCTGGACAATTCTAGCAAAAAAAGTAGCTCACCAGGATATTGTTTTGGTGTCAATTCCAATTTATGAGAAAACTGCATGGCGCCAGTGGTGGTATCTATCGTATAAACCTGCACAGAGCCACTGGAAGAGATCACACATGCTTTTAGACTATAGACCATTTGGATTTCTCATCAGTTTCAAGAGTCTAAGAAAAGCTGCTTTTTCTCTCACCAATACCAAATTTATCTAGAACAGAGATGTTGAATCAAGTAATAGTCAAAGAACTTTATGCAACAAATTTCTGAGATACTTTCCGGAAGGCATTCCAGAAGAGGTCCCAAAACACCAGCCCTAGAATAATCAATGCACCAAAAGTATTTCATTTTCTGAAAATACCTATGCACAATCCACATACATTTATTGTTTCCAATTGCAAGACAATCCACGAGGGAAGTCAGTATTTACTCAGTGCTGAAGTTTCATCAGGGATGTACTAAGGCATACCAAGATCAGTAAATTAAAGTAACTATTCCTATTTCAGAGGAAACACCAACACACTACATTGTTACTACAACCGAGAATACTAGTTCTTAACAGGACAGCTGAAAAATAAACTACCAGATTTTTTTAAATGTTCTAAAAGAAAACTCAAATAAAATACAATCAAAGAAAATAAAAAGCTGCACTCTAAAACCAGCTGAAGAAGAATTATACAGCAGGGACTGTCTTGAGGGAGCAGTAAGCAAAACACCACAACTAAAAGCACTTCTGCAATATTTAATTTACAAATATTCACAGTTACTGAAACAGGCAATATTTTTCTTGACCAAATCATGACTTCACAGAGCATTTTCTCAGTTGAGTGCAAAGTGCTGATTCTTGTCCAATATTATAATGATTAACTGCTTAAAACTGATTTTATAATCCAGCTTTGAGATTAGCTGGGATAGCAGCACTTTCCAGTCCTTGCTACTGGCCCAGCCACCTTTTAATTTTTTTTCCCAGAGCGGAACAGCAAGCACAGATTTCAACTGCAGCTGACGCAGGCAATCATTTCCATCTCACTCCTGCCTTCTTGACAGAGCACATTATACAATCTCTAGGTAGACTGATTATTTTCATCTTTACAGTTCTTGCAACACAACTTGGTAAGAAGTAACTACCAGTTCAGCTTTATAATTGAACAATTTTCACCCGCACTGAACCAGCCTTAAAAAACTTACTTGGCACAGCCAAACGCCATTAGCCTGTATTTGTTATTCACTGCCACACAAGTTCCATCAACCACATCTTGTGCCCAAACACCATGGAGCTGCTGTAAAGAAAGGAATTCACAAGATTTTTTGTTAAATAGTGCTTTTATTAATAACAGTCAGCTTCTACCTATGTACACTGTATTACACATCTGTCAGTTGACCTTCACAATTTCATAAAATTTCTGCTGATGTCAAGATGAACTGACATGGCTCAAACAAACAAAATCCAGTATATGCAAAAGTGGCTTTATTCTTCTTAATATAAATTACAGAAAGATGTCAGTATATAAGAAAACTGTTTATCAGACCTCTTAATAACCAAACAAGTCAATACTTACAATGCAAAAAAATCCCTGGTACTGTCTCAAAAAAAAAAAAACAACCCTAATCCATCAGTAGATGGTACCATGAATGAAGAGGAAAAATAAAATCAGGAAAGTAAGTTCCCATCTGTAACAGCTAAGTGTGTGAAGGAGTCTGGACATTAGATATATTCTTCTGAGTTTTCTGTAATTACAATAAAGATATCTAACAACAAAATAGATAGTTTTTAGGCTGAATTACAGGTAAGAAAACACCTAACTTGGAAAAGATTCCTTTAAAACAAATTTTCACGTGTGCTTGTCACCATGAGGAAGAGATAGACTTGAACAGGACTAAATCCTAGACACAGCAGACACAGTACCCAAGACACTTAGCCATAAGAGAAACCACTTCTTGTCATCCCACTTGTAACTAGCAACAGGAAGTCTGTTGTGGACACAGTACCACCACTTCTATGACAATTTGAATGAATAAATAGAATTTAAATCAATTACGCTCTCCCACTGGTACTACCCTATAACAATCTATCTCAAATTATGGTATGAAATACAGTCTTCTTCTTATGTTATCTCTTAAGGAGATGTTAAATTTCAGTTTCTTGGTAGCTGAACAGAATTTAAAGTAGAAAGCTAACTGAAATGCAGAGACACAATTATTGTACAGTGCATGATAGAAATGCTAAAGGAAATATACCTCAGCAGTGAATCTACTTGACATTGGTGTAATGAAACCAACTCTGCCATCATTAAAAACAACAGCAAAGCCGTCAAGCGTGGCACAATATTCCATATCTCTGATGTAAACATCTTCAAAGCCCAAAAGTAAACCTGCTGAGAAAAAAGTCAGTAATTTAAATATACGTGAACACAGAAATATTGCAAGCCAACAGACATTTCAGATGTTTACTTATTACTTCAAAGAGAAAACCTAATTCAAGCAGGCTACTTTGTTCCCATTTACAAATGGCAAAATTTTCCCATCTCTGCTTAAGAACAGAGATAATATTTTATATTAGGTGGTATGTCACCAAGAGGTAACTATCATAAGCAATAAAAAACCTGAAAACCTACCTCGAGAAGACTGCAGATCCACGGAAAATGGAACTGTACATAGGTTGATGGCCTTCCTTCCATTGGTCATACCATCCCAGTGAATGAGATGGAGAAATCCATCAGCAGTAGCAACAAGTAGATCCTCTAACATGGACTGCAAACTAGTAAAAGATATTTGTCAATCCCTAAAAAAACTGCATCTCAAATCAATGTCACAGAAATATCAATTAATGTCATAAACATTGTATCACTGCCTCTTGTACCAGCAACCATGTTGTAAAGTTACAAATAAGTTACAAACTAAACATCTAGGGCCTCCATATCAAGCTGACAAAATATGGTATACACCCCTATATTTCTCCAGTAATCACAGTGCATTAACAGGTCTGTATTGTTAAAGTAATTGCTTAACTGGTATATTAACTGCTAAAGATCGTTTCAATACTTTTGACTAACCATAAGACATTGCTGCCAACAGTCAATTATTCATCTATCTTAGAAAATTAACAATACTGCCTAGGCTGTAAATAATTCACAACACATTTTAATCTGTGGTTGATACAAACTGATGAAAGAGAAATTAGACTTCTCCTAAATCCTTCCTTAAATGTCTCCAAAATCCTGACAACTACTGTTAATCCACTTGCATGCAGATAACAACCAGGAGAGCTTTTTCCAGTATATACTGCATGTCTTCCAACACCCATTTTCTCCTCTTCCTAAACCGCACTCCTCTTCTCCTAAGGAGCCTCTTCCCAAACTGCATTTCGTCACTTTTCCACCTCACCCCAATGCTATGAAGTTTCACCAACTTTTCACACATACATATTTAGCACGTTAAAAGCTTATTTACAGGAAAGGCAATCACCACAAAAAGCAAGAGGTAAACAAAAAGGACAAATGCAGACTCTCTGCAGGCAGCTGGAGAAATGCTGAAATGCTGCATGCAGTTTTGTTCTAACCTACCTATGCCTCCATGAAATCCCTAACACATACTTACAGCTGAAGGACAAGTTCTTTTGTAGCAATGTCCTGTAATACTGAGCATACTATACACTTCAATACGCCAAAAATATCAGTATAGCCAAGCACAGAAAGAATTCTTAAAGAACAATTCACTTTTTCACCTCCTCAGACTTGCTAGTAGGTAACAGTAACTTACTAATATTAGTCCTGACTATTAATAAGCCTAAAAACTTACTAGAAGCCTTTTCTTTCATCCAGTTTTCCTTCACTTTTTAAAATACGTGGCTATATACAGAAGAATTCTCAAAAGCCAATTAGTGAGCATACCTTGTGATAGAGGCTTGCAAGTCCAGCACTTTCTTCATTTCTAAATTTAACGAAGGAGCACATTGTTCTTCCTTATAATGTGGGGTTCCCTTCAGATGTGGGCTTCCTCTAAAACAGAAGAGAAATATTACAATTGAAACACGTTTTCCCTCAAAAGAGGCAAGAGTTACTGACATACATTCCTGTAATTTTTCCCCCATATATATATACACACACACACGTATACACACACACACCCCAATCAGTCACGTGCAATCTGACACAAGCAGCACTGAATATCTATGACATAATTTTAGTGCTAGAAGTTTAATCTATCATATCATCCTCTATGTCTATAGAGTATGCAGGCAAAATAAGACAATGAACAGAGAATGAACATTGCAATAGCTGTGTGGCACTCCTAAAATAAGTGATATGTGTCAGTCAAAAATCTGAATCAATAAATTATTACTCAACTGTTTACATTAATTAAATATGTACAATTCTTAAGTATCTCCAATTCATTCTTTTCCAAGATGCATTACAGATATTATAGACTGTAAAATGTTTGTTTCTTCCATTCCTTTTGCCAGATCAATGTTTATAATATTAATTCAGCGTGCATAATATAACAGGTAGACATCTACTACAGTATTTCACAAGAGTATATCTCCCTGCAACAAATTAACTACTTTTTAGCCTAAGACCTACTAAGAAGAGACGATTGAACATTGACTCCTTCCATTTAAGCAGACTATTACACAATATCAACCTCTAGAAATAGAAAGCTTCTCATTTTTATCTTCCTGATTTTAAATTTCACATTCCATTTATTACTTTACAACATCATTATACATTACATTATACATTACAGCATCATTAAAGTATTCCTTATTTGGCCGGGTTATCAGATGTGTCATGTGCTTCATTAACTTTTTTTAAAAATGAAAACTGACCTACAGTCTTAAGTATTGTAACATGTCATCCAGCTCATCTATCAAATGAGCATTATGCTAGTAAGCAAAGCAAACTATGAATGAAAGAGGCACTGCAGGCAAGTTAGAATTTAGTGTAACTTCAAGAGTCAGAAATGATAGATATGTACATGAATCTATAAAATCTTTACCTGTATTTAAACTGACAAAACACTAATTTACATCAGGGTAGCAAATATAACTGCCTAAGACACAGCAGAAATGAAAGCAAATGCAGTTTTAGAAAGTTTGACATCACAAGGATACATCAATCTCTTTCCTGTCTTTCTTATCCCAGTTGATATCAAGTTCCTTAATTTCGTTACCATTTCACAGCAACACAAAATTCATATCTGTTATTCTTTGATAGGCATTATACCTTTCCTTATGTAGCAAGGACAAAGATACATGCTAGCTAAGGTAAGGCCAAGGTAACCTTTGACATTCTGGAGTCAGCAGATGGAAGTAGTATCATCTTTCCAGAACAAAACTGGCAGTGAAAAACGAGAAAAATTACTTTAAAGTTGGTTAATCGACTACCAAAAGATGGCAACTTGTATAAACATTAAATTATTAAAATGTTTGCTTTGCATTTTGAAGGAAAATTAATTGCAAAATGCTGTCTCAGGAAAGAACAGCCCTTCATGTAAGCTAGCTATCATGGACTGACATGGACCCTGAAAAAACCAGTCACTTCTTTTTTTTAATAATACTAGCATTGTGAGGATTTTGTGGGTTTTTTTAATCTTACAAAACCCCAGGTGTTTGGAGACATGCCTTTCAACCCACGTGGACATACAGTTCCAGATAGTATACTCTCAAACTAGATGAAATTACTTTGGTTTATCAACAATCTTGCAACTGAATCTTGCAAGCAAATGACTAAAACTGAGACAAAATGATTGAGCAACGCATCAATATTACTGTTAGGTAGGTGTAAGTCTGTTGTAACTGACCAAGGTACATAACCAAGTGCAAACTTACTACAAAGCCAAAATGGTAACAACATGGTTTAAAAGACATCTTTTGCTGGAAGAGAAATTTCGAGCCTCCATGTGGGCTAGCTTCTTTTCTTTCAACACCTTTGATAAAAAATAGCTTGCAAGAATATTTGAATATTTTCAGTTTCATGAGCTGGTTTTAGGAAATATATCACCATCTGTGGAGTGTTATCTTTTCCACTGGGGCACTATCATTCTTGTCCCAAAAAGGGTTCTTTTATCCAGCTCGCAAGAAGCCGATTCCACACACAGAGTTGAGGTACCTCACCTTGACTGAAACTCCACTATTTTAGCGCATTGCCTGTGATTATGTCTAATTCACCAATTCAAAAAGAAACCCCCAGTATGGTTGCAGAGGGGGTACTATCAAAAGTATATGGCGTTCATATAGTCCACATCTGCATGATTCAGCCTTACTGGCTGAATTCCTCTGACCTTTAAACGAAGAATGCACACAGCTGACTGAAGCAGGAAAGAATGTTTGGTCTGCGTTGCCACATCAGCATCTGCTACGGCTGCAGCCAAACTTTAAGTAAGTCACTTTTGCACAAGAATTGAGAGGAACAAACACATTCCAGTGACCAACCAGCTGCATGTCGAATCAAATATAACCAGTCCTATTTGCATAGCATCTGCTAATATAACTAAGCCTGTGAATTAATCTCTTAGAACTGAGAAAAATCTGCAAGTTCACCTGCAATCCAAGAAAACCTCAAACATGGAAAGATTATGAATGCTGCCTGTTTTTAAGAACAAACAAAAAACCTGATCACACCAAACTTAAAGCATCCTAAATTCAAGAAAGAGGCAGCATGCAAAACCATAGTCAGACAGACTACGCTCAACTGGTACGATGAATTTCCTTGAAGTTTGTTAGCTGGAATGGTGGGAAGTTCAGGGAGAAAACAGGACACCAGCCAGGTAATTTTGCCAGGTGCACAGTACTGCATTTATGTCCTCCACTAGTTACACAGCAGTTAAGTGATACAACATGATCCATGGACAACATTCACTCAGAAATAATATTAAGAAATTTGTCATTGCTACCAAAAACAACTAAGAAATACTTAGGAGGTTAATTATAACAGTATCTCAAAGCATGTACTTAAGGACTTCTTTACAATTGCAATTGAGGTATATAACACATCATATTTTTTAGTCTGGTCTACGTATTTAAAAATAATGTCCACTGTTTTCTGCTTAGTACCAGCAAACTCTTGTCCAGAGGCAGAAATAGTATTAAATTCGGATTTAAGTTCCCACTGTACTATCTGGGGTAATCATAGTAATATAGGTGGCAGTTATGGTTGGATAATAGTTTAGAAAAGTTCAGAAATGGTCTCACAGTCAAAGAATACTGTGCTTCAAAAAAAAAATACTGTGGCTAATGGCAGACAATGTATTACTTAAGAAACAAACAAACAGCAAACAAGTCAGTAGCATCCATCATAGCTAAACCACGCAAGTACCGAGAAGTAATGGAGACACTTTACCAAAAAAAATATTAAAGACTCCAGACTATCAGGAAATATCTTTAGCACAAGTAATTGATACAAACAAGGCAAATTAATTTTATACTACTTTTGAGCTATGATATTCTTAGTTGTTCCTGCTAAAATGGTTTCTTCAGTAGTACTTGGAAGAGGAGGGATGGGACAAAAAGAACATTAAAAATCATGAAGTTCCAGCTATTAATGGCAATATTGATATTACAAAACCAGAGCAGTGTTTCTAAATTAATTTACATCACCAAGAACTCCAAGCTGTTCTCCTTGAAGACAAGAAAGCAAAAAACTGACAACAGCCATTATTGTTGCATTAGCACAATTACACAATGTTTACTAACCATATTACAATGGTTCATGTGAACACTTCAGTTACTGTTCACACTCTACAGCTGAGGACTTAATTTTTTTGTACCTGATTCAAAGAGCCTACATCATCATCTCTCAATAAGAGATTCTTCACTAACAATTCACCGCCTACCATGCTGTTTAGGAATGGTTCTTGGAGAAAAAAGGTTAAAACAGGTTACCCTGTAAGCTTTGATTTTCATGCACCTAGCATCTTCTCACCCCTAATCATGCTGCATCTCTCCACTACACATTGCAGGCAGCCACCAGCTGAGGACTAAATATGTCTGTCTGGATCCAGAGCTATATTCACAAAGATTGGCAATAGCTGTACCAATAAAATTAAAGTGAATTTATGGAAACAACTGTAAAGAATTAAGAAGTGCTTAGAAAAGTAATTCTTAGTATAGCCTTTACTTCACAATTAGGTAGTAGATTTCTGTAGTTTGAGAAAAGAAACAACTAGCTAGCATATTAATCAACTATTCATGTTGAATAAAAGCTAAATGGTTTACCAAATTAGTATTTCAGTAGCAAAGATTTCTTAACAGTTGAAACCTCTTGAACTACATCAAGAGTTAGCAAGTACCATGATGGTTAATAAAAATTCTACAACTAATCTAGTTTTGAAAATACATTTTCCAAACAATGCCAAAAACTTACAGGGAAAACCACACTGGTAAAGTTCAGCAGAAGCTTAATTCTGAGCAAAAATTACCTATTAAGTTAATTAACCGTACACCTCACTGTTTACCCTTGCAGAGTCAGAAGTTCAAAATCTTTGTACATACTAATCTTAAGTCTGTTGAACCAGGAAAAAAATGTCCACTGATGAGGTAATTTATGGCACCCATAAACCACCATGCTATAGAAAAGGAGATGGCTTCTAAAAATGCCAGAAAGAGTAGGACATGAATAGAGTAATGATGTGTATAAGCAACAATACAGCATCATAAACCAAGATATAAACTCTAGTTTCTTCACATATTCATACTGGTCAGAAAACGATTTATAAAGTACTTTTAGGGACTTAATAATCTACATCATTTAGGTCTCATTCTAAATTTACACAACATTCATATCACTCCCCAAAAGCATGCTCCCCTTGAAGATATGAAGAAACCTGACAAAAAAGAATTTCCAATTAAGACATTTAGTTAATTAGCCATGTAGTTAATTAGCCATGTAAAGTTTTTTAGATTTTGATTTTTCTGAAAAGCAAAAATATCCTCAGCACTAAGTCACCCATGTTGTCTCTTCAAGCGAAAAAACTTGAGTTACTCTCCTTGGCAAACCTCTAAACGGAAATAACTATCAGTTCAGAACAGGGAAGCCTCTACTATGGTGGTGTTACTCATCTCTTCACTGTCAAACAAAAGAATAGCTGTACAAACTAGTTTGGAAATGCCTCAAAAAATTACCACCGCGCCTTGCCACAGCTTACAAAGCCACATGTATGTGCTTCTATGCACTGTCACTTTCCTTAGGCATATCACAGGCAGAGAAATTTCATTTTAACATGCTACACTCTTACTTTACATACTTTTTTTTCATGTTTTATCTTGTAATTACTTTAGCAATTGGGTGGTAAAACCAGACTGAACTAATTGAAGTGGGACTTTGTACTTGTGCTCACTGCAGGAAAATATCCCAGATGCGGGCTAATGGCCAATACTGATTCTCTTCCAACTCTGCTCTGAACTGAAGCAAAGCATTCGGGAGCTGGAATGAAACTGCAGACTACTCTGGCTGAATTTAAAAAAACTAAATGCTATACAATTACTGCTTTTTTCCCCCTTTCTAGTCTAACAAATTCAGGAAGATACTTTAAGTTTTCACTGAGCATGAATGACAGTTCACGCCAAGAACAGACTGGCAATCCCTAGCCAAATATCAACAGAGCCAGAAATATGTTCTCCAACAGAAAAACTACATTTCTAAAATATCACAATTTGACAAAAAAACTACCAATGGATTCCAATTAAAAAAATTAAAAGTTTCCTTTTTATATATAAATAGTCGTATGTTGCACTTATGGCATGAGCACTTGTTTTATCATGTAAACGTTCTAACAGATTTTTACATATAATACACATAGTGCTGAACAGGTCAGTTCATTAACTCTTACCATACCTACATAAGTAGAATTTAAATAGATTAAATCTCTATAGGTATAAAATAGTGTTTAAAAAATATTTCCAAGTAAGCCTTCTTAAAGTATTCAACATATTCTCAATTTCAAAAGAGCTATGTCCTCGGTTACTGATACAACAAACTTCAACCATTTTGTGGGCTCCAGACACAAACATTAATCTTGGATTTTGGCACTTCCATTAAAACACTGAATTTCAGAATATAAAGACCATTACCATTGGCTGATACGAAAAGGAGGAAATCATACTAAATGCGCATTTTTAAAAAGGGAATCAATTTTTCTAGGCTCTGATTTCGTTTGGTTTAAAACAAACAATGGCAGGGCGCTGGGAAAGTTCACTCAAACTTACTTTCCAAAATCTCTTTATTTCATAATACTGAAAGATAAGGGAAAGTAAAGACTCTGGCATTCAAACAGGATGACAGCTTAGCCTCAACTCACTTTAGCCCTTTTACTAAACATGTGCTGATCAGATTCAGAAAAAAAGAGACTTGGCCCTGAAAAAAATATTATGCTGTGATTAGATATACTACAATGCATATTGAGATACAATCAGCACAAGTGTTTCTGTCACTTCTCATGCAGTTTTGTTCTGCTTTTTACCTTGAAGCATTTTGTTTAAATTGTATCAATGAAAAATTTTAACAAATGCAATTACAGTTTACACAACAGCTGTATGCTAGAATCAGATCAAATACAGGCAAAGTCTTCTGGACTACTTCGCTCAACAGCTACATATAGTAACAACCCTGTATAAAAGTAACTATAAACTGGAAGGACTGTACATTTTCTCCACAAACATTCATCTCTTATACAGACAGATGAGGAGTGATTTTGATTTTCAGCAACTCTTTTGATCCTTTGCTTCAAATCAACGTTAAACCATCATGAAGCAAATTTTAAAGAAGTTATTAAAAAAGTACCAATACCACATGAAGTTGTAATTTTACTTCAGCTACCAGTGTCCCAATCCTGAAGACAGCAAAAAACCACTAAAGTCAAGAAATTGTCTACCTATCATATACCTACCTGATTACCTGCTCTTCTGACTACCGACTTTTTTTTTATTTATGGTAAAATACGCACATTTTGTTTAAATGAGAGCTAAGCTGACAAGAGAATCTAAACACAACCTTTCTCAATGTTTTCACCTGCGTGCGAACAAACCTAGGTGCACTTTCAACTTCAGGATACTGACTAAACTAGGAAATCTTGCACAAGACCAGCATTTTGGCACAGCAGAAGATGCTACTGGTGTGTATTGCCAGTGCATGACCACCTCATTATGTTGACATGCACTGCTTAAGAATTCTGTTCAAGCTGAAGTTGTATTAAGAGGGTTTTTCTTTCTTGTAGTCATGACACTGAAATTTTGTATTTCTGTCAGAACTGGTCACTACTACTTAAAAAAAGGCTACTAAAGAACAGGCTTCATTCTGCCTACAATGTTAGTTGATATGGGCAGTAAATAAACATTAAGAATTAGTCATAATTTTAAAAAGTAGAACAAGACTGAACAGCCATCTCAGTTTTTACTAACTTGTTTTCCAGCAGCTGTCTGTCACATCACTAATGCAAGGACATCCTCATGCTCTGCAAAAGTCACCATCCTCCCTCCCACTTTACCTAACATAGGTAAATAACCACATAAGACAGAGCTGGAAGAGTCTTAATTAATATTTGCATGACAGTTTAAATGTTGCAAGCAATTGCTTTATCATGAATTAAAAGAATTATACCAGTATCTGAACAGTCACTTCATGTTTTTGAACTTCCCAGTGCAGCTATTCAGTGCTACTTCAAGGTCACCATTTTCTAATGTCAGCCTTTTATTAAATGCCAACTTGCAAACTAAGCTACTGGAATCCAGGGCAGAGGACAGGGAGGGGTAAAAAAGGGAGACAGGCAGGGTTTAGTTTCCCCATCAGGTCAGCAACCCAACTTTACTAAAGGCACAGCTGCATAATCACTGCTGCCAACATGGAGCAAGGAGCCAAGAACACGCTGTGACAGGGGGAGAAAACAGTAAGATGTCTCCTTTCAAGCACGAGGCAAGTCACATACAAGGCCTTTCACTGACTTCAGAGTGAAGAAAACTAATTTGGTATTATTGTTCAGGCCAGCAGAAATAAAATCCAAGCATTTCAACGAAATAATGCCCTTGGAAAATGAACATATGCCACAAGAAAGTTAGAAGTTTCAATTTCGGCTTTTGGTCTCAATTGTCTGTTTGTTCATCTTAGATTGGAGGGTTTTATTGTTTAGTTAACCCCCTGCCAAGTATGTGCTCTACAACGTAAACTAGTGAAACTGCCTGCAGGCGGTGTACTGTATCTGCACCTGCACCAAAAAAGTTCATTCCATTTTAACAGCTTAAAGAATCATTTGACATTTATCACAGGAGGCATAATTCACTCATAAATGCTTGTGTCTTTTGATCTAAAATAATCAGAACAACAGTAATTTTAGGCAGGTTTTCAAAACTGAGGGCTAGGTATAGACAGACTAGTAATTCCAGTAAATTCAGTGAGATCATTCATCTTCTTAAAGGTAAGCATACACTTACTTGAAGTCTTAGGAGATTGTGAGCAACCTATCACAAACACACTAGGAACAAACACCTTGTCCTACTCATCTACAGAATCAGTATTATACCCCTTTTGGGGCTATACAAATGTATCTTAACCCCTTGACTGTTCAACACACAACTAACAACTAAAATACGCAGTTTCAGTTGACAATTCAAATAAATTACTAAAGTTTTATATAAAAAGTTAGACTAGTTAGTCACTGGCAGCTTAATAGCTATTTTCAAGCTTTCCTATACATGATATTCTAAGCAAACTTTCCAAAGCTTCTTTTTTAACTTTTACTGGGTATTTTATACATATTTCCATATGTTTCCAGATTTTGCCAATTAAAAAAACCCACAACTTTCCAAAGAGAACAAGAAAAACTCACAATAACCTACTGCTTAGTTTTCTGCATTACGTACAGCTAAGGATATACTACCACTTTATTTATTTAGACAGGTTGCAGCAACAGGTTTTGTGCCTTTTTATTCCTTCTGATGACAGTAAGCCAGACGTGAAAAGTCAGTTTGAAAACTGCCATTCAGTTCTCCAAAGGGGCAAGTACAGTAGTATAACTTGTCTACATTAGTCTTCAGTTTTTGGAAAATAGAAAAGTAAATTGCAACAATAAATTCCAATTAATCCAAGAGCTTTGAGGGCTATGTCAAAGGTCAAAGAATGCATTATAGTAGAAACACAAACAAACTTTTCCATTCATTGAAGGAAAACTCACTTTGAAATCACTTACTACCTGCTAATCATTTCTTCTACACACTTTTGTGGAAGAAGACAGATTTTAAATGTAAATGCTTATGAAAACCTGATTTATTTTCTTTTAACATTCATAGTTTAACAGTTATGCTTAAAAAAAAAAAAAAGACGTTTTCCTCTTATGTGACATTCTAGGTTATCCAATACTCCTCAGCAATGCCCATGTGGAGATACCCACAATTCAACTTGAACTCATTTTATGAACGTGAAAAAAAAAACCACCTAATAATACCATAATGATGAAGATATATAGAGAAATATAGTTAAAAAAAAAGAAGTTTCTAGTCAATAAGAAATCAAGAGTGTGTTACTATTCCCACAGACAAATTCGATCCAACCCATGACTACAGATTCTGCCTATCTAAACACACAGACACATACACATATACTCCTTAAAGTTTTAAATTTGTCCTAAGCATTTCCCAATTTTGCCAAACCCAAAATCAACTAAGTCAACCACAAATACACCAAAAATAGTCACACTTTAAACACATAAAATGTATTCTGTCATTCACAATAAGAAAAATAAGGGGAACCTGACAACATAACACACTGCACCAAAAATACTTGTATATTCTTACTAAAAAGTATTCATTTTCTTTCAAAAATATTGGGACCTTATTCCCCATTTGGTTCAAAAAAACCTCTAAGTTATTAAAAGATGAGGGGCAGAAAGGAATTTATTTCTGAAACGCACCTTAATAGCTCCCGAGAAACATGATTTTTTCAACTGAGTTATTCAAAAGGAATTATTAAAGCTTGTTGCAGATCACGAATGCAATTCACTAGCTCAGATTATAAAATTAGACAATTTTAACCCTGCTATTAAGGATTTTGAGAGCTTCTAAGATGGACCTAAGGAATCGTACCAGCACACAGCAATCTAATTAAACACAACTTCTTCCCTGTACTGACTCTAACTCATAGGAATGATGGTTCATATACTCATCGAGTGTTAAAACATACTTGGTAAGGAAATACTTTTTGTCATAAATTCTGCTTAGGACTATCTAGTCGTACTTTTTCACACTGTGAGGATGCAAAGTTTAAAATACTTACTTGGGATATATTGGCTCATAAAGATACTTGTCTCTTGCTGATGGGATTTCAAAAAATAAGATGTATCCATTTGCAGCCTGAAAGAGAAACACTGGTAAGATACATTTCTAGTCTCAGCATGAGTAAAATCTATTCAGTCTGCTGCAATTTCTGTGTCTCATATATTGAACTCAAACATACATTCCTTCAGACATATTAAAACACTATGCATTGAAATTAATTCCAGGTAAAATCCATACCCTCCCTTAAAGTCAACCAAACAGACCATGCAGTAGGTAGAAAAACGGAAAAACAATGCTGTTTATGCACAAGTCCATCAGAAATTTTCCTCTAATTCATATAAATATATAAAACCTGACAACTATATCAAATATTAAGAATCTGGGCACATAATTCATACCAACGACACGAATTAATGCAGAAACACAGCAGAAGAGAGTAAGCCCCAGAACAAACCCTCCAGGTGTTCGAACACATACAGATACTACAAAGTGCAAAGAGTTTAGGCACTGCCTCTCAGTTTTGGTCATCCAGGTAGTTTCCAAAAATCCTTACATCACTTATCTTTACCTACTACAAGACCTGTAATAATTCAATCCCAAACCATATTCTGTCATTCTGGAAGAACAACTTCATACTACAACACTATATCGAGAACAACTACAAATCATTTAGTTACCCATTTATCTAGTCATACCTAGAAGCTGCTTGCATAAGCATGAGAGAAGCAGATGACGAATAATGTCAGCTGTTCACAGAAGTGTTATTTGTTTACAGCATAAATTTATTTTTCAGGCAAATCAGTAAGTGCATTTTGGTTAAATGGCATTTACATCCAATTATTTTAATATGGGCTGGGCATGTATCCAAAGCACTGGAGACAGAAAGCACTGAAATGAATCGTTTCATGTTGCTTTTCAAGGTTGGTTTCCTTTTCTCTGAAAAAAGTAACACTCTTATCATTTCACAGATGTCGTGGTTTTCCCCAGTGTAACATTCTGCTTTAGAAAATTTGTGCTTTGGCTTCTAAGTCCAAGAAACACTATTTTTCTCATTCAAAGCAAGTATCTTTTTCATGCAAGAATAAAATCTGAACCCTAATGGTGAGCTTGAGACAGGCTGAAAACAAATAGAAGCTTTTCTATGTGCTGTAATATCATGTTCAGGTATTATGTGGTAAAGAAACGTGTTCATTTCTAAGATCTTTACGGGTTCTTTCCATTACATCATTAAATATTTAACCTGTAAGTTATCTCACCCTGGAAAGAAGAGTAAAACAATACTGTGAAGTATCTTTATACTGATATTAAGGCACAAAGGGCCTTACTGAACACTATTCAAAGCACAAAGTTGCTATTGTTACAGGTTCATTTCTAAATAGAACCTCAAATTCCATGAAGAGCTGGATGCAGAACCATTCAAACCACAAACTTCTGGCATATTGATCACGTTCATTCAGAGAGGTTTCTTCATTGCTTTAGAAATGTCTGCGTTGCAGTGACACTTATTAAATAAGTAACTATCACTGTCATCCATTCCCTGATCGTTCTAACCTCTGACAGTCAAAAGTATAAACAGAAACGTATCTTGCCAGGGATTTCACAACATGGTTTCTTGTATGCTACCACGTTTAATAAAGCTCTGCCTTAGCTGTACGAATGCAAACTGAAGAGCAGTCAGTATTGGAGGACTGCCTGTAACACGGGAAGGACCAAAATGCCTTGTCTATTTCTCTATATCAAAACATCTTGACCCAATTCCTAAGTTTGATTTACTACTAGAATTACCTATCATGAATGTATGTATTAACCTAGACAAGAAACAGAGTATTTCCCAGTAACATCGGGAAAATTACCAATGCAGCAACATGAAAGAAGAAACAACAAAATATGAATGGAAAAAAGATCTGCCCAGAACATGTGTCAACAGTTTAGCAGTAGAAGATACTAGTAGTAAAAGAAGTTAGAATTGCTAGGGGATGACGACAGCGTGAAAACTGCCTAAGCTTGTTTAACGGCATACCTTTAAAGCTACTTGAGCTATTTTATAAAGCCTTATATGCTGGCGCAAAGTCTGCCTGCAGTACAAGTAATATTTACCTCAAAGCATATGCTGCAAAGTGATTTATTTTCATAGAGATGCTGTGAATATTCTGGCAGTCAGAAACAAAATCATAGTATATTACTGCTCTAGTGGACATCAAATCCAGATTATACTGCCCATCATTATGTCATTAAAAATAAAAAAAATAAAAATAAAAGAAAGAATTTACCACTTGGCTAGTAAGTACATACTAAGCCTTTTGTTCACCTTCTTAAAAACAAAGTTTTATTACACAAAATTACTACAACCAAGATACTAGCACAGGTAATAACAGGTGGGAAGCATCACCTAATTCAGTTTTCAAACTAGAATTTTTAGCTGTTGCACAGGACCTCAGTAATTAACTGCAGCTAATTCAGTTCAAAATTATTGGGTTTTTTCATTAAAAACTTGCTTTGCTATTGCTCCTTCCTTTGAATGTGTTAGTTAAGAAACAGACAAAAAAAAAAGAAAAAGCTATTCACTTGGACAGAAGTCTCCTTGGGGATGAGAGTATCACACATCTGCAGGAACACCTTCTTCATTAAGCTCCCAAAACTGACTTTCTGCCCTATCTCACGATAACAAAACCAGCAATATCTGTAAACATGGTCTTTCCGTAGGACTCATTAACTGTTTCAAATTACATGATATATATTCTAAAAGCATAATGCAAAACAACTGATGTCAAAACTACTGCAACAAACATGCTTGACTATGTTATTTGTATACATACACCCACGGATGCAATATAATCCTAAAAAACATGAAGAATATTAGAAATCTTACTACACTCATTATTTTATAAGCTATGACCATTTTGAATTTTAATTCGTAGAGCTTTAGTTTACAAACTGAGACTTCATGGGCATTTAGATTCTGACACCATCTGCCGAAAAGAATACTGTACCCTAGTTGCAGAAAAACTCGTAAGTGCAGCGACTGAAGTGGCAGAAACTAAAGTTTATCAGACTGTCAGCTAAACCACAGTGTCTCTTGAGCAAATGGATCACAACATCTACAAGACCCACAATATGCAAAGTAATTCAATATAAAAATTTAAATTCCTTCTGAACTACTACATACATGTTTAATTAAAATGTGTTTGGATATACATGCTGCAATATAGGATTGAAGAATTCTTTTTTATTCATAGCAAAAGTTACAGAAATCTCTGTCTTTATTGATAACTATTAGCAGTCACTGAGAATACAATCTAGCACTAACAGAAATACTTTACATCATTGATTCCACTTTTAGGCAATTTTAACATTTTAGACCAACTACTTACTTACTTGCACTACACAAAAGAAAATGTGAGCACAGCAAGCTTAGTTGATTGATTTATGATCGTGATGATATTGCTAGAGACATGAACTATTCCACAAACCATCTGGTGTTTTCCACTAAGATAACAATATCTAATTCAAGACCTGGTCCTAATGTGAGACCTGATCTAAAGACACCAAGAGTATTATCCCATATTGTGACTCCTATAAACTGTACTCCCACCTTTGTTGTGTTTACCTTGCACCTCAAATTTTAAATACTGCTGCTGAAGTAGTCCAATTTACTGCTGTGCACACAGCACCAGCTATGAAACAAGACTTATTTCATGTGAGACAGGACCTCATCTCTAAGATTCTAAACAGAAGAGTTCATGTTATCACTTATCACTGCCCTTGTTTCTGTCTCAGTGCCGTGCAATATTTTTTAATCACCAAAAGACGCTGTAATACGGTCACGGTTTCATCTCTTAAGACTCACCTTTAAACGCTATTTATCAATTTAAGTATGATTATGTCACCTAAGTCCACAACTATTTCTTTCATTCACATAACTTTACATTCCCATATTATCTGGGACCAGATTACTAAATTAATGAGATGCTGTATCACCCTTTGCCAATACATCTAACCCTTGTTTTAAAACAAAGAACTGTAGTTCATTCTCACAGGGAAAAATGAACAAAAACTACAAAAGAAAGAATCTATCTACCTAAAAAATCTTTTTTACCATTACATGTTTTTGCAAGACAAATATCAATTGAACGTGTATGTGACCTGCAAGTTTGTATAAGCACAGAAACCGGTAACACAAAACTCTGTTTACAGTAGTTTAACCAGACTAAGAAGGAAAAATTCTACTTACTGAAACAGCTATCATTTTGCTGTCAGGCCGCCATTCTGCTTGTTTGTAAGGTCCAAACTGAGAAGCTGCTTTTGAAAGTTCCTTGTAGCTTACTATTAATACACTGGGCTGGAGGGGAAAAAAAAAAAAATTAAACCTGATATCTAGAAGGAATCGGATGTTTCTTACATTGTCTTGTACCTGTAAAGAACTATGTCTCCTTAACAGCAACAACGTTTCCCTTAAAGAAGGTTAAAAAATTAGTACATATTTCACAATCCATTACACAATGGTGCTTTTAAGAGAGTATGAAGAAGTGTTGCCACGCTGTTATTCCTAATCTCACTCTTTCAAACCCAAGACATTTAAATAAAATACTTAATTGCCCAGTAAGGAGTCATTACAGAATACAGAAGTAGTTTCAAGTTAGATAAAAGGTGACTGATGCTTAAGATGAACAGAAGCATCTCAAACAGGCTTCTATAATGACAACGACTGTCAAATAAATTACGACAAAATATTCTACAGAATATTCGGTACAATCCCTTTGCTTAGTTTCTACTAAATGGGTGGTCATTGTATTAAAGAGAATAATAATCAGGAAATTTGTTTTCAGAACAGGTTGTTAGAACCTGCTGAAAATCCACCTCTACAGTTTCCTGGAAGGATTTTGTGTATGATGATGTGCACCCATTAGCACCTTTCCTCCTGGGAATTGAGAAAAGATTTAGGGTTGTGAAGACCAGACCAAGCTACCATAGACACTAAAGTCTGCATTCCCTTTCACAAAAGCTGTTGAGAGCTGCAGCACAAAAACATAATGCGAAGTTACCTTTCCTTGCTCTAATGCTTAGAAACATTCTTCCTCCTTAAATATATTTAACAACTGTTTATACCTTCTTGCTCCTGAATCAATAATAGTTTCCAGCTTAGATAGGTATTTCCCCTTCAGTTACCCTCTTCCACTGGAAGTTAAATTAAGCAAGAGACACTTTTCATTTTGTCAAAGAAGTTACCCCTCATCTTCACACCATATGCTGTCCCTAACTTTATCAATTTCAGTTTTCATTCAGAGTTGTAGCATCAAACTCTGTATCAGAAAAAGCACACTGAAAGGGAACCAAGAGGGTACACAGTAAACACTCATTTTGCTGAAATTAACCATGAAACCACTAAGCAAAGTTTGCCAACCACAGCTAGGACCACAGGAGATGGAAATTTACTGTTGTAATTTACTGTTGTTGTTCTTGGCTTACTTGATCCAACAGCAGAAGCAGTACAACAAATATAAAAACATTAATTCTACCCAGAAATCATGTGACTGTCCATCACTCCAGAATTTGGTGAGTATCTACTACCATCTTATTTGGAATCACTTCCTTCAGTTTCCTTTCAGAAAAAGCAGAGTTACAAACAACTTAATTTTGAAGTATGAATATTAATTTAAAATAGTATAAAACAAAGCAATGAAATGATGTCACCATGCATATAAATAAGGAACTGAATTAATATCACATAGGCAGCCTCAGCCTTGGTAAATTCACAGTATGACTTTGTATCCTGCTAACTGCATTATTCTTTAAATTTCACACCCACACAGTGTTTATAAAGTTCAACATTTATAAAGTATAACAAGCATACTAATCTTTACCCTAAGAACTATTTATACCAGCTTTTTCAATTAGTATGGATTCTTTTGCAGATATGTGTGTACCAAATTATCTAACATTAAATAGATAACTAATTATTCTTAACAGATTCTTGTTGATTGTTCTCATGAACTATATAGCCTTTCACTGATTGACTTGGAACCATCTTAACTGCCTTAGATAAGTGTCTTGGTAACCTCCATCATTAGTGCAGACCTGGAGATCATTCTTAAAGCACTTCTTGAAGCATTTTAGCAGCTGGCTTTTAAAAGCTCAGTAATACACAACAATTTTCTACCTATTTTGCTACTTTTACAGAATGTAATTACAGTATTTATAGTGTAAAATTCTTGTGACATTGATTCACAAGAACACTGCTGTTACACCTTAGAAGCTGGAAGAACATTCTGTATACACAGCAGCTATAAAATTTATACAAGTTGATTTCTAGGCTTTGTGCCTTACAAATGAGGACTAAAGGAATCAGAAATGAATGCCTGCACTCATAATGTTAACCTTTTGTAATTTAAGTAGTTTCTTATTAGAAAGCAAGCCCACTTCAAATTAAATAGGTCACAAATGCTACCTAGCTAGAGGTTAAACTATGAATTATTTCACTGATACAATTAATTTCCATACACTTCACAGCTCAAAAGCATTAACTGATATGTGAGGAAAACCCTACCATTCAAATTTACCCTGCTCTTTAAAAGCTTCCCACAGACATATGAATGTTTTGGATTAACAAAGATAGAAGGACAGCTCAAGATTCTGCTCCGCTCATGCAAGAGAAACGGTAATTTTATATCTGAAGTCATTTATCTAAAGTGACAGAAAATGTATAATGCCACAGGGATATTTCTGTAAAAAGGAATATATATCAACCTAACTACCTGATCCAAGCACAGCAAGCCACTGAACATGCATTTTAACAAACAAAAAACCCATCAAACACCAAAACCACACTGAAAGAAAAAGGGGGCACCCCTAGTGAGTTAGTTAGTGTTACATATTTAATTCATCCTCTGTACAGAAACAGTAGGGGTTTAGATTATATTAATTAGAGTTTTCCCTAAATCTTTACATTCATTTCTGTTAAAAAAAAAAACAACTCTCTATATCAGCTTCATGAAAACTCCACCGTTTTTCCTCCTCACACTTCTGCATGTAGCTACTAAAATTATAAAGAAACTGAGTTAAGATCAACAAATGAATTATGCCCACTGTCTCTAATAAGACAATATATTAACCCTCCTTCTTTAAAATGCTTAAAATCCACTTGCTGAAATATTAATGGTAGAGCCACAGCTTTAGGAGAAACTGGATTCCAGAAACATAGCAAAGGACCTAACAAAGAGTTGCTCAAAAAGAAGTAAAAATTTGTCTACCGGAAGAAGTAAACACCTTCAGTTGTTACGGAAGAAAGAATTGAGTAAGCAAGT
Organism: Ptilonorhynchus violaceus; assembly: GCA_013397565.1. Taxonomy (NCBI): domain Eukaryota; kingdom Metazoa; phylum Chordata; class Aves; order Passeriformes; family Ptilonorhynchidae; genus Ptilonorhynchus; species Ptilonorhynchus violaceus. The sequence continues at coordinate 89,457 of VZRJ01006416.1, forward strand.
CTTAATTTAAATTGCAATTTAACACTAGCAAAAGCTTCCCAAAATAGATAAGGAGCATATCTGGCATTTTACAATCTGCTGCAAAGAAAATCTAGCATTTTGATACAGTACATTTTGTCTCTCAGGAGGAACGTAAGGTCAGGCAAAACAGAAGATGCCACTCACAAACAGAACCATGGCAGTGGATGCTCACAAGATAACAAAAAAATGGTGAAAAGAAAGGAAATATAACCCTAAAAAGAATATAGCATTACCATTACTAAAGTGTAAACAAACTCTCCTGTGCTCTAGTTAACATTACGGAAAAGAAACAGAACTTCTTAACTGATGTGAGATTATAACGACACAAAAGCACACATGTTTTGGATGACCAAAAATGAATTGGACTATTTGTACAACAGTAAGGCAGCAAGACAGCTTCATTAACAAAGCCACCTAAATTGAACCCACCTAAAAACTCATGGTTGTTTCCTTAACAGCTGTCGTACATTAAGAACCCTCTAGATCTTCCACTACAAAAGACGAGCACTCTATCAACACCGGGACACAATGCCTATGCAAACAATTTAAAAAACTACAACACAAAACACCACAGCCAAATCCATGATGAAACAATCCCAAATTGTTACTATTTTACTTAATTCTACCTGACCAAACACAGTATCTTGCCCATTTACCAAGTATTAGCAGCATAAGCTGTGTCAGAACACTGAGCAATATATAAAGCTGTTTTTATGAAAATATCTATTAAGGTATACAAACCCTGCAGAAGATTCTCTCAGCAAGCTCAGATATGAGAAATTACCAATTCACTTACCTAAACACAAGCACTCTACCGCATTTGCTATAAATGCAAATGAAGTTGACATTTAAACCCTTAACTAAGATGTGAATGTGGTTCTGAAAAGGTCCTCTTTAAAGGGGACAAGTAGCCTTGAACAGACTTGAACAACAGACCTCCCATAAGCAAGTGTCTGTCCTAACTGAGATGTTTACAGAATGTCACAGAAAATGACACGTTAAACAACTGGAAAGAGGTACAATTATTTGACAGACTATAAAACAATGAAAAAATTAGTTTCCTTAAACCAGATTCTCTGGTTTGACTGCTGCAAGTTAATGACAAACTGTGCATATTGTGGATTTTACAAGTTAAGTAGGTCAGCAAATACAATAGAAAACTACCAGACTAAGCTTGAAAAGCTAACACATGACTTAATAGCACTATGCAACATGGTCTTATGTATGGGCTTGGGTTTCTTCATGTAACGTCAATACAAAAACCTGCATGGCTGTGGATGACTATTAAAACCTAATATTCTCATCCCCTAATCATATATTATTCTAGACATCAAGAATCCATTCCATTTAGAATAATGAGGCAATTTCTTTCAAAAACACAAATGTTCTGTTTTGTTTTGTATGACAAATGCTTCAATGCTTCATTAGGTTGTAGGCACAAGACAAAAATCAAAAACACTGTTCAGAATGAGCTTATGATCTAAGTGACAAAGACAAGGCTGGGAGAAAACAGAACAAAACAAAACAGAACAAAAGCCTGGTGACACTGTGCACTTTATTTCATCATTATATGGTCTGCGCTCCACTTTTAAATGCTAAAGCATTGTAAAATTATAACCTAATAAAACAGAAAGGATGGAGAAAAGCAAGGATGTGTGTGTAAGGAACAGAAAAATGTATACAGATAGACCACAAAAGGCCATTTTGTCAGTAACAGAGATACAAGGTGGTGATAAACAAATTTCTGAAAGCAGAGTTAATTATAAAACCATAACTCCTTTAATTTAATTTTGAAAGCATTTGGAAAGCCTAGAATCAACATAGTACCCATGCAACAAACACAGCAGACACAGCTTCCAATAGTGTGCTTCATGGGTATTGTGAAATAATTCAGAAAGCCAAAGTGCATCAGAATTGTCAATCACCACCTCTTCCAAATGGAAGTTTTCAGTTAACCCACTGCTCAAAAATGCTGCCAAAAAGCAAGCACATATTCTGTATATCTTTGGTTCTCTGTTATGTGCAATTAACTGGACAGTGAAAACTCAGAAAGCTTTTCCCTTCATGCAAGTAAGTATGACACATCTTGCAGAGGTCATCTATTTCATATTAATACAGGAGACATTGAAAACCTGGTAAGTCCTACTGAATAACCACATAATAATTTTGCATTTTGTTAGATAAATTCATCAGTGTAACAGGTTTTTCTCATGTCTTTCATTACATAAATCACAAATGCATCTTTTTGACAGAAGCAACAGCACAACCATTACTGTTAATGACATATAAAAAGAAACGGCCTTCTCAGACAAATGTCTAAAGGGTATCAATAAGAGATCAGCATCTCAGGGGTTAAACTACTAAGGAAGAAAACACAGCAGAAGAAGGAGGATATCTTAACTCATGTTGATGCCATCTTTGTCATACTGTTCACAATATACAGCCAACACAACCATTTACATCAACATCAAGACATCTGTTGACCCATTCTGCAATCAAATTATAGATAAAAATCCTACAGAGGTTGTACCCAATTCTATTAATAAAAAGCCACACACAATAATTCCGTAAATTATTCTGCTTACAGTTCTGAGATGAAAACATAATCTTGAGAGCAGTGAAAACATTTCTTATTAAGAGCCACTTGTAATAAAAAAAAGACTACAGCAACAACTGCAAATAATTTTAATGTATTTATTCATATACCTTATGAACTCTATGCACTAAGTAACAAGTGACTCTTTTTGTAGTGTGGCAAAATTCCAGATTACAGAGATCACCTTCTCAACAGAAGCACAGCCCCCTCTTTCAGCCTATTTGTTTAACCAATGCGTATGCTTACATTCAAAGCACACATTGACTTCCACTCTAATATGGCAACAGCTAGAGACAGAAGAACACGTAAGAGTGAGCTATGAGAGCAGTCTGAATATCAACTTACTCAGCATTTAGAATGAATACCAATTACTGGACAATCTAGGATTCTGACATGTGTGCTTTCCCATAAGCTTATTTTAGTTCATTTAGGTGTTCTGACTCAATATCAGATTATCAGGAAAAAAGAAACAAAACCACAAGTTTAAAAAACAAGAGTAAATATAAATCATAAGCTGAGAAGCATATAGGTAATCAAGAAATTCTCTTCTGAATGAGCAGATGGGACAAGCTACTCATGGCTTCAAAGGGCTCACAAAACTGGCTTTGACTGGCAGAGTCACAGCAGATCATCCAACAACGTACAGGAATTTTTATTAAATATTCAAGGCCAGTACTTATTCCTGTCATTGTCACAAGTTTGTTAATGTTAAAGAAAGGAAATGCTGAACCATATTTATACGTACAACTACGTCAGCAGACTATTCTTATTGCAAACAATTCACCTGTCAAGGTTTAGGCAGGGAACTCCACTGACACCTTCACCCTTAGCAGCATCCATCTTCCCTTAGTATCTAGAACCCTATGGGTGAATTTCTAGAATTCAGGAGGTAACAAAACCAATTTAAAATTCAAGCCACAACTGTTATAGGAGTAACATTTTCAATGGGCAAACTACAATGTTCCTTTGATCCCTTCATCAGCTAAATAAACAGGCTTCTATTTGTCCATTAAGCTTAACAGTCCTGTAAAAAGACATCACTAGTACACCACAAGACCCATTAAAACAGAGGTGCAAGCAGGAAAGATTATGACGCCTAGGACTGCACAGCTGCCTTGTGAAACCTCATCTTCAGTTCCCAAGCCAATCTATTAAACAGCAATTATCTCATTATCGCATTTCAGAAAGGTTCTATCATTAACTGATGTTTCTCATTTCAGGCATCCAAGTATTTAACATTACCAGAATGAAAATGTTTGACGAACTTTTCCATGCTGTCAATGAAAATAGTTTCATCAGCTCTTAGTGTCACGAAATTTTCTAAGGTACTTAGACTAAAAGTTACCTAAGAAAAATACTTGGAAGAGAGGTTTCCACAGTGGGGTGTATTTAATACAATCCAATGGGGAGCAAGAAAGGATTTTTTGTACCATTAAAAAATAAAATAAAGTAAAAATTTTAAAATGTGTTTACTTTGGCCTTACCTCATTCTTTTTTATTTTATTTTTTTTTAAACTCTGGAACAGGCATCCAAGAGATGTGGTTGATGCCTAGAGTCTACTAGCATATAAGAGCATTTGAACAATGTTCTTAATAACACGATTTAACATGATTTTGGTCAGCCCAGAATAGGTCAGGCAGATGGACTAGGTGACCCATGCAGGTCCTCTCCAGAAGAAATAAAACTAGAGCAGAATAGAACAGACTACGTTGTGTATGCCTGATAATGTGCATACTAGTACAGGAGCACATCTATATAATTCATAAATAAATGTCAACATATTAGGGGGGTATGCTCAACAGTCTTTCACTAATACTGCTGCATGATCAAAAACATTCACTTGAGTGGTCTTCTCTATCCACAATCCAATCTCTCCCAACATGTAAAGTAGTCAAGGACTTTTTAGTTCAAAACCACAGAATTCCACCTGTCTTTTACCAACACCAGTTACCCAGTTTCAAGTCTTAATACCTATACTGATTCCAAAACAGGAAACAATCCACACTTTGGGATAAACTTCCCTTAGTTCCATTAGTTCCACTAGTTCTTACAGGAGCTGAAAAGGAGCTTTAAACATTATTATCTCACTTTAAAAATACACATACTGAACGTAAAGTCAACACATCTGGAAGTACTTCAAAGAGCCCCGTTTTCAAAAATTTCAAGACAGAACTTTCCCAGTCTCACCACCTCGTTCTTACATGAAACCTTTGATATATAGTTGAGATAGTAACAAGTCTTAACAAGAACATTAGCCTGAAGGCTTTTCTACTTCAAGAAATCGAGTTAGTTCAACCTGACTAGAACTTATACTTGTTCCAAAGAAGATACTTCTGACAAATTAAAACATCTTCTAGAATGCAGTAATTTGGTTTTATCAAAGTTCCAACATATGATTTTAAGCTTCACCTTCTTCACCTTCAAAAACAAACAAAAAACTGGAAAAAAGAAAAGCCTAGGGGAAAAAAAAACCTGACACATTCAGAACCCCAGCTATATACATAAAAATAATGCAAGAAATTCTATTGAAAAATTACCTTTACCAAAACCTTTATTTTTACAGGATTTTGATAACAGCCAGTTGTCTGCAGAGGCCATGAGACTGTAACATATTTTTTAGTTTAAGATCAGTGGTCAAGCCTGGCAAAGTCAGCACCTCCTCAAAAGCACCCATTACAAACTGAATCAAAATCTATTTTTAAAATATTAATGACCTGTGAGTTTACTCAACCCTTCTGTACCCAGCGAATTCTTCTAGTGCTCTGTCTGTAGGCAGTTATACAATATTTAACATTTCAGAACAAGTCCAAGCATGCAAGTTAATGAAGCTCGTCCCTGAGAACAGACTGTAAAGTAAACGACATTCTACACAACAGGACACATCTTGTGAAGCATTTCATGAGCCTGTTGGTTTTTACGTATTTTCACAGAAAAGGAGATCAGTTCTGCTCTTTTGACAGATTACAACTACAGGTTCAACAACTTGCAAAAGCTTGAAGAGTGTACACTTCACATACATTGTGTGCTGCAAACCTAAGAAAACAGAGGCCACATGATGTTGTTCACACAGCATAGTTACTGGGCTGATTATGTGCTAGCTGGGTACCTGTCTACATTCAAAACACAGCATCAGCACCCCAGCCAGGAACTAGTGAACAGCCACGCAGAGCACAATAAAACATCATGTGATGAAATCTCAGCATAACTTAAAACGAGATTTTAAGGCTATGTTTTTTATGGTTATGTTATTTACTGTCATTTAACATCTTTCAGTATCAGCTTTCTAAAACCGGATTGTTGGTTTTCCCTGGTAATCTGAGACGAACTCTATAAACCACCTGGATCTGAAGATATTTATAGACAGATTTAGGGTCTAATCTAGGCAGTACTTAAAAGGATTCAGCATCAAAATTTAAAATCAATATCACAGTTTTCATTGACTGCATCAAATCAAACTGACAAACAGCATTTTTGTTACCACACCAATACAATGTGAATCAAAAGCAAGGCACTTAATGTCAGTTATTCACAGTTTCAAACTACATGTAGCTAGAGCAGCAACTTCCATGCAAAAGCCATGACTAGTCTTCTGTTAGGGCCACAAAACTTTTAAACTTTCCATAAAACTAAAAGTTTTGAACTTCTGTGTTGTAACATTGTGGGTAGTGACAGACTTCGTTCTGTGCTTTATGAAAAGCGTTTCATATCTCCTACATTCATATGTTCTTTTCTATAAACACAGAAAATACAAAGGTGGAAGACATGAAGCACATACGCGAAAAAAACCACTGCTACAAAGACTCCTTATGTTAAGCACAAGCACTATGTAGAGCTTTAAAAAAAAAAGTTGCTTGGAAGCCTCATTTTTTAGGAAAACCCGGTGTTAACTGCAAGCAGATTGACGTTGCACATTTTCATAATACTATACTGCTATCACTAAACATCGTGGATAACAGCTCTGATTCACAAATACTGAAATATCCTGTAAAGTTAGCCCCAAATTTTACAACTGGTTCCGGAAGAAGAAAAAAAAAAATTAGTAGACGACAGGGCTTTTCAGCTGGGAGAGCAGGGTCCGAGAGCTCACAAGACGATGGATACTCACTCTGCAGTACCAGATGCTTAGCTGAGATGGGAACAAAACTGCGAAGAAAGCTCTCTGGGGATCCGTCTGGATGTGAAGTGGTTGCTCCCGAGACTCCAGAGGACACAACAGCCTCTTGGGCCAGCCGCTGAGGAAATACATGGCTGTAGATTTCCCGAGGAGCTGGCGCTCAGCCTGCTCTAGCCGAGGCGAGGGGACAGCGGGGGCATCAGCCGAAGCAGAGATGCAGGGTCCGCGGCCGACCACGCATAATCACCCGCACAGCGACAGGACCCCTGGGCTCAGCACCACCGGGGACGGGCGGCCGAGGCCTTCTCGGCGCTGGGGCCGCCGCCCCCGGTGCCGGTGCGGGGACGGGGGAGCGCCGCAGCCGCCGGGG
>VZRJ01006416.1:96958-135195 GCA_013397565.1 Ptilonorhynchus violaceus
GGTGTGGGGACGAGACGGAAAGGGAGCGGAGTGGAGTGAGGGAGAAGCAGAGCTGGGGGTGGCAGTATAAAGAGGAGCGGATTCAAACTTAAAGAGAGTAGGATTAGAGTAGATCTTAGAAGGAAGTTCTTTGCTGTGAAGGTGGTGAGGCCTTGGCACAGGTTGCCCAGAGAAGCTGTGGACACCCCAACCCTGGCAGTGTTCAAGGCCAGGTTGGATGGGTCTCTGAGCAATCCGGTCCAGTGGAAGGTCTCCTGCCCATGGCGGGGGCGTTGGAACCAGGTGGTCGTTACAGTCCTTTCCGAACCAGGCCATTCCGTGGTTCTGTGGTGAAATCCCTGTAAGCCTTGCAAGTCCCGGTGTGAGCATTGCCACTGAGGCTGTTTGGGGACAGGGTGAGCTCAGGGCACGGTTGCTCACGCAGTGTGTGCTGAATCGTGGGTTTGGCATCAGACTGCTGCCAGGTGCTGGCACGAACATTTCTCCCAACTGATGAGTTGGATCAAGGATCCACACTGAGTTATTTTTACCCAAGACCTGTTTGTTAATCTTGTTTCCATGATTGCCCAAATGCTTTTATTCACACATTATGGAGAGAGCAGAAGCATGTGGTGTGAAGGATGAAAAGTAAAAACTGAAGCTGTAGCTTTAGAGGTAATAAATGAGGCTCATTAGTCTCTCTGGAACTGGAAAATAAGAGGAAATGTAAGAGAACTAAAGGTGAGATCTCCATGCTGTTGCAAGGGCAGAGCCTGTGTTGGAAAGAAATAGGTATTGATTGAAATAATCAGAAGAGTTTTGTGAACCAGTCCTCCAGCACTGCCTGTTAGAGGAGTTCATCTGGACTGAGCTGTCTGGAAACAGGTCTCACTTCATGCAAATTACCCAGTGCTCTTCAAAGAACTTGGTCTGTCCCCAGACCAAAGGCCTTCTCTCTCCTAATAGCTTTCTGGTTTTGTCACCATATGAATTTTTGTTACCATATGAATACCATGCTCCAGCTGAAATACTTACATCTGAATACTAACACAAACAGAGAAGTGAGTTATAAGGACTTGTATTTTAGAATCCCAACAAAACCATAATGTATCTTGGAAAAAAAAAGTAGTGAGGGAACAAAATACCAAGATAGGCCTTTAACTGACTGAGTTGGAAATGCCTTAACATCAAATTCCCCGCTCTCAAATATATGCCATCCAGTGCTTATGCTACAAACACCCTCCTTGCTATAGTCTCTTTTCTGAATCCTTTTTGATGTGCTTTTTTGACTGCTAGCCTTCTAAATTAGGAAATGGAAATTATATTAGGAGTGTGACATCATCTCATTTTATTGACACTTCCTCTATTCCTCAGATTATTAAATAAATGGCATAAAATACAACGTGAAGAATAGTTACGACTTCAGAATCGTCATGCTTCTGGATTAATTGCATTTTGCCAAGTTCATTTCACTTGAAAGGAGAAATTTGTCAAAGAACATGCATGAAGCAGTTAGTAAGGGACCTGCATGCCTTTCACACTTCTTTGTAGCTTCCTTAGTAATGCTGCAGCATCCTAACATGTTTGTGTAAGAGGCAAACATACTTGCAGGTCATGCTGTTCATGCGTGCGGATCAATGCCAGGTTCTGTGCTGAGAGCAGCATTAATGAAGGAAACAGTGGCTGCTCTTAATAGCAAGTACCTGGTAGCATTTTGTTGTAACTGTCCATTGTGCAAAAAGTATAGACTGAAGCCTCTGCAATTTTTGGATTGTTGGTATTGTTCTTTTCTCTGTGGAAAGGCATGAGGCACGTATTTGAAATCAGGAATAATGATGATGGCAGGGTGTCGTTAAAAGTGTGACCATCGAAATCTTCACACCAATAATACGAATGCGATCTAAAGTACGTAGTCGTTTTGGTACATTTTTGTAGGCTGAATTAAGAACATACCTAGATGCCTAGAATGGTAATTCAGTAGTGATAGACTTTTTATAATAGGCTGTTTGTACTTGACTACAAAAGCATATTTCTCAGTATTGTGGTTTGGGAATGTAGCTCATAATACCCTGGGACACAGAAGTTGTGTAGAAATTAAACGCGTTCAGTGGACCAAGCTCAAAGAGTTCCTTGAACAGATCTGGCAGTGGCTACCAAGGTACAATTACAGGATATAGCAGCAAGACTATGATAACAAAGCTCAACAAATTGTGAAAGCCGTTTGTACACAAAGATTCACTTGTCAGTTGTCATCAAGTTCACCTAGTTGAGGATAAGCCATTGCAGCTGCCTGTTCAGTGACAGTCATGTTGTTTTGGACATGGCACTCTTGAGATTCTTGTGTCCTGGAAAGGAAGAGCTTGTGCAAAGCTGTGGGAACATCCAGGGACATGCAAATGTCATAAGCCTAGGTACATAAGATTTGATATTGGCAGGCTAGTGAAAAGAAGGAGACACCGCTGGTGGCAAAGTAGATCGGGAATGAAAATATTGGATGAGGGTAGCTATTCTTCATAGTTGCCTCTGTTAAGGCTCCTGGTGTTGATGTGCAGCTCTTGTCCTAAGCTGTCCTTTAGACTGTGCAGCTAGGTCTCACCTAATGTTGTATCTGCAGCTGTTCTATGAGCAGTGTTGGAGGGTCAATTCTTGCATGTTAAATTTAAAAAAACCTCTTCCCTGCACTACTGTCACTACCAGCAACATAGCTCAGAGTAAGAGACTACAGAAAGACTGTTAGTGAGGCATGATCAGAGTCAATGTCATGAAGTTTTTACCGTGCTGCTTACACATGCAGACATTGTCCCGTATAAACCACAGAAAGGGTGTGACAGTGAGTGAGCATCTGTGTTATGTACGTAGAAATGTCTTTATTAAGTCATCTTGACTTCATAAAACTTGTTGTGGAACAAATGAGTCCTTTACCTTGCAGCTTTCTGCTGGTGAAGTGTGAAGATTTCCACAGACTAGCCTGTTATTTAAACTGCCCATTTTATTAGTCATCTGTTGACACACCAAAATGGACATTTACATTGAGAACAGTTCCATATAAACAGGACAAGATAGGGCAAATACTGAAATCATTTTCCCACACACCATCCACAGAGGTGTTCTCAGAGGGTGAATTATAGTGGTTGTTACATCCTTAAAGATGAAATCTAGAGAAGTATCAAAATAATAATATCAGAAATTAAATTTTAAAAAAGCACACCAAAACCAACACAACAAAAAAGGAGTGATTTCTTATAACACCACAAGAAAATCTTACATATTTTAAAAGTAAAAGAAAAAAACCCCAAACAAATAGTGGATTAAATGCTAAGACTAGTTGGTTGCAATTAAAAAAGAGAAAAATCACTCTGATTATTTCAGACATTTTCTGAATTCAGCTAAGAGAGATGGAAGGCAGTATTCCTGTGAAAAGACTGTTAGGAAGAAGAGGAAGAATGGTTTATTCTATTGTTACTGCAAAATCAAAGTCAGCAATTTGTGCTTAGTTACAGGAGATGACCTGAAGTACTGGACAAAAACAATAGTTCTGGAATAGAGTACAGTAGAGTTCTTAATCCTAATGTTTAGATTTACTTTCTGACAATTTTTCAAAATTGTTTACTATACCCAGCTATATTTAAATACAATAAAAAAATGATTTTGAGCAAAGAAAGTGCAAATATTAAAATTAATTAGATAAATTCCACCTGATTTTTCTAGAAGTCACTCACAAATAATCACAAATGTATTTGGCAACATTATTTACCATTTGATAATTTGTCGGTGAATGCAATTAATAATTATTGGTTCCTGATCATTCTCTAGTTATATGTAATATACAACCATCCCTTTTATAGTATATTACCCATTTCACATAAGCCACATGGTACTGTTTCAGTTTCTGACTGAACAGTTTATGTAACCAAAAGTATAAACCAGTAGTATTAGAACCCAGTCACCTGAGTTCTTCAACAGTGTTTTGCAATAATTTCGATTTGAGTTTGGGTTTTTTTTTTTCTGGCAGATGAGCCAAACAACTGGCGGATTTTGGTTCTAAATTTTTTTAATGTATGTATTATTCAAAAGTGATTTTCACCAAGCATTCAAGAACCCAAACCTAACATTTGCAAGTAAATCTACTAGTGAATTTTAGAGTGGAAATGTACATGGATACAAATACTACAATAAAGTTGTGGTTATGGTTTGGTTAGGTTAGAAATCAAACAAATTTTGGCCCAAAATACTTTCTTTCGTTTACTTATCTCTGAGAAAGTAGAAAGGAAAATCATAACAGAACTCTTTCCATGCATTAACAGCCATATACAATATATAAAGCCAGATAAAAAGGGAGAAAAATATTTGAAAGTTCTGAAAGCAACTCGTATGACTTTATGGATTAATCATTGTCAATGTCAATATAAATATATGTGCCAAAACCGTGGTCTATCAGATTTAATGTAGCTAGCACAATATTTGCAGAAGATCTGAGTTCTTCAGATTATACCTTCCTCAGGACTTCGGTTTGGTTTTCATCACTGCTCTAAGTTCAGTAGGAGGGTATTTTTTAAAAAAATCTTCTACATCAGTGAAAATATCCTTAGGAATACAGTCTGTTCTTTCAGACTTCATTATCTGGGTTTCAGTGACTGGTAAGTATGCTCTTAGTTTCAAGAATAGCTTACCACTTAAGTATTTGCTTTGGGCACACAATTACTTTGCCAGAAGCCATTGTGGTTTCTGAATATGTCTAGAGAACTGCGTTTCTTGAAGGTCTTTGATATTTGATACTCGGAAGATGAAACATCTAGAATCACAGATCATTTTTAAAGTCTCAGCTTTAGAAAATATTTGAATTTTAGATTCTAGAACACACAGTGCTGCCTCCTATGCAGTGCACCAACCTAATGAACTGCAGATCATTTAATTAGATTGGATTGCCTCTGCTCAATAAAAGGACTGTATACAAACTATATATGGCTTTCCAGTGGGAAAATGGGGTTGTAGAAGGAGCTAACTGACTCTGGTATGTATTTTCTAACATAATTTTCATTATAAACCAGTGCTGGAAAAATATTTTCTATTCACTCTAAGCAAACTGACCAAAGAACCATGCAAGCCGCCATGGTGGAAAGAAATTAATGAAACTTTTTGGGGGTTGTGACTGCATGTTTTTACCAGGTAACACCACCTTCATGAAATACAGGGTACACAGTACAGTTAGAGTATATTAGATGGATATGGGAGTGGTGGACAAAAGAGTTGGAGAGATAGGAACTCTTGTGTATGGAAACGTTGGTAGATAGGATGGCCTAGACTTGTCATATATTGTGCATGTAAATTATTGGTTTTACTAGGTGTTTCTGGAATTTTGTGAACATCTGCTTTATTGTATAATCTATTATAATAGATTATAATAATATTATAATAATATAATATTTCATAATAATGAAATTCAAAGAAAGTGTACTTGAATTGTATTGCTATACATGTAATAGCCATATATGTCATCTGTAACACTTCTGTTATACAGTGTTACCTGTAATAGATCACACCCCAACTCTGCTGTTGAATTTCAATGTTTTTAGTCTGAAGGTGAACAGTAAAGAGCAACAGATGTTGGAAGCAGGAGTCTGATCTGGTAGTCTGTTGAACATCATCTGCAGCATGGAACACTCTCTATGCCCAAGAAGCAGGGTCCTGACTTTCAGGTGACAAGATGCAAAACACATTTGCAAGTATCTGCTTGAGAAGATGTAAGGAACAAAGTAAAAGAAGAAAGAAAACACTAGGATTTTCTTCTATAATATTGGTGGATCTTAACCTTGTGTTCTGTGTCTCTTAATTGTAGGCACTTATTTGGATGCATATTAAATAACCTGTAACAATATGTTAAGATGCAGAAAGCATTTAGCAGTGCCCTCTGCAGGCTTTTATGCGGTGAGTAGAGAGAGCTGTAGCAGCTCCACTCTCTTTAGATCATATGTTTATACTGGTTGAGCTAGTTCTTTTAAATATGTTGCTAGCAGAGCATCATTTGAACTTTGGAATTTTATTCCCAAGCTCCTTGGAAACATACAAGGAGCCCATACAAAGGGCTGTAAGTGATCCATGGAGTGGCACACAAATTACACGCTTATTTCAAGAGCCTGGTTTCTTACCAGTTCTTGTGTTACAACCATACAGAGTCCTGAGCGACAGGAATTCCAGCTCCCATCTCTCTTCCCCCTAGAATCTTATTTCTGTCTGTACTGACCTGTCTGTTTCTGAAATTAAAAGGTGATCGATTTAGCTTTTAGTTCTTTGTGATCAGTGACTACACTAGAAAAAATCAACTTTTTTGTAAGGGTGTTGTGTCACTTGCAGCCAAGTTGGTATTGAGATAGAGCTGTCCAAATATCCCTAAAATACAGCTGCAAGTGCAATGGAAATTGTCACTGTCGGAGAAGGCATCATATTTTGAGCTGTATTGGGTTGAAGTCCAATGTAAAAGAAATTATTTTCAAATTCTGCTTTTCTTTACCTATTTGTTAATGATCTATGTATTGTGGCTTAAAATACCTTCCAGTTGCAGGACAGAAATGGGAAATAATTTTTCTCTTGGTAAATTACATGAAAATTGATTGCTCATTCCAAATCATTATTGATTAAACGGTAACACTTCCAGTGCAAAAATATCATCACATAAATTAGAGCCTTTTAATTACTGTATTTACTAGTAAATTGCACTCATTCCTGTCTGTGCCTTGCACATCAAGCAAAATATGTTTTCCAATTATGAGGCTCAAAACACTGAGGACAATTACATGCGAAGTGTTCTGTCTTCTAGACTGAGACTGTGCAGGGACCATCTTTGTGGTCTCTAGGATGTCATCAAAGTCTTTGTTGTTAAAATCTTGCTAAGAGTACGTGCATCACCACAATTACATGTGTAAATTATTTAAAGAGACAGATTTGAAGGTCTTTGTCAAGCAGAAACTTTTGCTTGCTTAGCTGAAGATCTGAAGCGGCAAAGGATGTAACATCAGGACTAGCTGAAAATACATGCACAAAAAAATGTGAATACTGTCAGTTATATTCCTAGATAGAAATTACAAGCATTAATTAACCTAAATAAAAAGTAAAACCATTACAGAAGAATGCATTTGAAAAATTATAGAAAGTTGCTTGACTTTATCCATATTTAGAAGACTATCTAGGTATCCTGTGGCCTGTTCAGAGGTTTGATGTTGCTAAATTAACACTATGTGGAGCTGTAGAGCTTGTTCTTCAGGAGATTTAAATTAGCATCAAAACAGCAAACTAAAAGGGGAAGTACTATATGAACTTCTGCTTTTAGGCTATACTGCAGTAGTCACATTTTTTCAGTCACTGAATCATGCCAACTTTTCAGCAGTTCCTTGACAGAGTTAAATGGACATTTTCTTAAATGTAATCAAATCTCTCATTTTCAGTTAGCTAAAAAAAGAGCATTTCACCTTTGTAGACCATACCCACAAAACTATTGAGGGGGAAGCAAACTGGTTGAAATGCTTGCAGAACAAAGTACAATTCTATGCACCAAAGCTTACTTATTTTGATAGCTGTGTTATTTATCCATGGATGCCAATTTTTCAGCTTGGATATTGCTTTATGACTTGGCTTATTACTTAGTTACAGTAAATTTATAAAGACATGCAGAAATGCTTCCATTACTCATCTTTTTAGGCATCATATGATGAAACACAGCAATTGTTCTTAAACAGTCCTGGGGAACACAGGTCTCGGAATGACTGGCTGACAGTCTCATTAAGAATAATTACCAGGTTTTATTAAGAATACTATACTTCCATATTAAGAGTTATTTTTCTGTTTTACTTATGTAGGTCAATGAAAAATTCCAACCAACCCTGAATATATTGCAATTATCTTGTGATGGGAAATGCACATGTCATATAGAAGACAGATGCAGGAAGATGTTTAGTCAGAAGGCTGTTTCAGCAAGCACGTGCTTTAAGTGCCTTAGTAACTCACATTGGCTTTAGTGATACATATATAGGTTAAACCCCTTAGCTATGCTTTTTTAGCGTGACGTACTGTACAGATGAGAGGTTCTTAAACACAAGTTAAAAATTAGTGAAGCATGCTTTTAATGCACTCCTAAACTACGGCTACAATATCAGCTCTTAAACACTTCTTTAATCATTGATGTTTTGCCCTAACAAATGCCAGCTCAGTGTTACTTTACTGATAGTTGTAAGAATATTATTTTATCAGTAAGTTCAAAGTGCTCTCTTGGTTCTTAAACACAGTGGGCTGTTCTCACCCTTTGATGTTAAAAAGAGCACCAAGAGCAACAAGAATGATCAAAGGCCTCAGGACTGCAGGCTGCTCAGTACGATCTGACCATGGTTAAATTCATTGAAAAGAATGTGAAAAATTATTGTACATGACATGAAAAGGACTGCAAATGTGAGCATACCTTTGAGATACGTGAATGAGGGCCTGCATATGTATTGCTGTTGATCAGCCAGAGAGGAGGAACAGGATCAGGCCACCTGTGTCCATGCTTATGTGAGTGCAGTTTCTCATGGAGAAGTCTCATGGGAGACAGAGAAGGAAGAGATGAGGGGGAAACATTGCAAAATCTGTCGAACTCGAAGGTATGAATAAGGGCTGGTGTTCACTGCCCCTTCCAGTATAAGACCTAGGGGGTATCCAGCGAAGCTTGCATTTGGTTAGGTACTAAATAAGCAGAAGGATGAAGTCAGTGTGTTCACTTCTTGCATAGGCTACTACGTTGCAGGCACATGTTTTCTCACCTTTTTATGATTTTTTCCAGTTCATCAGCCAGCATGTATTGTTATTTGATGAGCGTGAACAAGATTGCATAAAGGTTAAAAATCATAAAGCCAAGAATGAAAATCACTGTAATTCCTGTGTTACCTCCATTTGGAATGCATACTACATAGTTCACAAGCAGTCCCCAGCATTATATGGGGTAAAACTTTAATTCTTCAGTCACAGAATCCAATGATCTTCCTTCAGCTTTCACTCAGGCAACACGTTTCAAAATGCCATGGTTTTTTTCTTTGATAGAGTATCCATTTTATCCCAAAATACAAATAGAATTCTAATTAATCTCTGTTGACATTAAAAAGAAAGAACCTTAGTGACTCACCAATTACAAATTACTTTTTAATAGATGGATTTGCAAAATTTTATTTTTTGTTTAATTCCTCTTACAAACATCTGAGAGCTTATGGGAAGGCACACAGACAAAACTGCTCTTGAAACCTTGCTTTATCAACTGTAATAAATTACTGGCTTGCAAGGCTTGTAGGCAAGTGCAGGAGATGAATAACTGAAGTCAGTAGAAAAATTAAGTGTATGGATCTAAATCCTTGCAAATACTCAGTTTTGCAGCTGCTGTTGAACATAGATACTTGCAACAGCTCAGCACCCCTCAGGATTTAGGTCTATGTAAACATGGGAAAACTGGGTATGCCATTGCTCAGAAAAATCTGGAAAAAAGCTATATTTAAAAGAAGTGCTTGTCTTGAGTTTTGTGACATTCTTGGACTTTTGAGACTTTTACATAGTCGTCGAAATACTGAGATTTCATCCCCCCTTCCTTCTACTTCCACTAAGAACTAGATTCCAAAATAATATACCTCTTGCTGAGAGAGCAAACTGAAATTCCTGTGTTACAGGCAGACTCCTGTTCTGGGTTGTAAAGATCTCGAGAGAAATTTCCAAATGTGACGTGAAAATCTGAATTAAGGAGCTGAAAACTCAGCTTCTGCCAGTAGCGTAAAAGAGGTCCAGAAATACAGGATTTTGCACCAAGAATGGGACATTATAATTTCAATATTGACAAACCCGGTAGAAACACTAGCAGTCTGGTGTTTCAATCTTGTGTAAATGAAAGGTAAAACACCAGCTTCCCCCATATCAATAGCACTTTGAGGCCTGTTTGACCAGGGGTAGGTGTTGTTAAAAATGTAGGAACACCAGACCTAGATTCCAAGTTTCTCTTGTTAGGAAGTACATACTAGTGTGCATGCAATGCTTCTAGTGCACAGCAAATAACCTTCTTGAAAAGAAGAAAAACACAGCAAATATTTTTTTGAAAAAAGAAGAAGAAAGATAACCAAAGATCCAGATTTCTCAGTGATATTGTTGTTTTCCCTCAGTGTATACTATGAGAAGCAACTTGAGCTGTATTTCTCATGGCATACAGAAACAGCCCTCACATGCCCCTAACATCCCTGGACAGAGCACAGTGCTTGAGCATCAGAAAGCTTGTCTGGTTGTATTTATAAAGTCTGACTTGAAATGACATCTTAGTCAAATAGAATAAAATATTCAGATCTCTGTATTAGTAAAATAGAGTCTTTAAAGACTTACCAGCAATAGAGGGATTGTTTGAAACATCAACCAGACAGTGGGACTCTGACTCAGCTGGTGTTAGTTATGTAGGTAGAAATGTTAACAAATGTTTTGTCATTTCTTTTTTTTTTCCTGTGGCTATTGGCACGTACTGTTCAAGAGAAATTTGGAATATTAAATATGCAGAGGAGGGCAGCAGGAGAGGAGAGGAAAAGAACCAGACAACAAATAGGACTGAAAACCATTAGTGTAGCACACAAAGAAACCTTTACCGATTTGCTATTAAATTCCTGATTAAAGACCCCCATAAGAATCCTATTGCTGTTTGAGATACAAGGTATGCCAGGACAGTAGTTAAATAACTGAATATCAGCACAATTTGCTTAGCTGTGTAATGACTTTCTTTTCATGTCCTCAGGGCTGCTTTAGTCAAACTTGTTTCACGTTTTTGGCAGTCTATTCCCTGTTGGGGTGGTGGGGATGATGCGGGAAAGTATCATAGTTATTATCATCATTTTCTTTTCTTAAGAGTATTTGCTTCGTTCTTGCATTTTGCCTTTTTGTTGTTGTTGATGGTGAAATCTTATAATGAGATATATTTTATAATTCTCCATTACTCTGCTTGGTAATAGGTCTGTCTGTGGTACCTGAGCTGATGATTTATTCAGCTGAAAATCACTTGGCTCCATACTGTGATACCTTGTATAACACTGTCTTTAAATTAAAAGGCCTTGCCTGAGCATGATTATTCAGTAAAGGCAGAACTGCTGCAAGGAAGGTCTCTAGCACTTGCTGTTGCCTTATCAGCTCTATCAGTGGTCTGCTGACTTGTGAGAAGCAGCAAAATTGCAAAGTCACACTATCTATCTGTCAGAAGCAGATGTCAAATGACACTTCCTTAGATTTAACCAAGTTTATTTTGAAAAAGAGAGAATAGGTCACTAAAGCATGTAACCAATCCTCCTAACTTGAGATAAGATCTTTCAGCAGCATTGTGGTCAGCTCAGCAGAGCTTAGCTGTAATAGAAGCTGGGACAAGTTTTGCTTCTTGATTAATACTTACAGAAAGAAAAATCCATTTGAGTGGGTGCAGGGATCAAGTCAGCTGTATTTCTGCTCAAAGTTTTCCAAATCTCTGTTGAGATGTCAGACTTTTCCATCTTTCATAAGGAAAAAAATCGTGCTGCTGTGCAATGAAGAGCAACTGAAGGTTAACCGACTTTTAGTTTTTGCTACCAGACAGTTACATGGGAGTATGAATAAATATATTTGAGCATCTGTGCTTCTCTATTGCAAAAGAAACCCCTAACCCTTTAATATTTAAAAATAGCAAAATGCCGGGCAGTGGTCAAATACTACAGTTAAAGCAGAAGGAACATAGTTACTCCAGAAGTGGCTGCTCTAAAAATAGGACTCATAGGAGACATCCTACTCTAGAGCAAAGATGACTGCTATTAAAACTACTTATATTGAACATAGGATGTTTTATAGAAGGCAATGGACTCCTCATTGTCAGGTGGCTACATGTAACAGAGGGCTTTAGCTACCCTGGGGTCATCTACTCATTGATGACCCCAGCAATACCCCCTTGGCCCATAGGCCTAGGAATCCCCCTTTAAGTTCATGCCCAGGCACCCAAGCCTTGCCTGAGCTGAACTGTAGGTAGGTCTGTGCCCAGCCCTGCACGCTGTCATCCTGACTCACTGCTTTTCCTGACTGGACCATTGGTGCATGCTGTAGATTGTCCTGTGTGCAGGCCTGACTGGCTGTGCCCAACCAGATCCCCTGAGTGATTCTTGAACCTGACTCATCACCTTGACTGGTAAGGAGTTGTTTACACATGTGTCACCAACCCTGGTCCTGCTTAAGCACTTTGGCCTTAAGCCCTTCTGGGGAGGACATGGTGCTGAGGTTGCCCTCTGCTCCTGGTTCATAGCCCCTCACACGGCAGCCCTGCTCTTGCTGCTCACTGACACTTTACCTTCCAAGGATAGTAAAACTAGTTACATGAGGATTGTAATGAAACTTCAGAGATATGACTTTTATTCCTTTGATGTCCTTCAGTCTGCTTTTATTAAGGCACATGCTTGACTTCTCCATCAGTAAAATACATTTGGAAAACATTTTGAGATTCTCAGATAGGAAACACTGTGTTGATGCTTCACTTAAAAAACCACAAAGTCAGCTAACTAAATCGCTTTCTCAGGAAATTCTTGCCTCTTGTGAAATAGATCAGATGACAAATAGCAAGATTAAGTACAAAAAAGTAGTCCGTTTCTCAAGTCTTCTTATTTGAACTCATACCCAGGATAGAAAATAGGCCCAAAATAGACCACCTTGTTCCTTCTGAAAGCAGCTGTGTCCATTTTCAATGTAGTTACTCTCTTTTTTGGAAAAATAGTCAGCTATTTTCCTGCTACTTTTACCTGCAACTGTTTCCCAAAGGTAGAAGTTCAAATAAATACAGTACAGTGATGCTGGGGTGTATGACCTGCTGTTTGGGGAGACACTTTATGAAAGCAGGTAAGAACCTCCCTGCATTCAGGTATATTTGCTGTAGTATAGTCTGCTGTACTTCAGTGTGCTTCTGTACATATATCAAAACTGCTTATAGAATGCAGCTTGCAGCACTGAGATCTACAGTTACCAGATTTTGGAGGAAAACAAGCACAACCTTATCCTGTTGTCCCAGCCTACCAAAAGCCAGAGGAAGAACCTCTCTTTTCCTGAAGAAAAGTGGATTTTTAGAAGGCATCGTATTGTATTAAAACACTAGTAAGAAGAACAGTTCAACTTAAATCTAACAAAGTGGAAAAATTCTAATAATTACACTGAAAATACAAGCCAGATACTCTAACTCATTTGCCTTTTGGTTCTCTTATCTCCCTGTGGCTTTTTGGATGTAATTAACATTTTTTAAACTTCCAGGGATTTCATAGCCACAAGGAAGGGTTTAAAACAGATTGTGTCTCTTCTGTCCCCACAGACTGGCTAGCACAATTGGTTTCAACTGCTTTTGTAGCTGGTCTTCACAGAGTGTATCTTAGTGGCACTAGTTTCTAAACCAGCAGGAGGCCCCTTTACTAGAGCATTTGCTTCATGACTCTGCAAGATGAGAACTGTTTTTCATGACAAGTGAGGTTTCAACGTGTATCAAAGCAGTGTACATGTTCTCCTGGGTAAACCCCAGATCTGATCAAGCATCTGGCCAGATTCCAAGGGCAAGACTTTTTTATTAACACAGGCCTTTTCTTTGATTAAAGGCCTGAGCAATAAGAGTCTTCGAGCAGCAGCTCAGTAGTGGCTAACTACAGCTTGTTACTCTTGTTTATTAAAGGGACCCATGAAAGAAAGTTAGTACAGGCAATGCATACTGGTGGGAAACAGTGTCTCAAAAGTTATGACTCCAGGAAGGCTGGTGTCGGCAGGTACAGACCTCAGGCTGTGTTAAAAAGGGTTTCTGTGATCTTTAAAACAGGAGCACAGAATTGGAGAAGGTCTCATTATTGCTGTGTCCAGGACCCCAATGTCACAAGACTCAGGTCATACAACTCCTTTCATAAACTTACTGAGCTTTAGCTGTAAACAGTTTGCTCTACTGCTTTCACAGAAAAGCTTCTTCTGAGCCTCCCTTCTCTAAAGCTCTCAAGAAGACTAATCTCTACAGTGCATTTAGCACACAGCCACTTTATACTTTTGTTTTCATGCCACTATTTTCTTCTAAACAATTCTTTTCCTTCCTGGTGGACTATTTCTCCAATAACCTATTTGAGATAATTTGCTTAACAGCAATCCTGTCTTTACTCACACAGGCAGGCAAAATCCAAGGAGTATTCAAGTACTACACAGGGCAGTGACAAAAAGAAAAACTATGCAGGCTTGGAAGCAGGAAGTTTAACTATCTGTTATGATTATGTTTTGAAATAATATATCAAGGCACAAGTTATATATGTAGCCCAGAACTGGAGCTAAGCCATATATGCAGTTGTGCTGCTGTTACTGACAGGGTACCCACTGTGGGCAGAATGGAAGCCTTGGAAAAGGTTTATCAAGAAGGCCCTTCCTTTGAGTGCAGAAAGGATCCACGTGCTTTCTAAACTCCTCAGAGAGGAGTCTTCTTGTGGCTGGATTCAATCCTAGCCCCAGAACTGGTCAACATTTTATGTCTAAAGGATCACACAGCAATAGTGGAGCCTTTATATGACTTTCTCATGCACGATTAAGGATGGCGAACCAAATATATTTATATAAATAAATTATTTCTTTAAATTGTTTATGATAATGATTAGACTAAAGGCTCTTAATCAGAATTACTTACTACATAGTAAAGCTAGCTATAAGTACTAGTATAGTGCACTATTTGTTGAAGCAATATTGAAGCAGTTATTTTAAAGTTAGCAAAATAATAATCAGGTACATATTGATGTTCCCCACCTATACCAATGACTGTGGACACATCTCTTGCTTAGCCTCGAGGAGTAACCTTGTGGACTGCTCCCACTCAAGGGAGGAATCTCCACACACTCCGAGAAGGGATATGTTAGAAGATCCTACCACTAAAAAGGGGGACTCAACTTTTATAGGGTAAAGTGCTTATCAGTCAAATGTCCCCAGACCAGCTGTGTCAGGTCAGCAACTTTAGTTAAGTTACCAGTAATATCCCTGATTCCGTTATCAGGAACCTTGTATCACTGGAGCCTGTTTGTCAGGAAATATTGTTTTTCCTCAGACTGTTTAACTTCAGAATTGATGAGTCAGGCTGGTTTCAGCATTCTGCAGTACCAAAAGCAGTGTGCACCCTCTCCTCCATCCATCACTGATGGCTTTTTCAAATAGGGTATTGTTCAAGTTGGCTTACCCCCACTCTAGGCAGAGCATTCTGCTACAGTACTTGAGGCATATCTATTAACAAATGAAGCTCAAAATATGCAGATGAAGAAAAGATGCAGGACTTATATCAAGACCCAGCACAGAGCAGATGCATAGAGGATAACCTTTGACTCGAGAAAATCCTTGGTCTTTTCTGCATGAGACTGTGATCCTCTCTCTCTAGTTGATTTTACTAATCACTTCCTACAATTCTTCATAGCTTTCCATATATGAGTCAAGAAACTTTCAGCTTCTTCCCATGAACAATTCTGTCAGGCCAAATGCACAACTTAATTTCAATGTTTTAGACTGTAACCCGTCACCTGGAAGCACTAGGAGTGTTAAATTATCCCAGGGCAGTTTGGCTTCCAGAATAAAAATGTCTGCAGTATCAGAGATTGGATAACTGATTGAGCAGGGTTGGCTCATGCCCTGAAATTACTTCCACAGTATGTCTTGTTCAAGACTGTCTTGACTGAAGCAAGAAAGTGCTTCCCAGCCTTGGACTTTTTCCACACTTGTGTCTCCAGGGTGGGGTACAGTGTGGCGTACAACTCAGCATTGTGGAAATCCTGGGAGTACCCAACCCAACCAACTTCCTCCCCGTGGAGGTGACCAGAGCTCTAACCTTCTGTCCTCTTGTAGCAATTATCATACAATGTTTTTAGTTTTGGAAAACTGAACAACTTTGTAGAAATGAAGTCTGAGACTTCTTGTAAAGAACCCAAACAGTCCTTCATACACTCTAACATAGTGGTAATTAAAACAATGGAGCAAGTAGTCTCTTCTGAAGTTAAACTGTTAAATCTGTGTTAAGAGAAGAACGTATGTGAAAGTAGAAATCGTTCCCAGTCATAACATATACTAATCTTCATCCATCTCTCTGAAATTTCATGCGAGTTATCTTCACAGGTGGGAATTCACCAGATTCTTCATCTCTTAGGTTTGCTGAATCAGATTCTGCTCCTGGCTTTGAGCATTTAACAAGTCCAGAAGCAGGCTCTAACCTCTAACATCTTCCCCAATGTCTCAGCAAGGTCTACTATCCATGGGTTGCATTTTACTTCACAACTCTTTCAGAAGCATAAGGTATGTGCATGACAAATATACAGAAAATCAAAGATATTGCATGGAGGTCTAAATACGTTGCTTCTGGTCAATGAATTTACAGCTGTCTTGCTGTCTCAATTTTCTCACCAGTCTGAGGCAAATCTGTGGACTCGGGCTGCAACATTTTGGGGATGTACAGAAACATCGCTCAGCAGTTGTAGCTTCTTATATGAACTGGGAAGTTCTTTGAGCTCACAGTGCTTCATCTGACTTTATCATTTTCAGAAAAATTCTGTCTCTCTTGAAAAAAAATGTTGACCTTCTCCTGTTCCTTTTTCCCACCAACAGCTTCTCCTTTCTCAGTTACTTTCTCAAGTTTATATGTCTGTTTACTGATACGTAGCCTCTTTCTTCTGCCAGGTTTGCATAGTTAAGAATGACAATTACGTATTTTACTTCTGTAAGGAGTATGTTCATCATCTCACCTGAAAAAAGGATGTTTTCATATACAAATACTGTTGTCCAGTAGCACAGAAATCCTCTTGCTAGCAACACTGTGATAAGAACCTCAAATTTCTGACTAGATAGGTTACCCATCTCACCAGAGAAAGACCCATCTTCACCAGCTGAGACTCGGGTAATCTTCCTGCCCCATGGCATGAAAAACACGTGTGTGTAAGGAGTGAACTTAAACCCACTCTTGAAATTTCTACTGCATCATTTCCTTATGTAAAGTGGTTTCTAACACAGACTTTGCATGAAAACCATTTCACTTCTCACTTGGAAAAGCCCATTAAGAAAAGATGTTTGTAAGTAAACAAACATTAGCTGCTGAAAAAAGACAGTGAACATAACAGCCAAAAGTGAGCTCAGTAGTTCTTTAAAGTCAGCTTTTAACAATGTTTGCACAGTGCAGTTACCTGTTTTAGCTACTTTTTACCATATGGCTGCATATTGAATTTGAGTGAAATATAACTAAGCACTGTCTTTAAAACAGTATTTCAGAGCAGAGTTGACAATATGCTGAGGAAAACCAGGATATCTTGTTGGACCGGATGGTGGTCATCTGGGGCTATAGTTTCAGGCCACATGTTCATCAGAGTATAAAAGAAGTCAGATAATTACAAAGGATGTGAATGTTAATTTGAACAACAAGTTTAGAGTTAAGGTCACTTTGGGTTAGAAGGGACTTCTGAGGTCACTTAGTTGATCCCCATGCCCATAGAAAGAAAAGACAAGCTTGAAGTCAGACCTATTCCTGTCACAGTGATTCTTTACTGTATAGAGGTGGTTTGTATAACCTTTCTCTGACACTATTTTGGGAGGTAGGTAGATGTTGTTTTTGGTGGCAAGCAATATGAAAGAAGAAATTCTGTAAGAAAAGACAACTGCAGTATTTCTTAAGAAAGAGTAGGGGTTTGTTGACATCCAAAATCTAAAAGGCATTTCCAACTGCTCCAATGGTGGGAATCAGCTTTCTAGTATGCAGACTTAAGTATTGTAAGGTATTTCAACTGGCTATTAGAAATAGCTCTTCCACTTCAGTCTTTTTTCAGAGATATTAACTTTCTTGATGTTAACTGTTGCTTTCAGACATGTCTGCTTACAGGAATCAAGAAAATGGAATGGGTTTAGGCTGCTGCTGGTATGAAAGTGAACTTGGTATAAAACAGCTAATCTTACTCTGCTCTGTGCTCCTGATCACAGACCAAGCTGTAACTCACAGATACTAAAAATGTTGCAGTTGTAGAAAAGCCGAAATAAACCTACTGTAAGCCATTAAAATCTCTGGTATATAGCAGAGGTCAGGAATGAGCAGGAAGACCAATCACCCAGTTTGCCGGTCGCTCTTGTGGTAAAATGGCAAGTATCTCACTCATACATGGTAAAGCAGGTCAGTGGATTGGAAAAGTGGGTTTTCCTTAGCCAGACAAGAAAAATTAAATACTTCAATACCAACTATTTCTTTACTTCCTTGAGAAGAATGGTCATCATTAAAGTTAAGTGAACTATGTTTTGGATGACTGTAAAGTACGGAGTAGATTCTTTGCACATGTTTTCACACAAACATTCCACCGACTTCAGTTGAATCCATACTTTTTTCCAGTACATGAACATGCTGTTGCTTATGACATTCACCTAGTTGAGATGAATGTATGGAGATGAATAGAGGAGGTACATATTAAAAAGGGTAACAGGAGCTTCCTATACGACGTATCATCTATGCCACTCTAAAGTGCTGGGTGACAGTACAAGTAAGCTTTAAAGTCAAACCCTAAAATTACCTAATAATTTTGTGGTCTAACAACATGTGCTCTTGACTCATTGTAAAGTTTGAAACTATTAAAAAAACAAAGAGACAACAACAACAACAAAACCAGAAACAAAATAAACTAACCAAACAAAAACCCCCACAAACTGAATTAAAAAAAAAAAAAAACAACAATCAAACAAAGCAAAACAACAAAAAACCCTGAAACAAACAGAACACAAACCCTTCAAACATTTTATAGGCAGTAAAATCTGTATCATCTGTATTATTTATCTGTATCTGAAAACTTGCTTCAGCTGTTTGGAGAGAACAGCGTGTAAAACAGCAGGTGAAGCAGAAAGAACAGAGACTCATCGTATCACACACGTATCATATGCTCAATAGTTTACAGTAAAAAACAAGTCATGCATGAATTCATAGACATATATAGACTGGCCAAGCTGCTGACAAGCTAATTTTCACATACTCAGATGTGACAGTCAGCTTCATAGGCATCCAGCAAGAGCTGGTGGAAACAGAAACTCGTAAGCCAAAATACATTTCTAGGTATTCTTATGGCTATTGCAGTAAACGGTGCTGTTGTTCCATTCGTAACGAAATGGAGTGGATAGGGCATAGGAGTGCTGTGGAAAGCTGAGCTGCCTCTGCCTGGGGATGCCAGGTGAAACCTTTCAGTGTACAAACCATTAAGAGGAAAAGCAGGGTAGTGGTTGCATTGCCTGTAAAAGCAGCAGGAAGTGCTACCCACACTTGATCTTTGCTGCCCACACCAAGGCAACATTTACTCAGCAGCATAAGATAATGACAGGACGACTTCCATTTCAATAAGGAACAATGATAATCACCATAATCTAATTGCAAAGACTGTGATGTACTGTTTATGTTTATCCACATAAATTCAATTTGAATTACTTGCATTTCATTATTATCAGGAAAAAAGAAATAGAAAAATGAAAAAGTAACTCCTTCCGGGAAAACAGTGGGTTAGATTTTCACCATGACTGAGAGGAGGGCTCATAGTTCCCAGCAGAGTACAAATCTGGAACAGGGAGAAATTGCTTGACTTTATGAAATGACCCTTAAGTATTGCTAAATTGTGCAAGGCAGGGCAGTTCTCAAGCTGCTATTCCATCTTAAGCTAAGCAATGCTTCAAGAAGCTGCCTCCGATTCTCTGACATCTACCTGATTTGCCATGTTGGCAAGGACATAGGACATAGCAAGCCTAGTGTGGATTTGTCTCAACTGAATCCAATGGCTACAAATGGGTAATTAAAGGTGCAATACATAGATATTGAATTAGAGGTGATGTCAGAGAGAGATTAGTTTTTCTCTTCCACAAATGAAATCAACAGCAGTCCTTCTTCTTAAAATCACCTGTCCTGGTGAAAACAAGAGACAATGAATGCTGCTGTTCTGGTCTCATGGCAGCCCTGTAGGTCCACTTTTTGCTGGAATAAATACTTGCAAAGTGACACTGGAGAAGCAGTTCCCATCCAAATTCAAAGCAAGTGCTATGAAAAAGCCTTAACCAATGGGACTTTTCTAAGAGAAAGATAATGACAGAAGTAGATTCCGTGTGAACACCTTTCTTCCATCTTGTTATGTCTATTTTAGTAGAAAACACAGCTTACCAAAGCCACTGCTCTTTCAAAATAATGACAAATCTTACCCAGTGCTCTTGCTTCACTATCTGATGACTATCTAAGAGGCAAAGTTTTTTCTTTTGGGATGTTTTTTCACATCTGACATTCCAGTATTAGGAAGTAAACCAGCATAACATGGAGAAGACTCACATCTTCCTCTGAAGAAAGGCAAAATTACTGTTTAAAAATAACCAGTGCAGAAATCTGTCTGAGCTTCATTTTCACTTTTGCTTCCAAATTCCTCCTAAAGAAAATTCTGTTGAATAATCAGTTCAAATTTGAAACTTCTTACTGTCATGTAGCATAGCATCACGGTTCGTGGTTTTTTACCTGACTTATGGGGTTTTACGTAGACATGAAAATGCTTTTGTGTGACATAATGTTAATTTACTGATGGTATTGAGATTTTTTTTTTTTCAGGTCTGTCCTTTGATTTAATTGCAACCTCTTATTGCTCTTGTGATATGAAATATCTTTTATATGTTTCCATACTATTGTGTACTTGTGGTAATTTCCACAAGTGTGCTAGAAAATTTGGAAATGAGATACAATCATGTTTCCACCTGAAAGATGATTGACATAAGATAGCATTTACAGCTTTTATTCAAATTCCAGAAGATGTTTGAATCCAAGCACCATTCCTGAGACTGGAACAGTTAATAAAGGCATTCCTAAACAAAAATTCCTTGAGCAACAGTAAGTCCAAAAGTAAAGTGTATCAAAGGCACTCAGATGACCCCTCCACAGAGGTAAACCACATTTCATGACAGCATAATTCTCAGTAACTGCAAGATATGGTATCTGAGGAGGCATAGCTTTCCATTGCTGCAGTGCAAATACATCCCCATGAGTTCACTGTCTGTCCCAAGGCTAAAGTGCTTTAATTTTGTTTTGAAGTCCCCAAAGACAGATACAAGAAGTGCAAATTATGGCATATAAGATGAAGAATTTTCACAGACCCACAATCCCACTGTTTCTTGAAGCTGTGACAGTTGACAAGTATAAAGCTTCAGTCTGAGAGTTTAAATCATCACCTTAAAGAAAGAAAATGCAATAGTATTAGTTTAAAAATCTGCAGTGATTTAAGAAAATAAAAAGCCTGATTTTAACAACTGAGTGGTAAAGAGTGAAAGCTCTGTCTTTATTGTATGCAAGTTTTTCTGGGTCGTGCTGAAGTTACAGTGGCTCCTTAAAGCTGTCATAATTTACAAGAACATTCTGATGCAATCTTTTCAGAGCTCTCTCTCTTATCTGTAGTCTAAATTCTGAATTTTCTATTTCAACAAAGCTATAATTTTCAGACATATAAATGATATAACAAAACTGAAATCTGTTTAGAGAACATCCATGGGAATGATTGTCAGTAAATCTATGCATGTGATTAAAAGTGTGCAGAACTGGGACTTCAGTAATGAGTTCAAATGTCCTACGTATTTAGTTCTGATACAGCTTGAGCTGTAAGTTAAAACTGGTAATGTTAACAATCCTTGTTCCCGTAACCAAGGCTGTATGGGTCATTTCCAAGGCACTCTGGTAAAGTATCTGTGGCTTTTATGCTTCAACTAGCTACTCATCATGGAAAAAAGGTTCTTTCCAGTGTTTCTTAAAAGTATATGATGCTGAGAAATATAAATGTTTGTCATCTGACTTACTGCATGTTGCACAAAATTTTTTTGTCATTAAAATGAAGAAGTAAAACCACAAAGAGCAGCCTCATCTCCTTCAATTTCTTCATTTCACTAAGTGCACAGAGGAGGTTATGGCCTACAAAGTGGAAAAATTCTACAGAAGTAGTACAAAAAGCCACGGGAAGACAGGCTATGCTCAGACAGTGTACACTGGAATTACGTCCGGACACGCACCAGCACTGTCATCCAGGATGCTGCTTGCCTTGAGCTTGTGTTCATTAGTGCATGGCATGATGCCACTGAAGTTTCACACTGTCGTGTGAAAAATAAGAATGAGCCTTTGACTACAGCAAGTGTTAATTTCTGAAAAGTGAAAGTGTCTTTCTCAAAGTGTTGTTTTGCCTGTAATATCTACTGATGGCAGTGGATTGAACGGTTACGGTTAGGATGCAAACATGACAATCTGAGGTGATTTGGAAATCAGTGAATTCATGCCCTCTCCACCCAATCTCTAGCTTTCAACTACAAAATTTATTTTTTAAGCTGGTGATTTCTTGATATATTTTTTTAGCAGTGAGAAACATGGGTGGATTCTCAGATAAATCCTGTCCTTGGAAAGGCCCTAAGTTATCTCTGTCCAAAACCTGATGTTTTGTTTCTTCAGGCCACTTGCTCAGCTGCATCACAGCTTAAACCATTTTTCTGCTGAAATCAATAGGCTATGTAAGGGTCTGCTTAGACACTATGCAATTAGTGAACCAAATTCCTCTGTATCTTACACTGGCCACAGCCTCTCCCCTCACAATGTATTACTCTGTCATCTTTTATCTGTAGGTAAAAAAACTGATTTATTTAAGTAGGTGTATTAAGAGCTTTCTTATCATATTTCTTTATGATTTCTATGGTGGTTTCTTTTTTTTTTCAGTGACATTTTAGTACAGAACAGTTAGATGCACCCTGATAGCTTTTTAGATATCATCTTCCCTCTGCAATGTAAAAATTCCTGGATGTCTAGGCAAGTCAGATGCTCGTAAGATGAGAAGTAGCCCAGGAGAAGATATAATATTCCAGATAAATGAAGTATCATTTTATTTTTTGTTAAAACCTGTAGCCTTATCCAAAAGTATAGCAGACTTTTACCACAAAAATCTTGATGCCTTCCAAACCAACCAGCTTTCTGTTAGTATCCTTCTCAGCCAAGACTACTAGAACTCCAGTTAGTCTACAGAGGTGTACGCTGAGGTATGTTTGCAAGCTATTGCTATCTCAGTGAAGGGGAACCAGTATATATAAATTTTTACATTGCCTGAGAGAAAGTCAATACTCTAGAAACTGCATTTTTAAAAAACTGATGAAAAAGTGAATTTAAATTGAAAATTACCCTCTCCTCTGATATAACATTATTTAACTTGCAATCTACATATTTTTTAAGATTTTAGATGTAAGAAAGAAAAATCTGTAAGTGTAAATACAAAAAAAATCCCCTATGACTTACTGTTCTCATCTTTTAGGTTAGGGTTCACTTTTCTTTTCCTGTCTGTTAAAGTAAATATATACAAATTAACTTAAGCATTTTTAGATTTGAAAGAAACAATACAATTCAACAAACCTGAGATTAAACTGAGCTATAAACACAATTAAGTTTATTATACCAAACAAATAAATTTCGCCTTTTATGAAACTTGAACCAAATTCTGAAGTCATAATGTTAAAACTTTCCTTTCATGACTATAAATACATTTGTCTGGTTTACTGGAGTCTCTTCATATGCAAGAAAATACTAGTCTGTTTGCTCTATTACATTTGCACTACTGCACATGCAAACAAGGAAAGAAACACTGTGGTAGTCCTGTATCACAAACCATTTTAGTTATACAGCCTTAATGGAGTTGAAAAATAAAAATTCTGTGTAATATGCTGTATCTACAATGTCTTTGTAGCTGTGAAGAAAACACCATTCAAACTATGCTTTTACAGCCCTCCCAGCCCAAGGCAAAGCTTGTTTGTGCTCTATACAGATTTCTAACTGGTCAGTTTTAAAAGTCTATCTTTCTATATGCCTTGTCTCACATAGGTAACATGGTAAGGACAATAAAACCCAACTCAAATGATCCAAGATCTCATCTTACAATATCTTGTAATCTAGAAAGAAAATGTGACCAAGTCACACAAGTGTGCCTGGAGTTAGTAAAATTTCCTAAAGGTTGTTCACAGGAAAAAATAAAGAAATGGTGAAAAGTGTCACTATCTGAAGTAAAACATACCTTTTTTGGGTTGCCCATTCTTGAATGTTTTTCTCTTCTGAAATATTATTAATGCAGAGAGAAGGACCACTACAGTCACACATGTGGGGATGATAAATGAGATCAGGAATTTTTGTCCCCTATACTGTGCACTCATTAAAGCTGTCAAAAACATGAAAGGAAAGTAAATTTATAACTTACAGAACAGGCATTTTTTATCAAGTTATCAGTTCTTTTTGTCCGAAGTCTTGCTCTGACTGAACAGAGGATTTTAAAAATTCATCAACATAGTGTTTTACACTCATTTTGTGCTGAAATATTACTGTAAAAGGCCTTACAAAAAACCAGTCAAATCTGTCATTTGTATGGTGTTTGAGTCTGGCACCATCCTCTTGGCAGCTGCCTTTGAAATATTTATATGTATTGTTGAGATCCCCTTTCAGTCTTCTGCAGACTAAACAAGCCCGGCTCCCACAGTCTCTCCTCATAAGAGAGAAGTTCCAGACCCCTCATCACCCTTGTGGCCCTCCACTGGACCCTCTCCAGTACCTCCTTCTCTCTCATGTCCTGAGGAGCCCACAACTGGACACAGCACTTCAGATGTGGCCTCATTAGGGCTGAGTAGAGGGGCAGGATCGCTCGCTCGACCCGCTAGCAAAGCTCTTCCTGATGCACCCAAGGATACCATTGGCCATCTTGGCCACTGGGGCCCAGTGCTGGCTCATGGTCAACTTGTCATCCACCGAAAGTCCCAGGTCCTTCTTTGCAGAACAGCTTCCCACTAGGTCAGCCCCTAGCCTGTGCTTGGGATAATTCCTCCCCAGGTGCAGAACCTTATGCTTAGTTGAACTTCATTAGTTTTCTCTCTGCCCAACTCTCCAGCCCTTCAAGGTCCCAAGGAATGGCAGCACAGCCTTCAGATGGATCAGCCACTCCCTCCAGTTTAGTGCAACCAGCAAACCTGCAGAGGGTGCATTTAATTTCTTTGTCCAGGTCATTGGTAAACAAATTGAGTAAGCCTGGACCTAGTATAGATCCTTGGGGAATGCCACTTTCTGCAGGCCTCCAACTGGATTCTATTCCTCTGATCACAACACTCTGAGCGCTGTCATTCAGCTGGTTCTTGATCCACTTCACTGTCTGTTCATCTAACCCACATTTCCTGAGCTTACCTATGGGAATGTTATGGGAGACAGTTTCAAAAGCCTTGCTGAAGTCAAGGTAGACAACAAAATAGAACAATTAATTAGGAGTCTATCAGGGAGGACACCCATGCAGCTGAAAAAATTCCCTCTCTACTGGCAGGAAAGTAATGAAAGCTACCCTAAAATTAAAATATATAGAAAAATACAGACCGGCTTGTTGGAGTGTAAGCTAGCTGAGACTTCAAAGACATAAATAATACTGACTTGTTTAGTTTCCCAGGAATCAATATTACTCTGATTTCTAGAACTGAACTCCGGTGATGGACCACAGCACAAGATGTATGTATGAACAGTCTCTGTCATACACAAGTTCAAGGTCATACGAACCTAAAGTGGAAATGTGAGCTGAAGTTTCTCCATTCAGTTCTTTATTCCAGAAGACACAGCTGTAGTTCTCACTTATATTTGGTTTGAATGTCAGGATGCTGGTGACATTGTAGAGGCCATCTGCAGTCAGCGTATAGGTGGTATTTGCAGGTCCACTGAGATTGAAATTATTCTTATTTTGCCATAAAACCTCTGCCAGAGGAAAGCCTTCTGATTGGCACATAAAAACAAACTTGTCTTCACCTGGTTTTCTCATTACTTGAGTGTTTATTCTCTTGTAAGATGCTGCATAAGAAGTTGTTGAGTGAAATTGTTGTATGCAACAATAGTCATTTTCCCACTTCACTTTCCCTGCTTCTGTAATGCCATACATTGTCTATGGCTATATCTGTAGGACACTTATTTAAAATGATGAAGGATGTTTTGTAGAACAATGCAAAATTCATTATTCAATCCTTACCATGCCTACAACAACAGAACACACTCCAGTACTTTATACGAGGGAGCGGTTGACATTAAATTTATAATTTATCATTATTATTTGGAGTCTTATGGGACTCTATTTTCACTTTTTGAATATACCACTTCAAGGAAAAGGCTGATTTTCATGTTTTACCATAGCTTGTAAACAGTGTGATATTTTCATCGTATTAGAACAGAATTGACTTTTCAGAGGAACCAGTGTGGATCTTAAGAATGTCTGTGTCCATTTTTGCATTTGATAAAGGTTGTTTTTTAAATGTCTGGGTGAGAAATGAATGCTGCCTTATATCACACACATATGCAGTTAGTCGGAAACACAAAAGTCTTTCAAAGTTCTGGTCCGTCATGTTGTCCAGTCACACATACCTTTATTACTAATGTCCATTTGGCTTTGATGAACACAGAAAATCACATGTCTTTGCTCTGGGAACTGCAGTCACTTGGGGAATTCCCAGCCACTTGGGTAGTTGAAGCAGGGTTCATAAGTATATCAAAACATCTCTAAGAAACTTTTGCGAATGACCAGAGGTGGTCCTACAAGGCAGGGGATCAAATGAGAGGAGGGAGGTTGTGGCACTGGAGAAGAGGGTATGGAAACAGGAGAAAGGAGGAAGGATGGAAGGAGAACAGATGCTGTCCCTCTCTGGCACTGGGTGCTCCTGGAGAAACTCAGCTGTTGAACCAAAGGCTAGCCAGCACTAAGAGAACTTCTTTGGTTCAGCTGGGAGCTGAGCACAAAGTCTTGGTAAGAGAACTAGCAAAAAATTCCTTCAAATTAATCAATTTCTAAAAGCTTGTAGGAATTTAGTAGAGACGTCTCAACAAGTATATACTTACATTCAATTTAATCACTCACCTTTTACTTCCAAAGCAATGTACTTGTAGTCCACACCCTGGTAGTCAATGAGGCAAAGGTATGATCCTGCATCTCTGATCTTCACATTGGTGATCTGGAGGATAGCTCGTCCCAACTTCAGCTCACTGTGCAGAAGTGATGCTCTTCCTATGTAATCAGGATGTTGGGATGGAGGGAATGCCTTCCCATTGCGGAGTGTGTACACCTCTTTTGATTTCAGCCAGCCCTGCCTTTTCTGCTCCCAAACAACAGTCAAGAGTCCTAGGTCTATTGAGCCATTCACAGGGAATCTGCATTCCATGGTCACGTTGCTCCCATATTCTGCAGTGTAGAGCTGTTGAGGAACTTCAACTGTAAATAAAGCTACGTGAGGAAAAGAGAACAGTTTCATTTGTTTCATTAAAATTTGTTCTGATTTTCTTTAACTGTGGGCAAAACTGTGTCAGACAGAATACAGATATGGTTACTGGTTTAGCTAAATGTTTTAAGCATTTTTTGTTCATATTCACGCTAACATTTTTACCATAGAGTAATTATAGCAAATAATCTATATTCTGTATTGCTTACAGAATCTGAAAGATGAGGGCAAAATGAGCAACTATTTTTTTTTCACATTTTATAAATAACTTAAGACTGAGCCAATGATTACACAGGGAGCATTTTTATGAAACTATAGTGGTCTTTTACATGTCCTAAGGTTGTAGTAAAAGCAACGGTAAATTGTGGAAATTGTAAAGCTAATCTCATTATCTTTTACAAAAAGAAATACCAAGTAGTTCCTGTGAAACAGAGTTGCACAGGATAAGCATGTCTAGCTTGGAAGAATTGCTATGTAGCAATTACAGTCTCCCACAAGCCTGGAACCACGTGAACATCATTTGATCCCATACTTTTTCTCAAATACATGCAACAGTATTACAGAAAATATATCAAAATCATCTTTGTCATTCTCCCAATCTGAAATTCATATTGTTATGGATAGTTTGCCATTTTAAAATGTACTTGGTGAAGCAGAGTTATTTACAATACATCTTTCAATACGCCTCGTTACTACTCTCCATATTGGATATACCGTATATTGGTAGATTTAATACAGGAGCACTTGGAAGTGTTGATAGTGGCATTCCAAAGAGAAGTCCATGCGCCTGTTTATGCATTCCTTTTGTTGCACCTGTCTGTGAAATACTTACAGTGAAAGCTCCAGTTCCCCTTAGCAATGTTTGCTTATTCACTCTAATACAACTGTAATGAGGGAAAAAATTATGTGAAAAAGTGCCAAGCTCCTTCTGGGTTTTAGCCAAGCTGCTCCTGCTACAGGCATGCCCAGGGGAACACATGATTTTACTTCAGTTTGTCTCACACTGAGGTTGTTCTGCTTCCCAATCGATGTGGGTTGCTTTGCTCATCCTCCTTCTCACAGCCATGCTTCCTGATGCTGGACACAGCTGTCAATACACAGTAAGTTAAAGAAGCCTGATTGTGGGAGGTGATGGACACCTGTCCTGTGCTCAGTCAGTGCCAGTGCCTTCTGTAAGGTGTTGGAAAGCAGAGGCTCCGGACATTACTGACCGTTCATGCAAGTATTGCTGGAGGTGCTGAAGCCCATGTACTAAGAGATGCATTGGTTTAGCGGGTGGAATTGAAAGGCAGTTTCTGTCTTACCTGAAACCTGGGAGAGCTGTGTTTCCAGCAACAGCATTGTGAAGATCTGGAACATTTTCTCTGGTGGATCTGAAACAAAAGTGGGATTGCATTAGAACTTGCAATGACTACCTTCTGCTGAGGCAGATCAGAGCCATGTTATAGCCTTTAAAATCCATCACACAACTCATAAACAACAAAAGTAGAAACAAACACTAGACTACCAGCAGAAACAAGGAAAATCCTTATTAGAACAACCTATGCACACACACAGAGTATGAACCAATGGCAATGAAACTGTGGCAACAAAGGGAAATAAAACCTTTCCACAACTTCACTCATGACATTTTCAGGATCGGTAGCTTGCAGGCAGTCTTAAATAGTCTGACAGAGCAACACTTTTACGTTTTTACTACCCATGAATAATAATCAATTGCAATTGACTTCTCATAGGCAGGAGAGCTTCATAAACAAGCCGAAGGAGATTTTTTAAATGCCTGCACTAACACCTGATCTAGTTTATGAGATTTCTAACTCTGCTTTTGTTTCAACTCTGCTTTGCATGCTTTTTTTTTGTTGGTTCTTATTGCCTTTAGCCTAAAAAACAGGAAATACCTAGAACTCATTGTGAGGCAGTGGAAATCTCAGGGTGGCAAAATTAACGTTTGCTTCAGAATAGATTAGAATGAAGACTTACTGCTGCTAATTCTTTCACTTTGCATATGGCAGTGTCTGATGTGTACAAAGTGCCTGGTATTACTGATAGTAAACCAACAGCCCTGGAATAACGCAAAAGGAGACGGTACAGTTTTAGAGTGAGTATATTCCTGTTCCAGTAACAAGCAACTATCAAATACTTTTCATGCTATTGTATACAGATCAACATAACTAAAACGAGAAAAAAACAAACAACAACAACACAAAAATACTGGGGCAAAATTTATAACAAAACTAATCAGATAATAGAAAAGAAGGAAGAATCATTCTGAATTAAGTATGCTAACATACAGTATAACCTGGGAAAAAAAAAAAGAGTGAATAAGATCCAGAAATAAGCTACAAGGAAGTAACGAAGAGAAGGAGCAATTTTAGACTTCCTCAGAGCTAGACTTATTGGAGGAGGGGTTTAGTTTTACTTCCCTATTCTTTTGTGGGCTCAGCTTGGAACATTCTGGTTCCAGTTTTCTCAGGTGCTGCATTTCTCTCATTGCTTCTACCTGTGAGCTCTCAGTACCTTGGAAAGGGAGGCTCAAACTTTAGCAAATTAGCAGCCAAAATTATGGGATGTTTTCTGGAAATTTAGATCTTAATCATATGATGTCACAAATAAAGGTTCATATGCAAAGTACTCTGAGCAGATTTATTACATGTATGCTATGTAAATGAAAGGTAGTTACCTTTATCAGAGAACTGACTGAATTCATCACTACTTAATGTGTGATGAATCATGATTATTTTAGCTGTATGGGAAAGGAGCTAATAAACATTATCAGTATCTCTATTTACCAGATGCAGAAGTAAAGACTGTACTGCCCTGACAGCCAGATTAAATTTCACTCGTGTATCCACCATGTGAAATTGTGTTTCACAGTTAATACTATGAAGAAATTTACCATCCTCAGTCTCCTCCCATGCTCACTTCTCCACATAGCTTACTTAGAAGCAGGTGGACATAAGGGGAAGACCTGAATGAAGAATGGGAGAATATTTCACATCAAATTTAGGTCCCTGGATTAACTTTATGTGCGACATTTGAGGTAATCTGCTCTATTTTACAGCTTAGAGTACACTGAGAATGCAGAGCATGGGTTTTTTTTATGATGTGGGGGATGCGATTTTTTAAAATATATGTATTACTGAGAGTAAAAGGATAGAACAAAAAAAAGAATATATGGAATCAAAGCGCCAGCAGATAGGGGAGATAAATAATAATTATTAAATATCAAGTAACAGATCTTGCCTGACCACAGGGATTAGCATTAGAAAAGCATTACACATAAGATAAATATACAAAATAACCCAAACTGGAGAACATTTTCACTTGTGATACTGAAAGCAGTCATGGAATGCTTGTGGGAACCAGAAAGGATCCAGGAAGGATCAAAGATCTGTTAGCATGGATGTGTATTAGAAGGATCAAGGATCTGTCAGCAAGGATCCATATTAGAAGGTATCCTTTATTTTCATGATCTCACTAGCAGACATCAAGTTGTTGTGCAACCTCAGTGCAAATCTACCCATGCAACTTCATCATGTGTCTCTGCCACCTGACACACTTCCATGGAGAAGCCTGCACCAGAATCTGGGAGGTGATTTCTTCTGACCTTGTACTACCAACCATTCATGCTGTTACAGAATAGCCCTCATCTTCTCCCTGCTTTTTGTAGAACATGACACGCCCTGCTCTGCAGTAGTCCTTGTACGCAACTATCCTAACAAGCTTACTACCCCACACAGCACTGTCTTTTTTCTTCCTTTAAGCAAATTTCTAAAATGTATTTCTCATATGCCTGCTACAAATTCATAGGAATAAAACAAAGGAACACTGCACCATAAAAATCAGCACTTAATGGTTCTTGCAACAAAGCGAGGAATTGAAAATACACATCTGAGAGCAGTAAGAAATTGTATGACATTTCAACAGCAATTCAGTCTGTAAGTTGATTTCCTAGACCAACTTGCAGAAGAAAAAGCACTTATCACACAGTGCTGTGTGATTATGAGAGTTAAGCTGAATAAATGTTGGTGAGTTGAGGTAGTGAAAAGCATCACATCAAACATCTAAAGATCATCATGGCTCTTTATGAGTTGTAATAGTTTCAATGAAGATGTAGGGCCCAAGACTAAAAATCTGGATGGGAACAATGAAAACATAAGTATGACTATGAATGGGGCAAAAGAGGAATATAATCTTATCTTTTTATACAGCTTTTTTCTTTAATGGAAGTACTAAGCTGAAATCCATACTTGACTTTCATTGGCCCACAGGTAATATATACTGGTAAGTTTTCTTAGTGAATTCTGAGTGAAATCCAGTCAGCAATGATAATGAATTGCTTGAGTTCCACCAAAGATCAAAACAACAATAAATATTGGTTTTCTCCTTTTGATTCATTTGGTTGATCACACCTGTGACTCAAGTCCTGGCCCCAGCTCATGTATCCAGAGGGATTATAACACTCATCTCCAAAAAAAGGGTAATTTTTGGCCGATGAAATGCCTTACGTCACATAAAGTCTCAAGTGGTTGTCCAAAATCCTTCTGGTAAGGAGTGAGAATGGCATTTCTTGCTGCCTCAGAAGATTTAGAGTCAGTATTCCCATTTTAATCTGTATAAGCTGTATGCTCCAGGTGACAATATTATTTCATTTTCAATGTAATGGATAGACTTTATTCAATTCCACAGACAGAAGCAAGGAGGTGTTTGTCTTGACAAAGTTAGATGTTATAAGGATGCTCTCAGGAACTGAAACTGGTGGCAAAATGGGAACACCAATCTGCTATATGCTTAAACCATGGACCTCTTGAGCAAAAGCTGGGATAGTTCTTTTAAGTAGCTGTGCTTTGTATAGACCTCTTTGGTATGTGTTTACTGTTATGGCTACTGGATCTTATTTTCAGAAACACTTATGTGAACCACAGTGAGTTGGCAATTGAGGTTAACACCAATCTGGTCATAAGACTTAGGACTGATTTTGCCACAGTTAGTGACAACTCTGACAATGTTCATAATGTTAAGTTTACAAAAAGCTTTCTAAGCAAAGGAACATGAAGATCTCAGAATATTTTGCAATCTACTCCTTTCTAATGAAAATTGAAACCCACGTCTGAATTAAATCCTATTTTAAATTAAATTAAATCCTAAATTAAATCCTATTCCTTTCATCCATGAAAGATCATTGTGCTTTTCTTAAGTAAAAGAAGCATCTTCGTATTGAACTACCTTTGGTTAGTACCCTTGCTATGATTTTTCCTGCTCATTGTAGGGGATTGGAGTAGATGAACTTTAATGATTCCTTCCAACTTGAATCATTCTGTGGTTCTACGATTGTTTCCTACACAAGTTTAGGAAAGGATTCTGAACAAAATACTTATTATGCCCACTAAACAAAACAACCAGAGGCACAATCACTGATTCAGGGACCTTATTGTCTAATAAATCATGGACAACCCTTTCCTGGAAACATCATTTCAGCTGTTAAAATAGTTGTATTCCAGGAAATACAGTAAACACATTTAGCATCTACATAAAGAAACTTAGCAGCGTCAAGCAAGGAGAGTTTTGTAGACCAATAACTTGCACTAGAATAATCAGAACAGTTGGAAAAGCTAAACAAGCTTTCAAGCACACCAGCTTTTCTCCAGGTTTAAAGCAGAAGTCAAATCAGAAGTTCACAATAATCACTCAGATTTCATTCTGGAAGATCAAAGGTTTAAAGGCCTCAGGAAAGGATAGTTGGTCCTTCTAAAGTTTAGTGGGTATTGTAGACAGACCCTTTTTTGTATTTTATTTCCCTGCAGACCAAGGTATCCCACTGACAGCACTTATTACGTGATCATGCTCAGTTCTAGCAGGTATAACACAGGTGCACTTATAACATTGCTGGAAGGAAACAGGGACATTGCACTCCACGGCTGGGAGCTGGGAGGATGGAACTGTCCCCAGGCTGGTCTGCGTCCAGCTCCACACGAACTGTCAAGGACGCTTTAGTAAACAAGGTATTGTAAGTGGTCTGAAAGGCTGGTGAGACATGCCAAGCCAGCAGACTTTGTTACGGATTTGAAACACCAATATTGCAATTTGTTTGTTCACTCCTACACTCAGTGCTTTTGCTCTGCTACTGACAGACTCCGGAACATTACTGAGATCAGTTCAGACCACACTTTTCCTAGTCACTCTCCTTCTACACACTCTCTCTTTTTGTATTGCAAGGCTAGAACCTGCACCAGGTACAGACACAGTACAGTGCCCTCTGGAAATATTCAAAAATGGCAAACTCATCTGAATCAGAAGCAATCAAGGTGTGGTAACGTGGCATCCTACTTGGCTCCATTTGACTCTTCCTGTATGATATGGTGTTTCACGCTTACTTAGTTAGAAAAGAGACTATCTTCTCATGCATCTTTGTACACTGCAAGAGATCAGGGGATCCCAGTCACCGTTTGTCTTTTTCTGTTACTGGAAGTCCCTTGCCTTCTGCACATCTTGCAATTTCAAAAAGTTGCCTTTCAACGCTCTCACATATGCAGAAAGATACAACCTTTTGGCATCTTCCTGAAATGGCTAAACTAGTTTTACTTTCAGTGAAGGATCCAGTTTAAAAAAAAAAAAAACAAAACAAAAAGTTAAAGAAAAAAATTCAAAAATCATAGGTCAGAAAATAAACAACAAAATAAACAAAAAAGCAGCATTAGATCCTCATACAAGATACAGCTGTTCTATATCTCATCATCAGGAAGAAGGTACTTTGTTTCAGTTTCAGGATTTCATAAAAACCTTAACCATGCATATTAATATTTGTTCAAAGTCCATTTCTCCAGCCTGTCTCAGTATACTCTATGGACATAAACTTTTGCTCTCATTCTCTCCAAACCGCCTTATCCACATACTCTCTCACCTGCTGTTCTTCCTCTGTCTTTTGCACACTTATTGAAGTTCCTTGTTGCCCACCTCATCACATAGTCAATTTGATGTTGGGACAATTGCTATCTTCCTGATGTTCACCTGTGACAGCTTATTTGCATCATTTCAGTCTGCTCTCCATCTTCAGCTTTCAGGTGAAGACATAAAATTTTTCACTTCCTCCTTTGCTCTCACTTTCTGTGAATTCTCACTTTCCCTGCATTGTTTAACTGTCACCTGTTGTATCTTTTTCACTGTCACTTTTTTTGCTCCGTGTCAAATACAATCATTCCAATACGACCTCAAATAAAT
The DNA here is from genome assembly GCA_013397565.1 of Ptilonorhynchus violaceus. NCBI lineage: Eukaryota > Metazoa > Chordata > Aves > Passeriformes > Ptilonorhynchidae > Ptilonorhynchus > Ptilonorhynchus violaceus. Next base: position 131,447 of record VZRJ01006416.1, read on the forward strand.
ATTTCTTTTTTGCCATCGATGCCAGGATAGAAATGGGATGAAATTTTGTTACAGAAAACATTATTGCATTTAAATACAATTGTGTATTCCATAGAACATGCACTTTTCAATTCTTAGCAGCAGCACTGAATACAGGCTAACACTCTAGCATGATACACTGCAAATTTTCTTTTATATCTCCAGCTTCTACAGAAAGAAAGACTTCCCACAGAAGCAGAAGAAATTCTCCTCTTCATAGGCTGTGCTTCTTCTGGGATGCAAAAGGTGAAAGTCTCCAGACTTGCTGTACAATCAAAATAACCTATTGTCTGCAGGTAGAGGATTAATAACAACTAAAAGAAAGTAAACAGTAACGTATAGGTACAAGTACATGCAGAGGGTTTTTCTCCATTCAACTCTTCCCTGAAATTCAGAATGAAATATTTATGAACAGCTACATCCTCATGCATAAACTGAAGAGGCTCATTAGCACCATTCCTCTACCTTTGCCTATGTCAGAAGATAGAATTGCAACACAGGTTCAGCTTGTAAAACTATCAGGGTTTGAAGTTATACGGACCTGTGTTTTAGGATCTGGAACTTATCCAGCCCTCGTTCAGAATCAGATTCTATATCCCAATAATAATTTGAAAATAAACTTAAGTAAATCTTAAGAATCTGGGAAAAAAATCTGCAATCCATCAGTCAGAAATTCAATAAATATCAATTTGCATTTATCAGTTTATACTCACATCAGATCAGGTCTTTGGGAGAATCTGATTCGTGTAACAGCAAAGATTTTCAAAGCTCTGTCCTATTCGCACAATAGCAGAAATTACCCAACTCTCATGACAGTGTGTAACATGCACCAATAGCACAGCTTGTAGGCAGATCTTGTTCAGGCTTTATGACACAAAACAACCGACTATGTTAAATGGAAGTTTCTTGGGACCTTGTTAGCAGTTTCAGTTTCATACTGAATGTACTCTGAGCTCAGTTCTCTGTGTTGCTTAGAATGTGCATCTAAAAAAATTACAGAAAGCATTCTGTAAAATTTATATGCTCAAATTCTGTTTTAATTACACCCATGATGTTTTGCTGGGTTTATAAACATTTAGAGCAGTGTACAGTGTTGGCATCTAAACTTGCATTTACTAGGACTGTTCTTCATTCACGAAATTATCAAGTTACATTTTCTTAGTTTTCATCAGATTAATTTTACAATAATTCCTCAAGTGATTATCTAATATTTGCAGAACACATTTCCTGTTCATTTCCATCTATATTGATATTCTTACTGAAATAAATAAATAAATAAATAAATAAATAAATAAAAATCACTATGAGGGTAATCAAACATTCCAGTGAGGTTGTGAATCTCCATCCTCAATAATGCACCAGAATTTACAGGACAAAGCTTGGGCAATTGATTTAAATTGTCACTGCTTTGAGTGGAAGGCTGGATTAGGTGACTGACAAACCTTTCCAGTATAAAAGTATTCTGTTTTATTAAACAGCCTTATCACTGTATGTCTTTTTTCATTTTTCTTCACTCTATATTTTAATTTCCTGATGAAATCAGGAGTGGAAGACATAAAGGAGTATATAGATTCTTCCCAGCTTTCTAGGCTGCTACAGGTGGGACACACATACTCTTTTGTCTCCAATTAGTTTCTCATCACTTGGGAGAATTGTGCTCTACCTCAACACAAATAATGATTGTGATTTTAGTCCTGTGAATCCTAGCTGGTTTGGGATGATATATGATGATTGCCTGCCTCACAGTTCCAGATTGATTTAGACCATGAAATCATGTCTCCTGCTGGCTAGTACAGAGCAAGCCAGCTCAACAAAACCACTGTTACATTGCCTTTTTTTTTCCGCAGTAAGCTTATCATGTGTATCCCTGTCACATAAAGTGATTCATGGGTAGTCTCACCTTTTCCCAGAAAAGCCCCAGTGACTTCGTTGGCAGCTGTCAGAAGTCAATGATTTGGATGACAGAAAAGAAACACCGAGGTTACTTCACAGTCATCGTCTCTGTCTTCTACTCATTCTGAGCCAGTTCTGCCAACAATAGATTTTCTTCATGTGTTCCCATTTTGGGACAGGGAGCAACAGTGAAATTGCCCAAGAGTCAATGACTTGCCTTGGGCACCTCACGAACCCAGTAGTATCTGATTTGTCTAGGACAATCATGTATTTACAGGATCAGAGAAATATGTAGAGGGAGACAGCGAATCCGGGAGAAGATGCTGAAAAACCAGAAGTCCTACTGCTAACACCTGCAAAAGCAGAAATTCCAGTGTTAACATCTCTCTCATTTTGCTGGCTAGGCCTTGCTTGAATGATGTACCATTGGCACTTTTTCAGCCAAAGGGGAAAAGGGATACACATCCTGCATGCTGCTCCATGAAAAGCTGTGCAGGTCAATAGCAACGATTCTATTTTTCTTATTGTTAGTTTTTTAATGTAATTGTTATTAGCAATAGCTTTCAAATTCTACAAAATTAAGTGCTGCATCACAAAACAGGCCGTCAGACTCTTTCATAGTTACATTTTTCAAATGAATGAGTCCTGAACTGAAATACCAATAAGCCAATTTAAATTGTGCACATGAACCAGGCTTTTCTGAGCACTTTTGGAAATCTAATAATGCTTGCCTGTTAGGAAGTAAAATGCAGCTTACTGAATCTAAGTCTGCTCTGGCCTGCCGCTGGATTTCATCTTCCAGACATCCAAAAACATTGAAGTAGCACTCAAATGTTTTTAACTGAAGGAAAAGTTGATAGTGATTAATTACATTTTTGTGTGTGTGTGTTAAGATAGGAAGGATTTCCACTTACCTAATTTTCATGAACTAAATGTGTTGTATTTTCACTTAGGTGTGTGTTCTCCCTTGTCATGAGCGGAAAATACCAGAGCTGAAACCACTCATGTAATTGAAGGATAAACATGTGGGCCTGTCTCCCTGTATTCATAAAAGCAAAGCCAAGAGACTTAGATTATAGTAAAGGCTTAATTTGTAAAATTAGATTAAATAAATTCAGGTTTGTATTTCGGAGAAGTACAAAGTAGAGCTTATTTAGTGAGGTGTGTTGGTTTTGCAGGGCCTGTCTTTTGGTAGAGGCAGGTGGCCACAGAGGTGGCTTCTGTGAGAAGCTGCTGGAAGCTTCCACCATGTCCAGCAGAGCCAATCCCTGATGGTTCTGATGATGGACGTGCTGCTGGCCAGGGCTGGGACAATTAGAGATGATGGTAACACCCCTGTGATAACATATTTAAGAAAAAATCACAACAAAGTTTGGGTACACAGTTGTAAATTTCCAACTAGAGAGGAGTAGGAGTGAGAATATGTGAGACGAACAACAATGGAGGCACCAAGGTCAGTGCAGAAGGAGGGGAGGAGGTGCTCCAGGCACCGGAGCCGAGATGTCCCTGCAGCCCGTGGTGAGGCCCATGGTGAGGCAGTTGTCCCCCTGCAGCCCATGGGGGTCCACAGGGATGCAGAGATCCACTCACAGCCCGTGGGGGAGGTGTCCATGCCGGAGCGGGCGGATGCCAGGACACTGTGGTCCAGCGGGAGTCCCATGGAGAGAGAGGCCTTGCTTCCAGGCTGGAGCAGCCGTCCTTGGAGGACTGCACCCCGCAGGGGCAGAGTGACCCACACCACAGCAGTTTTGGAGGACTGCCTGCCCGTGGGATGGACTCACACTGCAGCAGTTTTGGAAGCGCTGCTGCTCGTGAGGTTGAACCCACGCTGGAGGAGT
>VZRJ01006416.1:135281-184552 GCA_013397565.1 Ptilonorhynchus violaceus
CCTTTGTTAAATTTTCTCTCCCCTGTCCAGTTGCAGAGCAGAGGAGAGTGAGTGAGCAGGCTTTTCATGGGTGCTTGGTGTTTGGCCAGCATCAAACCACGACATGAGGATGTGTCTTTTCACCTTACCAGCTTTTCTAAGGAAGTAGCAAAATTTTACACTTCCCATCAACCACTCAGGGATTTTATAAGTTACTGTCATTTTAGAAGTTAGGGTTCAGCTACAGAATTTATATTTTTATCCCCTCATTTCATTGTCTTACTCATTGGATATACAGCAATTTCGACAGTAACTTGCCCTTTCTCCTGCTGGGAAAAGAGAAATCTAACAGTTTCTGCTGTCCAGTGAAGTTTAGACATTAGTTCCATGACACTAAGCATGCACTTACAAAGGCTGATAGGAACTAACAGGACTAGACTTCTTCACTTTTTCTTTGATATGCACACAGCTTGTCCAGTCTCAAACAAGAAGGAGAAAATTAAGAGGTCATCTTGTCTGGAAGGGAAATTATTTATGGTGTGACATGATTCTACATTCGTGTGTTGAGAAGAGTGAGTACTTTGTCTATAAATGGCCCTGATACTTTAAAAAACATTTTTGCACTCTGTAGATAATTAATTGGCGATCACCTTTACTGACACCCAGATTCAAAAAGCGTGTTGGAAAGCAGGAGGAGATGTTCAAGTTCACATAGCATCCTTGAAGAATCAAATGGCAAGAATCAGAATATGCAAGCTCTGCAATGAATTAGGGAAATCACTTTGTAGTAACTATTTTGCTCAGCTGGGGTCGACCAACCCCGTTAAGGTTCTGAGACACATTTCTCTACCCTATGACATGGGACAGCTTTCTGAGATTATTAAACACAACTTTACATTAGCTAGATTGAATACTGCCAGCAGTGAAGCCCTGGCGTTCATGAACGAGGACGGCATCCACATTCTTAGGACTGCACAATAAACATATTTATCTTAGACTGAAAAATAAAACCTGAGTGCAATGAGATTCCAGTTCTCTGCCCTCTCTTCTTTGTGGGAGCCGTTACAGGGAGGACATGGGTGTAGACACTCTTCTACACCCAAATCTTTGATACTTTATTTTCTCAGAAGAAGAGCATGTAGAGCTTACACCACTTACTGACAAGTCAAGGAAAGCAGGAAAAAACACAAGAAAAACAAAACATATTTTATTTTAAGAAATACAATTGTGAGTACCATTCTAATAAATAATTTTCAGCTGTGTATGTTCACCCCTCAAAAAGCTATGCACTTAGCAAAATGTGACGTAACAATAACTTGTGAAATGGGATCCTGGAACATGTTTGCTCAGCATTTCTAAAGTAATCATATGTGCCTGTATTTCACATCCTAGAAGTAAGACTTTCTTTTTTCTATTCCCAAGACAAACAAAATGGCCATCCAAAACAAGGTCTGTTCTTCCTAAATATCCAAAGAATTGTATTATCCCCAAACTGTAAATCAGAAGAGTAATGAGCAGTAAAAAAGTAGTGCCAGCTATATCACAAGGAAATTTAATCCCCAAAACCCTTTTCAGAGAAAGAGATTGAAAAGCTATTATTTAATTTCCAAGAGGTTTATATCAGCTATTTCAGGCTTAGCTGTGAGCACTTGGTATTTTAAGGACTGAAAATGCCCTGTATGTATGGCATCTTGTCTTATTGCACCATTATCTTTTATGAGGATCAAAGTATTGAAAAAACTCTTCAAGGGCTGGAAAACAAAATTCCTGCAGGAAATGGAGATCTCAGGTGGAGAAGGAAGGAAAAAAAAGTTTCAGAAGATGACCTATCAAGAAATAGCTATGATACTCATGATGGTCATAGACCTAAAGTGCTTTACCCGAAAGATATTTTCAATAAAATGTATCTTTGAAGGACACATTTGCCTAAACTTGAGAAGGTAGAAACTTCAATATTTAAATAAATACCTCAATATCTAGTCACATGTATAGAAGTCTGAATTCAATGGGGTTTTTTATGCTATAATAATTATTTTAACTTCATTATGTTTTTTCTTGAGTTACAACAATATAGAAGATTGCCATCACACAATAAAAATGAAAAATTAATATCCCCTTTAATAAATAGAACACAGAACATTTGAGCTGTCGAATCTTCACAATAGAGGAAAAAATCTTCCCCTGCTTTCTCTAGGTCTTCTCAATTTGCATATCTGTAAAAGGAAGAATTATATGAAAAAGTTATTGAATTATAAAATGATGAAGGCACAGAACACTTCACGGCTTTGGGCCTCTTTCCTAGAGTTCAGAGGTACCAAAAATTTTTCTTTATTGTCAAAATTAAAGATCTAAAATTAAATTAATTAAAAGATCAAACAGAAGAAGAAGATGATCATGGGAGGAAATAAAGTGGTAGTTCAAACACACTGGTGGGAAATACAGTGAAATTGCTGTGGCTTTGGTCCCCCTTTCTTTTAAAAACTTTTTAAATTCTTTCGAATACATTTAGTGCTTTATTTGTCAGTATTCCCAGTGGCATATTCCCAGCCCCTAACACTTTGGCTGCAGAACCAGCAGGCTTACCTGTAAGTTTACTGCAGTAAAGTGTAGCAGGGAGAGTTTTGGAATGTAATTAATGTTCTTTAGAAGTCATCAAGAACATGAAAGAAAAACCTCAGTAATTTCACCTTCCTGTTCTACACCACAGGATGTTCAATGGATTTCAGATATTCGATCATATATTTAGTTGCTTTGCTGAGACAGAATCACACAGCTTGAGACCTGCTCAAGTGGCTGTGATGGGTTCCTGTCTCCTTCCTCATTGCCATCAGCACCCTCACAGATGTGCATGAACAACAGTTTTTATAGCAAAAGTGCAAGCTATAAGACTGATTTGGGTTGTTGTAAATCTCCATGTCACATCTCCACATCACATTTTCCTTTGTATATCTTTTCTTTCTATTTTAAAAAACAGATTCATTATTTGATGTAGCAAACAGCACACAATGAGTTATGACAGTGAGTTTGTAAGACACAGAATGGGAGGCTGTATTTCTCTTGAAGGCTCTCTCTGTTGAAACAAGAGGTTAAATAAACCAGTGTTCAATCGTTGCTCCAGTGACCAGGGATGATTTATGCTCTGTGCAGTTTGCTACTAATTTTTCCTTTGTCGTTTATACTTACATTTCAGCTCTCTGTCTTCAAAAGAAGCATCTCTGCAGTCCTGTGTATCCTTGTCTTTTGACAGCTCTATAAGCAAACGACATAGCAGTGAGCATAGCTTAAACTTCTCATATAGTGATAAATCTGTGTTAAAAACTGCCTTCTCAGGCCACCCAGGAACTAAGTGACTTGAATGCAGAGCAAGAGATGAGATTAACACCAAAGGCTGTGTCCATTTGGGCAAGTATTCTCGGAAGAGGCTTTCTTAAGAAAAACATCAACTGCCAGTATGAACTAATTTGAACTAATTTTCATACAGCAATTTAATTTGAGGTAGTGTCCAAATAAAAACATATAAAAAATTCAAAATAAGTCAACCAAAAACCATCCTGAGAAGCAGCAAAAGGATTTTAATCTCTTCTCTCTCACTGTAAATATTAACTCTCTTCACTTTTTCCTTCATTTCCTTCAGTTGCACCTGTCATGTGGTACTGCCCTTCCACTTAGCTTTGCTCATAGCAAATAACATCAATATCACAACAGGGAATCTAAAGCTTACCTGTGTTTCTCTCAGCAGGGCCAAACTCTGTCATGAATGTTGCAACAAAGACCCTCAAATGCACACTATAAATACTAGAGAAAACATGGCAACATGCCAACATGGTTCAAATCACAGCATAAAGCCTTCACATATGGATGTGATGTCATTCTGAGGTATTATGTTCCAGGGAGCATGTCCCACCCTATTGCAGACTTTCTGAAATACAGCATACTGTTCTGTCCTTCTCTCATGCACATCAGGAGCGCATCTGCTCCCGGAACAAGTATGCTTTTCTTTCACATTTTCCTTTCTAAAGGATGACACAGTCATGAAAACCCACACTTCAACAGTAATTTAGAGTTGTTATGTACATGAAAAGTAGAAAGCAAAATCAAAATTGAATTTAAATCTCCATTTGGTTGTCACCATTACAAAGTTAACTCTCAAGTAATTATTTCCACAAGAATCACACTCAGCTAGATTTATGTCATATGTACATACTTGCCATTGCTGAATTCTCCACAGCAGGAGAATTTGCTCTAGCTGAAAGAAAACAAAAGAGAAAAAAAATCAATAAGTAAACAAAATACTTACTTTAGATCTAATGAGGGGCTTAAACACACTGGTGGGAGGGGCACACTTAGCGTAGTGTAATCATTTGTTCTCAAAACACTAAATTTCTTCAAAGACTTTAAAATAAATTCTCAGTGCTCCCAGTCTGTTGGTTTCCTCTCCAACTTCCTTTCCTTGTTCCTAAGCCAGAACTCCATTGGTGCTATACACTAACATCACTAGAAAATACTTGTTCAAATGGTTTCCCATGGCATATTTTCACCCAAACTTTGAACATATTGGACAACAGGGAACAAAAAGGGAATCACCTTCTCAGTGCTTTTTTAGGGGAAAAATGCCCGCAGTCCGAGGAGATTCTGTTCTGAAAGAATCACTTGTTCAGTCACCCAAGACAGGTTGGGGTTTAAAACAAAAGCCTGTTGGTACTACTTGAGCTTTTGAATCAACTTGTAGTTTATGACACACACACACTCATACACATGCGAGTGTGTGTGTGTGTATATATATATATATAAAAACATAATTATGATAATCATATACATCATGATATGTATATACATTATGACATATACAGACAAACAATAAATATTAGTCAGACAACCTGGGAAACTTCTGACCTTCACTGAAATCCCCAGTGGGAATCTTTTGAGCAGTCAAGGATTTTGCTGTCCCTTCGTCCACTTTCATTTTCTGCTCCTATTCCTATCATGTTCTTAGAGTAAGTGTGTTCTTATACTTGCAGGGTTATCTACAGGCCTTCTGCAGCCTGTTAGCACCACCTGCAAGCCTGCTAAGCTTATGAACACTTCTCCCACGACATGTTTCCATAGCACCCCCACAACCAACCAACAAAAGAAAAAGAAGTTAGCAGTATTTCTTTCAGTTTAAGTAACAAGTTTCAAGTATTTATTTCTTTATTTTGGGTGCTAACTATATTCTTTTCATACTCATATACCTTAAAAATTATTTCTCCAAGTTTTTATTCTGTTAGCTAGCAAGTGAAAACAAATTATTGCCAATGCTTTAGCTTTTCAACATACTGTGATGCTGAAAATGTCCAATTTGAGATAGTGAAGTGAACTGGAAAAGCTCAAAATGCAGTAAGGAAATCAAAGAAGCAGTATGAAGCCAGAGTGGGAATATTCTCTAAGAAAAACAGGTGCTCATAGTTCAGTGAAATTTTTCAGAGAATGCAGGAAAAAGAACTACTAGAAAACCTCCAGTGCCCTGTCTACTACCAGCATTCTGGTCCTCAGTCAAAAGGGAGGACACAGAACAAGAATCTTCAGTATCCAATAGATGAATAAACTGTGTTTTGATGTTTGAATAGATTAGACACAAATCTTACATCTTACATCTACATCCTTATCTATAAGAAAGATTAACAGACACGCATGCGTAAGTGGTTTATGAGGGGCTGATAACCTGTTCCACTCTGTTAACTTGGTAGTATTTACCTAAGTCCAGCAAAGAAAGATAAATAAACAACGTGGTAAAAAATTCATGTGATTTCAAGATGTCTAAGACAGACTTTTATTATCTCATTTCACCTTGGTGAGGATGAATTAACAGAATAGACTGATAATAACTGAGATACTCTAAAATAAATAATTTTAATACCTTTTCTTATGTAGAGCATAAATAGAAGCCCTGATCCAACAAAAGCAGTAGCAATAAGAGCTGCTCCAACCAAGCGTCTGCTCTCAGTCTGGAGAATGCTATCAGCTGAATCTTCAAGAAAAACAAGTGGGGGATAAGACATTACATAATTGCATAAGAACCCCCCTTTCCCTTCCATTTTCACTCAATTATTTTTGCTATGAGCAGTTCAGACATGATAATAGCATTATAGATTGTGTCTAAGGTCAGGTGCTAACGGTGCATTTAACCACACTTTGTTCAAATAAAGGAAAAATAAGATAGAACATATTTGTCTTTATTCCCTGCATTCCATGTGATAATGCCTTTGAATCTCATCACAATTCTGCTTGTCAGAGTGTTACAGGTAGCTTAATTTACCATCAGGACTACAGTAAAAAGCCAATTGAGGAAGAGAACAAAGAGTCCCTTTCATCTGGTAAAGATCTGTAAACCCACTAAACCCAGACATTTTTCTTGTTAAAAGCAAACTTGACCATTGAAACGATGACTTGGCTTTCTCACTCTAACCTGTTTCAAACCTTGTCAGGCCCCAAAATTGTGCCAGCACAGGTGTTTTTAAACCTAGGTGGTGAACAGGACCAGGGAAATGACCGAACCAAGTAACAGTCTGACAAACAGAAATATTATTTTTGAGTTGGATCAGGTCTCCAGTCTGATTGAAAACATATGCCCAGTTAAAAGGTCAAATGAGGAATTGTATTGGTCTTGACCATTTATGCACTTTCCTTGAATCCAGACTTTACGAGGAACGAAGTAAAATTTAAGTATGTTCAAAACAAAGGCTGTAGTGGCAGGAAAAAACCATATTTTTCAAGTTTATTTGACAGTAATTATTAGCAAAATAGAATATTCTTGGAAGATGTATTTGATTTATATGGGAGGGTTTCATTTCCACAAGCCAAGCTGCATGTCTTCCAAATAATGGAACTTCCTTAACATTTAGACTCAATTTTCACATAACAGCATGTCACACAAAATTCCTATCTTTAAATTCTGACCATGCATGCACAATGGATGTATTAGTGTGGTGGAAGTGTACATTTATAACAAAGCTTAACAACATAAGTATTTCTTTCTAGCCTTTTCAAAATTAGGTAGGAAAGAGGAACAAATCACGGCTGATTCAACTGGGACAAAATTACATACCACCTTGAAGAGTATTACCGTAAATGAAATTTAGGTATGTTACCTGTTATGTGTAAAATGGCAGATGTATTTTCTTGCAGCTCTTTATTCCAGAATATACAGTAAAAAATCTCATCTATTCTGCTTTTGATTGTAAGGGTACTTGTCACACGGTACAACTGGTCACTTCCAGGTTCGTATCTTGTGTTTGCCTTATCAGTCAAATCTTCGTAGTTTCTATTTTGCCATATCACTTCAGCTGCTGGATGTCCTTCTGATTGACATGTCAATTTCCATTCATTGTGTCCTGTGCTCACCACTCCTTGGGTTATAATTCTGTAAGGAGCTGAACAATTGGAAAAAAAATCATTACTAGTAGGAAGGTAGAAGAACAGCATGTATTAAATGCTGACACCTTTTCTTTTCCCCAGCCCCTGGGGTCAAGTTTCAGCTTAGATTTTGACAAGAGAACTAAATATCACTATTGTGTCTGTAACTGGAGGTACAGGATTTATTACAATTTTGATGTGGTTTAGAAAAGCACACTAGCTTTATGGTCTTCATACTGTCTACAGGATTTTGCAACACCATTCTTCTCGTGTCATTGGGGAATTAAAGGACGGGACATAGATTCAACCTAAACACAAATGCCAAGCTATACAGCTGTGCAAGTGCCTTCAGACAGCTCCAGTCTTGGGAGAGGTTTCTTTAACCGCTAATCCAGACATGTCTTACTTCAGGGTCTTCTCTGAACTGTTTTAACAGTACCAGAGAGTATTGAACCCCTGGTGGTAGCACACTCACCCTTAACTTTCAGATGGATTATCTTGTAGTCAGCTCCCCCATAGTCAATCACACAGAGGTAAACCCCTGCATCTCTGAGCTTCACATCAGTGATCTGAAGGAGAGACTGTCCCAAGTTCAGATTCTCTTTCAACAATTTTATTCTTCCCCTAAAGTCACTGTGCTGAGTTGTGAAGTCCTCCTCTCCTTTGAGAAGTACATAAACATGCTTTGACTCATCTTTCTTTTCCCAGCTGACACTTAAATCTCTAAACTTTAATTTCCCATTCACTGGAAATGTGCATTCCATGGTCACATTGTTCCCATGTTCCACAGTGTAGAGTGACTGAGGAGCTTCAACAGTGAATAAAGCTGAAAAATAAAATTTGGAAGAAAACTTAGTTTTCCAATAGTATGTCTAATCTTTGAAATCATATCTTACCATATCCATAGGAGATTTTAAGGACCAAAATATCTGCTCTGTTCTGAAAAGTTAAGCATTTTGGTATGTACTTGTCCAAGTGTGGGACAAAACACAAGACACCTGCTTTGTGCACACACACTAGGTACTTACATTTGCAGACCCCTGTTTCATGCACACACAGAGTGATGCTGTATTAAAAACAGTTGACTGTGTATGCACAGCCCCTCAGCTGTTGCTTTGAGAACATTTCCACAGTAACAGAGCAATTGTTAGTGCCTCAGATGGGACTGTTCTGTTTATATAAATGCCATTTGTTTTTACACACAATGTTAAAGAATACACAACAATTCCCACGTTTGATAGTGCCAATAAAAACTTTTGTGTAATGCAAATTAAACCTTTTTTCCAATGGTGTCTCTGCTGGAACACTGACAGGGATTGTAATCTGGCCCCATATCAAAGCACATGCATCTAGTTTAATGTAAAAGCATGCTAAGACAATTTTATTTAAAACATCAAGGAAAAAAGCTCAAATGCTAGCAGCTGAAGGAAAACTGGGGGAATTAGCATTTCTGTGGTTATACATGGAAAGAAAACACACTTAAACAGGTCTAGTCCTTCTTATGACTTGCCTTCTTACCATTTAGGAAATGCCAGTAGAATAAAAATATACACAAAAGCAAAGGCCTTCCCATGATGTAGATAGAACCTGGAATGATAAAATAATAGACAAATATAAATATCTACTCATTTTCTAACTTGCACTGTAAAATACGCTTTATAGTCAGTCCACACAAAGAACTGGGCAGAAGACACTGAATTCCACCCTAATCAAAAACAGGACAAAATTGCACCCAGTAGATAATCAGGGAGGAATCTTCCTGCATGGGTCCAGGAAGAACACTTTACTCTATTTGCTTTAAACATATGTCCTTAGTTACGGCTAAATAGATGCTTTATCATTATCTGTCGATTAGCAAATAGGTACTCACAAATACCCAATTGTTCCCCTAACCGTAGCAGGGAATGTTTCCCCTAGCAGGAGAATGAAAGAATTTTCTACACTCGATCAGTGGAGGAGATAGAACTTGGTTCTTCCCCACTTGTTTGCTTTACTTTAACATACTGTGGACACACTCTGCTTTTTTACCCTGATCTCACAGTACTTGTCACAAGCCTCACAAAATTACACATGTTGTGAAAACAATTCATGCTGTAGTTCATCTCTTAACAAGTATTTACACAATAATAACTATTTAACAACTATTTACACAACAGTGCCTTTGTAAAGCAGTGACAAAGCCAGTTAGTCAACAAGCAGAATCTATTGTCTTGAATTTCTGCTGCTTCACCTGTGAATATAAAAGTTATTTCACTTTTCTGTCAGAAATTTTTCCCCTCTTCACTGATATAGGTTTTATACTCCTACACAACATTTTAACGTTATAAAATGCTTACTAATGTCAACTCATACATTTAACCTTCACACACCCACAGCTTTTGGTAAGTCTGTATTTTAAGTCAGTATTATTAATACTAATATCTAGCACTGCCATAGTTCTTCAAATTACTGTTAAGAAAAATTCAAACACTGAAATGGAAATCTCTCATGAATACAGAAAACTGTAGAATTTTTTTTCAGATAAAGTCCTGATTTTGGATATCCAAACAGCCACAAAAATAAAGAATGATGGCCTTTAGCTGTTTTCTATTGGTAGTTTCAGAATATGGGTAAGAAATTAGACAACTGTAATACCCGTGACACCTCCTAACTGATGAAATTCTCTCTTGACTGTCTTTTACCACCATTTTAATAAGATGTTTTGTCCTTCTTTCTCTAATTGTCAGCTCTAAGATGATAGTGAAACAACAATTTTGTCCTGAATTCCTAAGACACATGTGCCTTTACAGTGTTCTGACTTAAGCAAATTAGACTCCTCATAAGAATTTGGTTCAAGCTACTTCTTTGCCTCAGCTGCTGCCTGATGCCAATAGCTAGTTTGTAGAAGGCAATGCATATGGAGCTGAGAAAGGGAGCCAATCTTATGCATTGTTAAGCATGTTCCGAAAACAGGTGCAGGAAAAATATGAAGAAGATTCTCGGGGTGAAAGCTTTGATTCATTGATAAATCCTAGGCTTCAAAAAGTGTTTAGGTACCAGATTTATTCCTTAGCCACAAGTGATGTCCTTGAAAGCACTAGAAAATCACAGCCTAATCCTGTGGGTCTCCAAGAGCTTCTGTGAATGTGTATGCATCGGAATGCCTCCATCATGATTCCACCGCTTGCGTAACAAGCAGTCCATACCAGCAACTAAGCTCCAAAGTAAAGCTTCTCAAACAAGATAGAGGCATACTTGTCTCACAAGTGTGTCATGATCACACTTCCTCTGGAGACTTAGGAGACAAGCCTGCAGAAGAGCAGGCCACTGAGACCCATGGGTATTGGTGTGCACTCCCCATGTCAGAATGACAATGACCAGAGTTGCAGAGCACTCAGACTCAAAATACTTTCAATTTTATATTTTTTTAAAGTAGAGGCTGTAGACTGCTTGGAACAAAGTAGACTGCTTGAAATAGTACACTGCTTGGAACAAACAGCATGTCCACTATGGTCAGGTTACTGAAAGATACCCATACTCATGCAACCCATATCCACCTTTTTGACAGAAGATCTGAATGTTGGAATGATCTCCAGGAGAGTTGTTCTGATTAACTCCTGGAAGATGGATGACAAGTTAGCTTTTATGGTCCTAATACCCATGTTTATGTCCTGCAATTGCTGACCTTTATTAGCATGCTTTCTCCACTGTAGAGGAAAACAAGCTTTACAACACACAAAAGAAGTATGACTATTACTTACAAATTTCCTCAAGACTGAGAAAGTCTGCTGCTGTATTCAATTTTTCACTTTCAGAGAGAAAAAATGTTGGTCCAGGTTAAATCCAGAGATGCACGAAAAAAGAAAACCACTGCAATAGCCATTATAGAACCTTCTCCTCTTTCACCCTGAGCGGAAGGATCCTCTGACTGGATCAGTTGAAGCAGCTTGAGACCTTGATGCCAATCAAAGTTCTTTACTAAAACTATCTGCTTACTGTTTTTCTTACAGAACCTACAACAATGCTCCTTCTCACCTCCTGCCAGCTTTCAGCATCTATGGCAAATAGTTTTTTTAAAAGGAAGATATATTCACTGTGCAAAATGCTCTTCAGTACTGCTGCTGTATGTTTCCCTCACAATCTAATGAAGAAGACGGGAAAAACAGAACTGTTTATCAAACGACTTCATGTGACAACTTAAATGTTGATGTAAGTCCACCTACTTCTTTAGGAAACTTCCCCATTATTGGAAAGTTCCCCAGTAGGGAAAATTCTCTTATACTAACAGTGGTTTACTGTAACCAGAGACATAAATGTTGCAAAAATTAGAACAGAAAATGCCACAGGCGTTTTAGAAAACATGTAATTCAATCAAAGCTATTTGGGAACTTCAGTCCTTGGAACACCAGTTGCAAGTAGTCAGCCATCTACACAAATTCAGGGTCCCTAGAGTAATAATTTCAAGCAGTGCCACACAGCTGCTAACAACGACTAGAACTTTCTACACAACTTACTCATGTTTGCAACGGTCATGGGAATAGGAATAATATAGGAATAATGGGAAGAACATTTCCTACCCTCCTCTGGTAAGGACAGATATTCTCTCCCCAAGATCTGAACACAGCAAAGGCCCCTTGCCTTGCTACTCTGTAGTGAAAGAAGAGTTCTTACTCCTATGCACTAGCCTAGCAAAAAATAGAGAGCACTGTCTTTTTCATTTTCTTGGTTCTAGAAGTCATTTAAGAATACAGAAAAAAAAGAAGCAAAAGGATGTACTCACGTTAACTTGTGGACTGTAGTGGGAACCTGGTCAACAGCACAAAATACAACTTTAAACATATGTTTCAGCGTGAATTCATCCACTTAAGTTGTCTTCACATACCTCAAAAAAGGGTTGAGATTTTCAGAAGCGTTAAAATACCATGAAATGACCACTAAAAAGTTTCAGTGTTTTCTTCTTTCCAGTTGACAGCCTGCTCACAGTACTTGTCATGGAAGAAAACCGCATAATACTCAAAACTGTTTAAGGTTAACGTTTTTACTTGATGTATGAGATGAACATGGAAACAGTGGTAAGTAAAATGGCTCAATGTAACATTTAGGTTTTAACAACCTGAAACTACATTAGAAGGTTGAGGGGGTGGATTTCCGTAGCAGGTGAGACAGATGAATGTTAATTTCCACTGTTTTTTTTTCTACTCTTAAAAATAGGCTAAATGATATTGTCTCATAAAAAAAAAAAAAAAAGGGTGCAACAGAGAGAAACTGAAATACATTTGTAAAACACTCTGAGACCACAGAAGCCGCTGATGTAGTGACCTTTCAACGTCAGGAATTTAGTTTCCGCTTTTTCATCGCTTGCCTTGAGGTCACAGGGTTGCATTTTCCATGTAAATGTTTAGTAGCAAATAAAAGACCAGGACAGGTGAGGTTGGGTTTCCTTTTCTTCGTATTGTTTAATTTTGTTGTATATACACAATACTCCTATATACATATACACATACATATCTACATGCACACAAACACATTTTACAGCACAGTTCTATACTGCGGTGATGGGGTTTGGGATTTTTTTTGGTTTTTACCTGTTGTGCAACAAATTTTCCAGACACCTATCTCAGTGCTGCCTGTCAGCGGGCGTTCCCAAGCAGAGCAAATGCCTTCAGGGACAACGCGCCCGGGGAGGCCTCGGTGGCCGCCGAAGCCGTGATCGCCCCACGGCAGGATGCGGTCCGTGCAGCACCGGGATGCAGCTCCCGGCGCCGGCAGCCCGGAGGACCGCAGAGCTGCGGTCCGGCTCCTCCCTACCTGGCGGCTCCCCCCTACCTGGCGGCTCCTCCCTACCTGGCGGCTCCCGCGGCGCCCGCCGGGGCTCTGCGGAGCTGCTTCCGCCCCACCTCGGCCCGGCCCCGGTCGGACCCGGTGTGTTACACCCCGGGCCGGGCCTTCCCCGGCCACCCCCGCCGCGGGTTCGCCGGCCGTGGCTGTGCCGGGAACTGCTCCCGGCCGCGGCCTTTCGCGGAAACCCGTCCCGAAAACCCCAAGCGCCGTGCTCCTAAACCTCACGTTTCCCAGCGCTTCAGCCGTGGCGGAACAGGGAATCCTCCAGGCAACTTGTCTATTCCTGAGAGCTGAGAGCTCTAGAAAATAAAACCAAAAGCGGCGTCAATGCCGCCCCCGCGCTGCTTCCCTTGCCTTTTTCTTATCCTTTCTTTTTTAACATGGTGAGATCATATTATTCACTTCCCAAACGGATGGCTTACGTCATGTTATATACTTAGGAAGAGGATGATTGGTGTTAAAGGGCTGGAAACGATGACACAGTATCCAGAATATCCGTAAACGTCAGGAGCTGTGTCCTGCTTCTCCAGAGACAAAGAAGCAATTTCTTTAAATAGCTCTGTTCCCTGCCACTTGAAAAGATCCTTCTGGGAGATAAAACTCCAATTTAATAACCTGATAATACAGTCTAGAAATACAGTGTGGTATACAGTTTCTCTGCTGTGATAATATTTCTGATGTTATGAAACATAACCCTAACAAGATCTCTGCCATAACTTTTCTGAAAGAAAGCAACCCTGAAATAAGAATACTACTCAGGGCATTACCAAAGAACCAAGGAGCCATTGTGAGAACAGTTTACTAGTGAGTATATTTACAAGCAATATAATATAAGAAGAGATATAAGGCAAATACAAAATTGTGACCCATGGCAGCATACAGGTTGTCGCAGAGATGTGTACTAAAGGAGGGGAGGGACACCCAAACCCCTATGCTTTCTATGCCCTAAGCATAAGGTACTGCTATGGGTAGCAGTAACTACCCTGCAATGGGTAGTTAACGGTTTTATGGGCCATAAGCCATCAGGTGGTTGAGGAACCACCGGCATCCCTACCTGGCAGCCACCAGGTTTTCTGTTGATACAGCACACCGATGTGTGAAACAATCAGTTTAATCGGGTTCAAATCTTCCAAAATCATATAACAGGAGCCACTCAGAAAGAAGGATGTAGAATACTAGGTTATGCAATGAAAGCTCCTCTGCACACCGCTCACACCACCCCCCCCCTCCCCCGAGAGTCAATGGCTGCTGTCCCTGCTGCTTCCAGGCCCTTCCCAGGGGTTATCAGGCCAACAAAGACCCATCTCCACAAGTGCAGAGGAGCACAGGGGCCTAAAGGCAGGTAGGAACCCAAATAAAGGACTTAGAGGAAGTTCATATTTTAATAAACTTCAAATAATTTAGCAATAAAAATGACATTTGTAAATTACAAATTCACTTATACAGCTATGTAGTGTACATGAAGTTACAAAACAGTCACAAAACCAGACAAAAGAGTAATAAATAGACTGAGAAGTTTCTTTCCAGTAAGAATAAAAAATTACTACAAAAACATTCCCAGAATGAAGTGGAAGCTTTTAGTTTATGATAAATGTTTTAGTTAATGAAGAAGGCTAGATAACATAGGGACTTCCCCTACAACAAACAAAAAATACTGTGTCAAAGCCAAAGGTTTATCTTTGCTCTGTGTAACTGCTAGGATTATTCAAAGTTCATATATCTATATGTATTCACACATTTCCTATTTTCGGAAGTCAAATAGTAAAAAAAAAAAAAAAATCTTGAAGGTTGCAATTATCTTTTTTTTCATTAATGTATTAGAGATCTGGATTTTTTTGCTGAACACTCATTCCTAAAATTAAACAAAAAACCACAAAGCTATTGTCAGAAGTTAAAGAGTTACTTATTATGAGCTTAAAATGTCTTAAGTTAACTGACAACCAGTTATTTGCATTTACAGTCAGTACACTTCTACTATACTTAAGTAAACATACTATGGTAAAACAAGGAAATTGGCTTGCTAAATACTACAAATTCAGGACACTGATCTTCATTTCTTTTGAACTATTTAACTATTTTGATTGATGTATTTTGGAATTTAATTTTGTAGATAATCTTTCAAGTTCAGTGAAATCAATCAAGCAGACTGATACAGATACAACCTACTTTCCAGATACTAATTCTACAGGCTATCTGTAGCATGATATGCTTTCTTCTTAATCTGGATTATATAATTGAAGAGAATAATGGATTATTTTACACCCAAATCATTATGGTAAAATTCAAACTGATGCATCCAGGTGCACTAAATATGAGGATAAGAGGAAGAACCCTTGCTTTCTTTCAATTATTTCTTCTGGTTTTTATTCTATGTTCCTCTTTTTTCCTCATCATGTGAAAATCTCAAATAAGTTGCCCAACAAACACCTACATTGGCACAAATTATAACTATTTCTATTTTTAGTTTGCTCAATTTTTTTAGTTAGGTACCACAATCAACATTTCTAAGGCTTAATTGTTTTTGGACCAACTGTTTGTGGAGAAAACACTTAACTGAAATATTTTTTAAAAAGATGACAAGAACAAAGGAGACATGACTGCCTGTCTAATGGTTGTCAGATTAGCATTACTATGAAATGTCTTTATGAATGTGCATGGCTCTTCTGTAATGGCAGCAATACTTGTAGCTTTCTGGACTAATGAAACACTGCCTGCCTTCAGAAATGCCAGCAATCTAACAGCACCATGCAATATATGATGCTTATTTTTTCTGTGGTCTCCATACCATGACCTGACAGACTGGGAATTGGAACAGGACAGGAAATGTTCCCCAATGTGGTGTCATGAATATTGACAATATCAGTGAAATCATATGGTTCAGCTCATATCTGCAGCAGCAAATGGGTATGAACAAAGAGAGGCAAGAGCCGCAGCCCCTCCTGCAGGTGGGCTGCCAATGTTTGCAGTCTGGTGTAGCTCAAACCTGCCTCCCTCCCACGGGCATAAATCACAGTGCCTCATCGAAACTAGCCTCCATTCTCTATGCTGCTTCTTAATTCCCTGATCCTTTCTTCAGAAACTAGTCCCATTTCCCTAGCAATTAGCCACAGTTCTGCCCCTCCACCTCCCTGTTCTCTGTTCCTGTGTTATTGAAATCTGCTGCACCATCATGCTAACCCCTCCATAGGAAACAGACCTCTATAATACAGAAGTCTGCCAGAGCTATAATGTAGAGGTCCACTGCACTCTGAAACACCTTTCTGTTCAAGAAAAGATTCAAACGGACCAAAATGGATTCTTAAATGCAAGGGGCTCAGTGGCTAAACGTGGATGGTATCTTTGGTAACCTGCTTTGAAGGAAAACTACGTTCTCACAAATTTATCGGTGGCGGACCCATCAATCACAATTTTCTCCGATAAAGTCTACTTAAAGAAATACCTACAAGAGGCTGCCAGTGCAGTACTGCCATCTTGCGTGGAGCTGGAGTATATCAAGAAATTTCTCTACTGGATCTCTCGTGCATCAAAGATCCAGGGGCGAAGTTAAATACTTGTTTAATACTTTAAAAAGTCACAGATATTTTCAAAGTATCACTAAAATAGTTCAAGTTCTTGGACGTTCTTTACGTCAAGTTCTTTACTAGAAGTAAAAATGCTAAGCAATTTTCCACAACAGAAAAACAATTATTTTTTCCTTGCTTTTGTCTCATTTCTGCTCTGTCAGTAATAAATAAAAATTAAAAAAAAAAAATAAATAAAAAAAAGGAGAGAAGAAAAATGCCAAGATAGCTGTCTTCTCAGTGTTTTTTTTCAAAAGAACTTTTAAAAAAATGCTTGCATTTGGAAAAATATGGTGGCAAAACCAAGGTTTGCAGGTCAAGACGTCAGCAGATTGAATCAGTACACTCTTTCTGGAAAAACATTAGTTCTTGCGGTAAGGCGAGGTGTCAGATTCCACTACGAGATGGTGTTTGAGGTACCATATATCCTCACATACGCCAGCTGGAAACTTAAATTAGGTACTCTTTCGTGCCAAAAGAATTCTGGGAATTAGAGCGTGGTACTAATAATGCCAAGGCTGTGGGTTCGATCCCCATGTGGGCCCTTCACTTAAGAGTTGGACTCGATGATCCTTGTGGGTCCCTTCCGACTCAGAATATTCTGTGATTCTGTATTTTCAGCCTTTATTTGTATCACTGTTTTAAAAGCCAACTGGCAGAGCATAATTTCTGACTCAACCTTTAAGTATGAAAATTTAATTTCTTTGGATTTCAAAGCCAAACTTTAATTATAGATGATGACGCAACGAAAATATTCTGACACATGATGAAAGGCAATGCAAGATAAGAAGCGTTAAGTGTCAAAGGCATTTTTAATTCTTCTCCTTGTTGAATTCTATGTAGTGCTAGATACATCATGCCCGAGTGGTGAGCCTACCAGGGCCTGTGTGGTGTATATTTATGAGGGAAGAGTTTATCCAAGTTTCTTGAGACAGTTTCCNGCTCCTCCTGGGGGCCTCTCTCAAGCTCGTGTGGTTTTCCCGTCGTGCCGGCGTTCCCTGTGTCCTGTGCTCGGGGGCGTGATGGGGTTCGTGTTGTCGAAGGCCATGAACGACAGGCTGAAAGGTCAGCAGGAGTTTATGCAGCTCCAGGTAACAGAGAGGCCGGCGGCGGTGCGGGGCAAGGTCAGCCGCGGCTCGCTGCCTGCACAAAGCTGGGCTGACAGCTTCACCTCCTCAGCTCTGCTCTCCTTTCCTCCCAGGGTTAAAGATTCTCCGCCTGTTCCGGTGTGGTTACCTAGCACAGCAGGTTGGGTGTGTAAAGCACCTGTTCGCTAGGTCAGAGAACTTCCTCGGCAGTCCGTGTTAACAAATGGTAGAAGAGGAAACTATCATTATGGTAGCCAGACCCTAAAACCACACTTGTGGAAACTTACTTTGAAAAGTATGCTTATGCTGAAGTTGAGCTCACACTGAAGTGCAGCTGGGTTACTGCAGTGTTAAGAAACGTGTATATGTTAGAGTGAATCAGTAACAGCGTGGTTGCTAAAACATGGATCCTATACTCTTAAAAACATGAGTTAAATATGTTTCAACTCGTGCACTATAAAAAAATCTTTCAAAAAGCTCTTTTTTTAGGTTCAGTTATGTAACTGCAGCTATTCGTTGTTCTAGAAACCTCAGACTAAACAGGGCATAGGGGGTGTTTTATTCTCTCTCATAAAATAAGAAAATAGCAGGAGAGAAAAAGGAAAAAGAGTTTGACTAAGATTCAGAAAGTTGTGCTGAACAGGCTTGCAGTATAGCACTAGTTATAGCTTTCTGATTTGTTGTTAGGCATCTTGTAACTTACTTGTAATACTTATATGCTAAGTGCCGGATGCAATCTGAAGGATTTAGCTGGAGTTTCTTCCTTTAGTTTTGCATTTAAATGGAATACAGGTGAATTTAAAATGTTTAAAGTAGTGATGGATGAACTTCGAATTTACTAAATTGCCAGTAGGTGTCATATTCTAGTTTACAAAGCAGTGTGCAGCTAGTAGGTTTTGTAGGATCACAAACTGAACTCTGGAGGTAACCTTGGAAATATGTCGAAGAAGGAAAAAAGATAGCATAAGGAAAGATGATATAATAAAATTCTGCACAGCTCTTAACTGTTTAAAGAAAAGCAACTTTTTGCAAGGTTTGTTGACATAATTTTCTGTCTGAGCTGTGTTACCTGTTTCTCAGATACAACCACAAGTTTTGTGTACAAACCTTTTTATTTTTTTTCCTCCTACACAGAGGTGCTCCTTCCACCCCCGAAGTTTTTGGAAATCCAAATAACAGGAAGGTTTTTGGTTTGACAGATTGAAAACGAAACTAAAGTGGAAGCTTGCTTCACAATCTGCTTCTCTGTTGTGCAAAAAGAAAGAGTTGAGGAAACAGCTTGAATTCAAGGGAGCATTTATAGGCAGCTGCAGACTTTGAATGGCAGTCTTTGCCTTGGTCCCAGGTGCCTAATAGCTCTAGTTCTAGCTCAAATGCTCAGGCATTTATGAAAAATAAACTTTGAGGGCAGTTACAAAAAACCCCTTTCAAAACTACATATAAAATTTTTGCAAGTTTCTCTTCAGGAACTTCCCCTGCCTTGTATTTCTTGTTTTTGACAATAGTTATGGTCAACATAGTACATTTGTTTCTAACACTACAAACACCTGATTATATCTAATTCCTACTATGTTTGCAGACACACCTGCCATGTTAGAAAACCCCCATCTTTTGAAAATGCATGAA
The DNA here is from genome assembly GCA_013397565.1 of Ptilonorhynchus violaceus. Taxonomy (NCBI): domain Eukaryota; kingdom Metazoa; phylum Chordata; class Aves; order Passeriformes; family Ptilonorhynchidae; genus Ptilonorhynchus; species Ptilonorhynchus violaceus. The sequence goes on from VZRJ01006416.1 coordinate 154,747, forward strand.
GTGAAAAGTTGAATCGGGTGTAAAAGATTCAGTGGAGGTAAGAGGAGGACTAAATTTTATGTCATTAGGGAATGGAAGAAAGTAGCTCTGCTTTAAGCTTAGGGAGAGCGTGGGGAAAGAGGAAAGACTGCCATTTGTCTTTTCCATATATGAGTAAAACCTGTGATGTGTCTGGGGTCTAGTGTTAGACGAACTACCTTCAGGCTCTCTGTAGAAAATTATTGATCTGTTTTTAGACAGAAACTTTAGCTGGAAATACTTGGAGCAGTTAGGTCATGCTAGGACCAGAATGAAATAGCTTAACTTAAAGCATTTATACATTTTCTTATGGTGAAATACTGAGACTTGGATGCTATCAGTTCTCATTCTTTCTCTGAAAGAATTAATATTAATTCTTAGAATAATTAATTAATTCTATTACTAAAATAGAAGCTTATACTTGAAGCAATATGATGTATTTACTATAAGAGATTCAAAAATACTGATTTGTTTTAAATGTAAGTTGACCCCAAAACGACATGTGGGATCAAAACTGCTTGGAGCTTTTCATAGCTTCTGAATGTTCTTAAAGTGCCCCATGATTAAAATGTTGAAGGAATAAGGTACAACTGACGTGGGCCAAGAAGTCATCACAATTGTTTCACCTAGACTGCCTTCCCTGCTAGCAATGATAGTGTGACACTGCACAGAAATGAACTAGGAAGTCTTTGGGCTGACCTGGAACAAAACACAGTAGGTGCTGGTGACACAGAACCTGTGAAAGCTTCTGCTCCTGTTGTAGATGAATAGGTGTCATAAAGTTACTGTAAAGTGCTTGGAAGAAGATTTTTGTGCTATCCATTTCTGTGACAGAGTGGGGTTTTTTTGCTTTTTTTTTTTAAGCAAAAGTCACCCAAATAGGTATAGGGTCTCCTCTAAATAGAGAGACGATACGAAGCTGTTCACTGATTGACTTATCCTCTTTGGAAGATTGTAGGTTGGAAAGAGACTGTTGCAAAAATGAGAAGGCAATAACATGACAAAAGTTGATAGAGACCACTCCAAACCCCAAACCTTGGTGCAGGCTAAAGCTCAGTCAGTTTTAGAGTCACTTGATATGTGTTGGACACCCAAACCAGCTTGACTACTTAAGAGTAAGAGAATATTAAAAGATGTTGTAAAGTTGTATGCATGGTTTGGGGTTTTTTATACCTTTATTGGGATAACTCTGAAAAGAAGGGATTGTGGCCTTGTAAACTGTATCTTAATGCCTTTTGGAAGAATAGTAAAAACTCAGCTGTTTGCCTTGATGTTGAAGGACTTACCAGTTGTTTGTATTGTCTTGGTGTGGCTCCAGAATGAAATACCAGTCTGTGTCAAGTGGAGACTGTTTGTGGTAGAAGTTTGTTGAGGCTTTGTTTTTATCATGAGTCTGCTCCTTAAAGTGTAGCTTGCAAAATTATTTCCAAACACTTTAATGTATCAGATCTACAGTGCAAGACTAGTATATGGCCTTGAAAAGTGCTTTTAGTGAGGCTGAATGGGTTAGAGGAGGTCTCTGCTCCAGGCCACAGAGCAGTTATAGCAGATTATTTATTTTTATGAGCTCTATGGTTGCTCCTAACACAATTAAATGCAGGATTTTCTTCTATTTCTTTTGTCAAAGTGCTATGTTCTGTACTTTCTGTTCTGGTGAGACTTTTATGCCTTGTCTCTTTTTTTTAACATCCCAAATGTATACCTTGAGAAAGCCATTGCAATAACTATTTACTGAGAAGGCCATTTTAAGATGTACAAGGCAACCTGGAAAAACATACATATCTGTAAGTGGCAAGTAGGAATGCAGAAATGTTTGTGGCTGATTATTCTTTCCTCAGTATGGATTAGAACACTTTAAATTTTTTTCTTATTTATTTATAGACAGCGACTTGACTGTCTAAAACCTTGACTGACAGGTGGTTTTTTGATAGGAAATGGGCTGACTTCACATAGTGTGATGCTTGCTAAAGATTTTATTGTGATGAGACAGGCTTAAGTTTGATTAATGCATAATACAAGTACACTGTCTGCAAATAATATAAAAAATACTAAAACAACTTTGTATACTCTATATGTAGTGCTATTTAGAGTGATAAGAAGCAAAATCAGGGTAGAAGGTCATGGCACAGTACAGATTAAAATTTTGATTTACTGTTAATGAATTTGATTCTAGGATTGCATAAAGCAAAGTTTATTAACTTTGCATCTCAGTGGAGTATTTTTGCACTGATGAGTAAAAGAAATTCTAAACACAATTTCAAAGACTTTTAATTTAGGGTGTAGACATGGAATAGCCTAAGGTCTCCTGTCAAATTTTTACCGAGTTTCCTCATGTGTGTAGAGGATTCAAAAATGCTTTCTTTACTTTTGAACAGAACCCCATCAACTCAGTACCACGCCACTCCCTCCCCTGACACCCCACCCCACTCTGCCAGTTAGATTTTAGTTTATGTCCTGCTGTTATGTTTATAGAGGTAACACTGCTTTTTGTGTCTAAAAAATTGCTTGTCCTTTCCTTGCTTGAGAAACTCTGCACAGGGGAAACCAATTCATATCCCAGTTTTCCTGTATACAACATGTCTGCACTACTTGAAAGGTAACGATACGGAGCAGGAAGCTGAGATTTTGTTTTAATAATGGAGTTTTTTGATTATTTTTTCGGTGATATTATAAGACTTGAATTGCATGATGATATCTTGATGTGTGTAGGAATAATACTGCATAGTAAGCAGTGGTTTCTAGTCCATACAACTAAAAAATTTAAGTCCTCGTAGCATTTAAAATCTTTCATAACTGTTTTCAGTTATATGTCCGTGTATAAGGTGTTTTGTAACTTTCTTAGAAGAAATTTTTCATTGGAAAAAATTCATTGGAACTCCACAAATAATTGGTGATACACTGAATCCTTTAATGACTGACCTTTTTACTCTGTCATATATTAGCTTGCAACATCATTAATAATGAGGTCTGAATTGATGACTAGTTTGTAATTTTGTTGTGTCACTCCTTTCTCTATCCTGAGATGACAGATGGGAAGGCAGTATCGGACTGATTTGTTTTGATATCTTTATGTATAACAATCAGACCTAAGGGATTAAGTGCATCTCTTGATGTGGTCTAGCTATTGAATTTTTCACCTAGATGCATTTCTGGGAAAACTACAAAAAAGCGATGAGGAGAGAAACACTGATTCAGAGAATTCACTGATTCACTGCTTAGAAAATGGAAGAGAAAATTGTGTTGCATAGGGGTCTGCTTTGTGAAATGAAGTAAATGGGGTAGCAAACAGAGCACAAGGAATTCTCTAAGCTATTGCAGAGCATTTTACTCTGGTTTTGAAAAAAGCCGCAAACACCAGAAAATTAAAAACCTCTGTGTTTTCTCAAAAACCAAACAATAAATCACACTCTGGCACCCTAAAAGATTGTTTCTACTACGGCAGCATAGTATAGTATGCTTAACATGTTAAATAAAGAGTTCTAGAACGTATCTGGTCCTTCCAGAAGCTTTCATGAGACAATGTGCTGGGATTTTCTGCAGTGTTGATGGTTCTGGAGAAAGGAAGCCTGTACATGCTTGAGCATACATGTACACAGCCCGAGAAATAAGCAGGAAGAACAAGAGCTGTTTCTGGTCACAAAACTAGAACATCATGGGAATAACTGAGATTCGGTAGGACCCCTCATGAAACTTGAAATCTGTCGCAGACAGATACAAGCTCTTCAGGAAAGACAAGAAGTAGTGATGCCCATGATGAGAAGGTGTAACTTGTGGGTTAAAGTCAAAGGAGAGTCTACAAGACATGACACCGTGGAGGGAGCATGCTGCAGATGCATGAGAGTGACAAAGTACATGAAGCCTTTTAACAACTGAAGAAAGTCTCTGGATTACTGACTGATTCTCATGAGACTGTAGTCTCCCTAACATCTGCTGAAAGTGCCATAATAGAATAGAAAGTGCCATAATAGAAGGACTTAGGCAATTGAGTACATTTCTGCAAAATGTGAGGAATAACTGTTTGATACAGGTATATACTAGATGGGCCATCCAGGGGTCATGCGCAGCTGAGTTTGTTACTTGCAAATAGGGGAGAACTGATTTGGGGGTGTAATTTTAGAGGCAGACTTGATCATAGCAAGATCAGTTGCAGACTCTGGACATTGGGAGAGCGGATTTCATCTTATTTGGGGAAAGGTAGGTGAGGTGCCGTGGGAGCTCTGAAGGATAAAGGAGTTCAGGAAAGCTGACATGATTTAAGCATCAACTAAGCATCCTTGACTACAATACAGACTGGGAGCTGACAACTGGGGAGCAATTCTGTAGAGACGGAGGGGACACTGGAAGACAACAACTAAAGCATAAGTCAGCAGTGCACCCTGACGGAAGAGAGAGTCAAAAGGACCAACGAGGGCTTTATAAGCAGTAGTGAAGCCAGTAGGTTCACAAAAATAACTGTTGTCTTCTGTTCAGTGCTTTTTAAAATGCATTTAAATACTGCTGCCAGTTTTTGTCCCTCTTCTCCCCCAATGCAAGAAAAATGTGGGTGAAAAATAGCAGCTTTTGCAGCAGGCCATCAAGATGGCCAACGGCTGGAGCACTTCTTGAGAGGAGGCCAGGTCTGCGGTACTTACTTAGCCTGGAATGGGATGCCTTCTGGGGTGCAGAATCCAAGGGCAGCCCCCCACCAACTGCAAGTAGGTAATCAGCACAGGGAGAATGAAAAGTAGTGGGTACACATTGAAACAGGATAGGGGGAGCAGTTCAGAGTGAGTGTAGGGAGAAACCTTTTCCCCTGCAAGAACAATCCAGCAGTGGAGCAGAGGCCCAGTGGTACCTCCATCCATGGAGTTTTTCAAGACCTGACAGGATAAAGCCCTCAGCAGCCTGGTCTCCTGGTCTGATCACATAGCTGACCCTGTTCTCAGCAGGACTGCTGAGGTTCAACCCAAGTTATTTTATGATGCTCTGACCCCCATGGAAGCAGGCAGAGACTGTATTTTGTGGATCCTGTGAGGGAGGATTTCCTCACATTTGTTTCTTCCCAGAGTGAGAATTATGAGCAGTTACTTCTTGATGTCTGCACTCATGCTGAGCACCACAAGCGGTGCAGCAATATGTTGCAACAAGGTGTGGCTTGGCCTAACTTTTAACTGACAGATGTTAGGTATGTGTAAGTGATAATGATACAGAAGTAACATCTCCAGGGATGTTTGAAAATTAAAACTTTAGTGTGCCCTGCCTGTCAGATTGCAAAAACAAAGTAAAAATCTTGTTTGTGGGAATAATTTACCTAAAAAGAATTGCACAATTTCCTGCATATTTTTAAAGTTTTGTAATATATATTTCTGTATTAACAGATAAATTTCCCCTACACTGTATGTAGCATTATGTATCCAGCATTAGCATGTACATAAATCAGTCGAAATCAGAAATATCAGTAAAAAGCTATAACAATTATTTAAGCAAAACACATTAAAAGAAGACTTGCTTTGAGATTACAGCAGGTTGGCTCTGCCAGGGTCAGATCAGGCTGATAAGACTGGAAGTCTGGAAGACTGAAATTCTTGAAAAGTGTAACTTTTAAGAAAAACATATACAGGAGGAGCCAAGAATCACTGAAAGTGCTGGAAAGAAAAGGGACTAGTTAGTGCTTAGGTCATGTCATTGTTTTATTGTTGTTTTGGGTTGGCAGTTCAGAGTGATTTGGAAGGGTTTTTTGTAGACTTTTGGGGTTGTGTTTCTTCCCAGCAACAGGATTTCTTATCAGACAAAAAGATAATCTTCTCGGTGGGTGGGAAAACATAATTGCTTTCAGGAGTCAGATATAGTCCTCCAAATTAATCTTTGATGGGAGCCACTTAACTTGTAAGAAAATAAACAGGCTAGAAAAATAGTATACTTCTGACAGATCTTGTATTTACCAATAATGGAAGTGTTTTATTATAACCTGTCTGCAACATGAATCTCTGGATAGTTTCACTCCCATTCTGCTGCTGTCCCTCCTCTCTCCTTATTTTACTATGTCAGACTCTAAAGTGCGTTCTTCTCCCCAGGTAATATTGGATAGCCAGGAAACAGCCGCAGATCTGCTTTCACAGCAGTTAGTCTTTGAGAGTTTATAGACTTGTTCCCTGTATGTTCCCTCTCTGGGCATGGAAGAGATTCTATACTCCTTGGTTAAAAAAAAAGTCAAGATCAAGTAAGTCTGGAAAAGTAAGGAGTCATTTTTCTATTTTTTGGCAAAGCAGTGCAAATACATTTTTTTCTGAAAATCCATGCCAACCTTTCCTTGATTTTTAAAATCTTTTCCTTTCTTTGGGGTCCTCAACATCATCTAGGTTTATTTTGAGCCATGAGATAACTACACTATCCTATTCTAATGAGGACCAGATGGTGATATGGAAGATCCTCTGTTGTTCTGTGTCTAAGTGGATACTTTTATACTCCTGTCTCCTTCATGGTGTTCCCCCACCCCCCTCTGCTTTGCTTTAACAGTTTCTTTTGAAGTTTTGGCAGTGGTGCAAATTAATAAAGGAAATAAGAACTAAAGGCGTTTCTTCTTTAGATAGTAAAAGTTGTTGAGTAACTGCGCGGGTAGTATGAAACATTGCTAGGGAAACTTGTCCTCTAGTGCAGCAAGGCATAGTCTGCCTTTTCAAAGATGAAAAATAATACAGCATTTTCTTCTGTGAGATCTTCTTTTGACACAACACGGAAATGCCAAAAACTTATTTGTCTCTTGCGGAAAAAATATCTTACTTCATTCAAATTGTAAATCACAAGATTTCTACTTCTGAAAATGTCTTCCAAGTGTTCTGCACTTTCATCTGTTCTTCAGCCCTTGCCTATGGAGCCAGATGTGTGCATTTACATCATATATACAAGTTATGTTACATGCATTCACAAATCAGCTTGAAGTGAAACTGCTGTTGAATGTTTTCTATATTCACAAATTTCACTAAAGCTCCCAGTTTCAGGAGAAAATGCTTTTGCATATTATTTCATCATATATGTTAATGTGTTTACATTAATATCATTAGTTAATGTTACAAAAAGTGTGTGACAAAATAATCTGTGTTTGGAAAAAACCATCAAAAACTCACTGAAAGCATAGAAGAAAGCAACTTAGTATTGTATGTTTTCTTTCCTCTACACTGTCAGCTTTTGGTTAGAGGCAGACCATAGCATGATTGCATTACTTTCCTGCCAGGATTGTATTGCCTTAAGAGGTTTGCTTTGAACGGCAATAAATGCAAGTAAGAAGGCAGTTTGCCCTTCACATTCAGCTATTTGTCCTTAAATCTGAAATGAAAGTATAGAAGTACCCTGCAGCATGCTTAGGCCATATCTTATGAATAAATTATGTTGATTTTCTTTTCTGAATGAAAGGAATAATAACTATAAAAAAAAATAAGGTCAGACCTATTATAAGAGATGGAAAAGGACTACAGCATTCCAGTTTATATCCAGACATTCGTGTTTCTCAAAACAAGATGTTGTAACTTCGGTTGTACAACTGTTTATTATTGGTGTTTGATTTCACCTCAATGTTTTTTTGAAAATGTACAAAGAAGTCATTACATTTATATATGTCCAGTAACCAATAAGTTTAAACCTTCCAGCAGGAGTTTTACGTTAGTTTCTTATTGGAAAGTGTCTGATAGTCTAGGTAAACCCCTAGTGGTTTTTGAAGTTCTTACTTTTTAACAAACTTCTAACCAATAAATTTCTGTCGTACTATGTGACAGGATATATAGTAAAAGAGACAGCTGAAGCATTTGTGCGGGAGAGATGAGGAAAACCTGATTTATTTGTCAGACAGCTCATGGGTCCCTTCTGACTTCCTTTCCTCAGTCAGTTTTAAGTTGGGAAAGAATTTCTATTTGAGGTAAGGGGTTTATATGCGTAACTTTTAATTCCTTAAAATTAAAAATGTATTAAGAATATAAAGATGCTATTACAAGATAGGTCACTAGGGGTTTTATGAGAAACTAGATACTGGGCCACATTCTTAAAGACAAGTGCAAAATGTTCATGGAAATTGGATGAGGAGAAAAGAAAACTTTTGAAAAATGAAAGCCTTAATATCTGTTTGAAACCTAGTAGGCTGTCTCAGTGTTTCTAAAACACGTAAAAGGAATTCATAGCATCATAGAATATGCTGAGTGGAAGGGACCCATCAGGATCATCACATCCAGCTCCTGGCCCTGCGCCTCATAAGCCTGTTGTTTGTTCTTGGTAGGGACCTGTATCTTCCACATATCCAGTCGTTTATCCTGGGATGCTTTTTGAGTAATAGTAAAAGTAGGAATGGAAAAGAGAGGATGAGAAAGTATGAGTAAGGGCAGAAGGGAGATGACATCTCTTTTATTTGAAGATGATTATATTTACAAATATAATTTTGGGGTTCTGTTGGGTTTTTTCCTTAATAAATTCAATTAACCCATTACTCAGTCAAAATACAATCAATTATTTATCAGTTGATCTTAAAATGAAGTGGTGCTTGAAAGGCATATGTGTGACATGTTTTGACTCTTGGCAGGAAAAATGACTACTGTTAAAATGCCAATGAGTTTCTGAACAAGTAAACTTTTTTCATGCTTTTTCACTTTCATTGATAAAAAAAGGAAAGTACTGACACGGGCTTCTGCACAGACTGATTTCTATAGAGTCCTTCCTGTGCCTAATAGAACTGTGTGATGACATTTTTTCCATCTACACATTTGTCACCTTATCTTTTTTAGTAAAAGATCAACCACCTCTATGATGATACCTGAAAAATTTAATTTTTCTTACTGTCTCAAACATTGAGTCATTTTCTTCAGGGTTTTGTAAATCCCTAACCTTTTCCTCCCCAAAGTTTTCAGTGAGATTTAGTCAAAAGGATTTTTTTTTAAGTTCTATTAAAATGAAAAGTTCCCTTTCTTTCTCATGGAGTAAAATGTAAGCAAGCTTTGCCTTTCCAGATTTCTACCATCTGTTTCCCCTTGGGGTGGGAAATAGCTAGATTTCTTTTCTATTGACAAGATACTAGTAGCGCTTATGACATCACTAATGCATTTGTCTTGAAGCATTACCAAAATTGTTCTGCCCCTTAGGTGATCTGGGCTTAATTCTGGGAAATAAATGCTCTCTGGTAACAATTCTATATCCTTATTAGTTTCTGCGCATCAAATGGAACAGAACAAGATAAATGATATCTGTACTGAGGAAGATTAGAACCATCTGTCTTGCAGGAAAATAGCTGGTTTGGTTGGTATTAGCTGACAGACTGTATACTCTGCCTGATCACTGTAAAGAAATAAATGAAGTGGTTTACAAAGAGCAGATTTTAATAGCTATTTCTAACTGGAATGACTACCAGCAAAAGATGCAAAACAGACTGGTTGCTGCACTAGTAGTGAGAAAAATATTAATTATCTTTATACAGTTAAATGTATTCTACCAGTCTTTTTGTTGGGGAATATCTGTGACTAGCACATATCATTGTGAGTGCAGCTTGCAACTTTTGTCTTGCTTGGAGGTGCACCTCCAGCTTACCCTTACACTTTTAGTCTCAGTTTGCTGGAGGAAGTTAACTGACTTCAAAGAAAAAATGTCTTCTGAAGCTGCCCCCTGCAACACTATGAAATTTCCATAATTCCTTTCTTCTTAGTAGAGCAAACCTATCATTTTAGTCTTCTTCTGTTAAGTCCACTGAAGTAAAATTCGTCATTTTACTTATTTTCTATGAAATACTGTTTCCTGAAGGTTAAATTTGAAAAACAAAAAAGGGTAAAGAGGGGAGGGGAAGCTCTATATTGAATAGAACACATAAAAGCCAAAGAGGTACAATGGGTAAGTAAGAGATCTTATGCCTATTTTAATTCCATAATGAAAATGGTCTAAAGAGAAACACAGTAATTTTGCAGGTCAGAATCTGAAAAAGAGGTGAATAGGTATTGTATTTGCAGGTGTTGTTGATATTACAGTAGCCTTTCATACCACAGCCATTTCTTCTGCTTTTCTTTTTTTTTTAATTTTTTTTTTTTTCTTTTGTTGAAACAAGTTTATGAGGCATACGAGGAACATACCTAGAGGCATTATTGAGGGATGGAAATAACAAATTGAGTAGTTCTTATTCAGTTATTAGTCAGATTTTGAAATTACTTGACCTTGTAACGTTAACTCTGTGTTTTGCTCTTCTTGATCTATTTTACTATTCCTGCAGCATTGATGCCTGCTTTTTACATAACTGGCTATTCAATTACTTTGGTTTGTCTCTATAGAGCTTATGTAAAACTTCTGAGAATTCTGAACACTGATAACAGTACCTTAAACTTCATTTACTCTTGTAAATAAGATAATTAAATGCAGGTGGTGGATGTCCATCTGTGCTCTGCTGTGTGTTTGTTGCCTAAAGGCCACAAAGCAGAAAAATAAGAATGCTGGGCTACTGCCAAGAAATTTTACCTTCATGTTTTGCCCATGGATTGAGTCTTTCCTTTGCACAGCACAAAATCTCACATGGATTTAAGGGCTTTTGATATTATTTTCTTTTTATATGGCATGTAATTCCAGTATGTTATTGACAACAACAGGAGTATAAGGGTTTTAGTGCTAATAACACCAAGGTCACAGGTTGGAACTCTGTATAGGCCGGGCCATTCACTTAAGGGTTGAGAGTCAATGATCCTGATTGGTCCCTTCCAACTCAGAATCTGTGATTCTGTGTGGTTTTTTTCAGTGCAGCTTACATTCTGGCTTGTGGCTAATATTGAGACCCTTTTCTTTTTATGATAGCTCTTAGCTTGTAAATAATTTGTAATCCATCTTTGCATGGGGAAGCTTTAAAAATTGAGTTTTCTTTTTAAAGAGTGCAATTTCTTGCAGTGCTAATAATTTTAATTGCTCTGTGTATTTGATGTGAAAAATATTTGCAAAAAGCTTTGAAGCAGCAGGATAAAATATTTAAGTCTGATTTATTTTAACTGTTTGATCTGGAGGCCTCTTTCCTTACATGTCTGTGTGCATGCTGGTCATAGAACCAAGCAGACACTGTGTAATTATTATAAGTTATCAGCTCTGTCTTGCACTCCGGTGGCTTACAATGGAGGTGTAAACGTAGATATCACTATTCTATTTTCCATTTATTTTTGCCAAACAGCAATTTGCAGCAGCTTCTGGTTTTACCCATAGATTAGGAAGAATGTCCCCTAGGATAAGTCACATGAGTCTTCAGTCTTTCATCTGCTGATGAAATGCCAGATGTAGCTATACTATCTGCACACCAACTTTCATATGTGTTTTGGAAGGGATTTGCAGATTTTTATATGTGTGATTGTCACTTTTTTTTAAACTTAAGTCTTATTTTTCATTGCGTCTTCGAGTGCTCAGAAGTTAGAAGTTAGTAGTTTTTAAAAGAATACTTCAAAGTCTCTGACCATTGAAAAACTGTAAGTAAAAATAACCTGTTATAGGCAGAGTAGCCATGGCCTGTAACAGATGTATTAGCTTGTGACAAAACTGGAGACTCTTTTAACATGAGTGTAAGGATATTCTGACAGTTTCTTCAAGTCTCACTTTTCTTAGATTTAGATACTGAATTTCAGAACTTAAGCAGAGATGGTATTTATCTGATTATTTCTTATGAAATAGTTAATTCCTTTCCTGTCTGAAATCTGTTTACCAGGATGTCAGTATAATTATGTCTTAATGTTGGTGACATGAAATACAGTTCTCTATATAGGTTTACTGCCATGACTGCTCTCAGGCCAAGTGATTGTCCTCCCCAATATTTTAGACAGATCGCATAAGAAAAGTTTGTCTCCCAGGCGAGCCTTTAAGCATATTGGGTTGCAAATAGATGCTTTGTTGAGGGGGTGATTACTGTATCTTTCTCCCCATAGATACATGTTTACTCCCACAAAATACACCAATGACATTGTATTTAATGCCCATAGAAAGTGAAGAAGAGAGCGTTTTGCACTGACTCTACTTTTCATTTCTGCCAAGTACTTGTACACCACCTTCCGTCCCATTTGTGGGTACAAAACCAAAGTAGCATCCATTCCATCTACAGCATCTGAACATGGGAGAGAGCAAACAAGCTAAGAGTCTAAAGTATGAGAAATTTCTAGTCTGGTGAAGGTGTGGCTAGTATTCCAGAAAGTTTTTCTTTTTTTTGCAAGTTGTCAATGTTGATTAAATTATTTCACTAGAGAATTTTCTCCCACTGGATTTCAATCAATGAACTGATGGTATAAATGCTCTTTTATGTGGTTTGACATCATTGTGACAGTCTGAAGAATAATCAGTAGAAATGATAAGGATGGTTACCACTGGCTAGTTTATTAGCATTATCAGTTTCACAGTAACTGACCTTTTCCCTCTCTGCCTCACTTCTCTTCATCTGTCATGATTCATTTTGTAACATTGATTTCCTTTTACTATAACAGTTTGTATGTGGCAGACTTCAAAATCCCAATCAGCCCTTACAGTTTTTTACACAGTGTTGAGAAACTACTAGTTGCATTTAAAGGAAAATGGGAAAGTTATTTCTAACTGGATTCTCTTGAGAGTGTTATAAAATCTAAAATGTCACTTGGTACTAGTACTCACTTTATTTTTAAATACTATACTTCAGTTTTTTAACTATGCAATCAATATTTTTTACCAATATAGAAATTCCTACTGTCACTTTTTTTTTAATGATATTAACTGTGCCTCTAAAACATGGTCTGATAGTTATAGGATACAGTTTCTTAACAGTAATTGAAAAGTATGCTTGAATGCGTACCCATGCATCCACATCACAGCTTCAGTTCTCTTGTGCTATGCACAGCAACCTGGCTGGGAAAACCATGGCATGTCTCTTCCTCCTGTGGTAAATCTGCACTTGAGACCCTTTATCTGTAGTTTTTAATGGAAGCTAGTCATGTAAGTCATTCCTACTGAAATTTTTATGGCTGTATAGATGGGAGGTTTGTGTATTTAAAATGAAATAGAATGTATTTCCTAAGACATGGCACTTGGATGATGAACAGTTGTTCACCTGATATATATGATGTGCACTTCTGGTTTGTTTCCCCAATAATCAACTTCTCCCATCAGTAAGACTATTCTAAATAAACCCACCACCTCTGAATGATAAACTTTTTTTTGTTTTACCGCCTGTAAAATTCTACATGTGAAGTTGTTTTGCAGTAAAAATAAATAGCTACTGTTCTTAATTCTTGCTTCTGCTCCGCCATAATGGGAAAAGAAGTAATTTTAAAAATTATTGTAAAGTAAGTCCCAAGAGAGTAGGACTTGGCTTTTGTAATAAAATCTGCATGTTAATAGATCAAAAGTCTTTCACTGTCCCAGTGTGACTGGCATTTTCAATAGAACACATGTGGAGGAAAATAAGACACAATTACTAAGAAATTAACAGCTGAAAATGGGATATTGATTTGAACTGCAGTCAAACATGATTTGGTTTTCTTCATCTAATTTTGAGTCATCTTTTGTGGTAGACTCCTGACTCTTTCCCTATATGGATATGTTGTCAATCCTGACTTGCTTAAGGTCAATGTAATCTTAATGCACTAGTTTTGCCTTAAGATCTACCAATAGTTGTTTGCCAGTGTAAAGTCAGCATATCAGGATATCTTGGTCATTCAAAACTATCTGAGCTCAAGATATTAATTTAAGATTGGCATATGAAATGGATAAACATAAACATGAATTGTTTGAATTTTTGAAAGACTGGGGTAGAGACGAGTTGCCTGAGAGCTCATAGAGGTGTTTAGTCAAGCATTGCTTTTAAACCTATTTAACTGATCAGATGTCAGGTTGGGACGTGCTCAAGCAGTCTTTGCTGGCACAGGATAGGCAGGTGCCCTGCCTTTTGTCTACTTTGTCAGAGTATGCCAGAGAGATGTTCCCTGCTGTGCTGCACAGTGACTACAGAGCTCTCTGAAAAGAGGTCAGGTGTACTCCAAACTGGTTTTTCTACAGTTGTTCCAGTAATTTTAAGTTGTGTGATGAAACAGTATGTAGCAAGATAACTTTGGCCATAATTGTTGCTCAGTTTTTTCCCTTTTCCTTAAGGAGAGCTTGAAATCCAGCGGAATCAGTGTGGAATTGCTCTGGAACACTTAGAACACTTAGTCTAAATCTCCTTGTTACTCAGATTCCTGTTGTAATCCTAATAGCTACAGCACTAGTCTTTTGTTTTGCAAAATGGAATTATGCCAAGTGACCAAACTGATCTTGGAAATGGAAAGCATGAATGAAGATCTTTTTTTTTGAATAAAGGAGTACAGAACAAAGGGAACTTCTGGCATTTGAGAGAGGTAATCCTGGGTTTGGCACAAAATTGCATAGGTTCAAGAGATTTTGGAGCACGCACTCATATATTCATACTAGATTTTCTCCATCTAAATTAAGACTAAAAAAATTGGTTTAAAAACAAACCTCTGCACTAGTACTGTAGATTACTTAGCATCCCCAAGCACCTCTCAAGGCTTTCTTAATGCTACATTGTAAGTTTATGGACAAAATAGTGTAAACTATTCATTGTAACATCATGAAACTCCAGTAATAGCAAGAATTAAATTATTCTTTTAGCAAATGTCTCTAAACCTAGCTTTTACTGCCTTCTGTACATTCATTTTCCTCTGAAATCTGTGTTTCTTGGCCGTCACATTTCCCTATGTGCACATAGAATATTCATTTCTATGAGTCATCATTCTAAAACTTCTCTCTAATACATCATTTTTTTCTTTTTTTAAGAAATTAATTTAAATACAGTATTGTGTTTCATGTAGGTAAAAGTTTACATCTACGTGAAAAAAGTTTGCTGAAAAGAAAGGAATTATAAGCATTTATATACGTATTTCTTCCCACCACTTGTTTTCGGATAGAGAAAGTTGAGGGTTGTTTTTCGCAAGTGAAAGAAAAAAGATCTGGTTAGAAAAAAATATGAAAGATGTTTGATTGTGTTATCTGCCTGCTGTCTATAGTATAGAAAACAAGTTGTTTTCATTTGGACTAGGTTATTTATATGAACTACTTGTAGATATATGTGAAAGTACCCTTGGGCTTCTGGAATTTGATATGACTGTCTCCTGCAGCATGATGTTTGTTTGACCTTAGTGTTTGTTTGACTTTGTTTGTGACTTGTCTTCTTCTTTCAGCACTTGGGTTTTAAAGAGCTGTCAAGGTATAACATGTGTGAGGGGGTTTTTGTTGGGGTTTTTTTTTGTATGTCTATGTTTTTAAAGAAATCATGTTAGGATCCTTTAGTTTACTCTTGTAGGTTTGAACTTACAGCTTTCTTTTTATACCATGCTTACTTGTTTCTAAACACTGTGCATATTAAACTGTCTGGTTTTCCTCTTCGTTGTTTCCTTTTAGTAAGACCTATATTTCATCAGCATATCCTTGTCCCACTTCTCTACCATGTGCTTCTTCGAATTGAAGCTCATTTAGGGTAATACTGTCCGTCTTGGAAGCATAGGCTCCTTGTCTGTGCTAACAGACAAACAAAGGATCCCTTAATACTTTTCATATGTGTGGAAACTACACCTATAATCACACTGAAGACGAAAATAGAGTCATTAAATTGATATTACTTGTCATTATTTTATGTTATCACGTCAGCCCTCAGCAATTTACCAGGCTTAGGATATTTGGAACCAAAATGGGTCTAATTAATGGGCAGTGTGCTTGTTTATTTTAGAATTTCCAACTGTCTTGTAGGTAACAAAATAAAATCTAATTATTTTGATATTTTATTAAGTGGTTTGTCAGCCATTATGTAATTACTTCTTCTGGGAAAAAAAAACAAACAACAAAGCAATCTGAAAATTATGGCTATCAGAAAGGTAAAGCCTGTTGATATTTTTTGTGAGAACAACAATTGCAATGTAAGTCTTAAGGAAAGAGAAACAGATGAAACAGTAATGTGAAACTACAGTGAATGTTGTTTTTCGTACTGTGTACAATTATATGTAATTAGATCTGTCCTGTTTTTCATTATACTGTCTCAAAAATTATTTCTACCTATCTAGGCACTGAATGAACTTGTAAATAAGATAGCAAGATCAACATAGTCTGAAGAAATAATTAGTAACAATTTAACAGAAATTGTTCTGTTCAGGCTAAATCAATAGTAATAGAGATGAATAAATGGGTGCAAACCTTAAGTAATTACAAATCCTTTAAATTATTCTTGAATTAGAAAGCAGGAGAAAAGAACATATTTAATTACCTTTAGAGATTCATTAGAAGAGAACTTTTTGAATTCACTCTTTGTTCTTTCTTCCCTAGAATACACTTTTTTTAGGGAGCTGGTGTTCTGTTTCCTGTACCTTGTTGAACTTTTCATGCAACTTGATTAGCTAGCCTAGACTTACAAACCCGGGTACTCTGTTTTTTCCCCAAAAGATTAGTTATAAACATTACTGTGAAGAAGCAGACTTCTTATTATGTTACTAACTTCTCTACTCTGGTTTCAGAGTGCTTATCTTTGGCACAATTCTTATTTTTTGCATCACTCTAGAAGGAAATACCAGTCTTCTTTTTTTGTGTTCTGTACTGTTGAGAGGAACGTTTAAAAAATACTGAATTTACTTTACTTAATGAAAATGTACCAGTATGTTTACATGGGGCATATAATTAAAATAAAATTAAATCTAATAGTCTGCTTTATTTATTCTTATGCACTGTAGAAAGTTCTCTTTTTTAAATTATTCTTCTGTACTATACAAAGTTCTACTTTGACATGGAATAAATTGACTAGATTGTACTTTTTGCATTATTGTTTTTAATTTTATTTACAGAAGTATTTCCTTATGGACTCATTATATATATTCCAGTATCTATAAAACATCTGTTATCTTCACAGTGTTCTTCTATATTTTCTGTGGTGTTGCAGAAGAGTTGTTAGCTTTATGATGCATCATGAGGAAGAAAAATCCTCAAAGGGTAAAGAGGTTTCGAGATTGGCTCTAAAGTTACTGCAACTAAATTAAAATTAAGCAGAATGAATTGGAAAAGCAGGTATTCTATGGATCACCATGGAAATGCAAAGGTCAGAGAATATTAATCTAGAGAGTACTGCTGAGAATTGGGGAGCTCTCAAAACCTAATGCTGGTACTTTTGTTGTCTTGACCTTGAGAAGCAGCATTAGAAAGATTCAGCGTAAAAGCATTTGCTAATTGACCTAAAAGCTTTCCTGATATAAACTATTACTGAAGAAGGCCATTTTCAATCAAAAGCTAGAATGACTGCCCTTTTTGGTTAGTGTTTTGGATTTTTAGATCAGTGTGACATTGACTCAGTCTTTAAATAAATGGATGAATTAATTTTGTTTAACCTTTCTGTCTTCTTTAGCTGGAAAGGCAACTAGTACTGCAGAACCTGATGAGAGAGAGACAAACAGCCATGCAGATTGCTTGGACACGGGAATTTCTCAAATATTTTGGAACATTTTTTGGACTTGCTGCTGTAGTTTTAACAGCTGGGTATGAAGTTCATTTCCTAACAGAAAATATAAATCTATTACATTATATATTTCTATTTCACTGGATCTTCCTTTTGCATTACAACAAATAGTTATTTTTATCCAGTAATTGCTCAGAGATTGATCAAATGACAAAGGGACTCTGAATTCTGTCTGCTTCTGAATGTGCTTTGGTTATACCTGTACTGCAGATTTATTTAAAAGCAGGGATGTGAGCTGACAATAAAATTATATATCTGAAGTACTAAAAGTTCAGTGTGAAATAAAAGTTGTGCATGCAAGAGGAGAGAATATATAAAAGCCATGCTATTTTCTTGTCTGTACTGTGATCTAATGAAATATTAATGAGCAGTATATCCTCCATCTGGATTTTTTTAATGCAGTGAACAAGTGGACATATTCTGGAGTCTACTCACTTAAATTTGAATCAACTGACCCAAGAGAAAAAGAAACCTGGCTAATAAAGCTATATTGTATAGGGAAGGACTTGACCTACAGTACTTTTGTTTGATAGCATGTTTTTCTTGTGCTGTAACAGGATGAACGGGAATGTAGGAAATATTTGTGGGTTTGTGTACGTAGTGAAGATTAAATACACTTAATGCATTATGTGTTCTCTATAGACTCAGATGCATTTCAAAATGAACATAGTATCGATGTTGTTATGTGTTGCAAGAGGCTGGGTATATGTATCTGCCCATGCATGCTGCAGGAGTTAGATAGTCCCATATTCAAAACTCACTGTAAGCATTTCTTTAAATACCCTTGGGTTGAACAAGAAGGCAACCAGAAGACAAATATTTCTGGGGAAATTAAGACTTGTTCTTTGATTAGAGATTGTAGAAGGATACAGAAGTCCTAGACAGTCAAGATCAGCCTAAACTAACAGTGCTGATGTGGTGAATATTCTAAATAAATTTTTTTCTTTCTTTCTTTTTTTTCTTACACAGAGCAATAAAAAGGAAGAACCCAGCAGTTTTACTGCCAATGCTTCCCTTAGGCTTTGTATTTTCCTATCAGTATGATATGGGCTATGGGACACTATTGCAAAGGATCAAAGGTATGTAAGTCTGTCATGTTCACACACAGAACCAAGCTTCAGATAACCTGTTTTTAAAACAGCTGGGAGAAAATTTGTAATAGATTTCTTTTTATTTTCTTTCATAAAAATATTATCTCTCTTTTTTTTCACTCTCTGTTAAAATCAGATATTTTGCTAGTCAAGAATACTCACTCTACTTTTACAGCTTTTCCCTTCAGTTAAAACTATTTGTCATTTTTTCCTCTTGTTTCAAAAAATTTGAATTCTAAGGTTATAAATACAGCTGATGTAAGCATTGAGTATTTGGGAGAAATGACAGATCTAGTGGTTTCCTCCCGTATTCCATTCCAATGCTGTTTTTTGGGAAAGGATTACGGATTATAAGAACAGATAAAGGAATATAGACATGAATCATGTCCTTATACCTTCATGACCAAACACAGATCACCTTGCTGCAGTGTCCTGCTAAGACTGAAGAAAGGTGAGTCCCAGAAAGTGGAGTCTTGCATCATAGTTGTCCCTTGTATATCTAATTAAATGATAGGCATTGAAGTCTACAGAGGTGCATTTTGTTAACTCTGATTCCTAGTGAAGGAGACATGCTCAGTGAATGTTGACTGTAAGGGAAGACAGCATTGGGCCATGGCTTGTCAACTTCACAAATAATGTTAGTTAACTAACTTGATTTTCTTGTCTGCTACTGACACAACCATATTGAAACAAAATGAAAACCTGTTTCAGCTCTTGGTCTTTAGTCTCCAGATCTTACACCTAGATTTTCTAGGTCTGCATGCTTCATTGAAAATAATGGTAGATTAATTAGACAAAATCTGTGATAGTTTCTGCTGCTTTTGGGTGCAAATATATTTAGGTGGTGTAGGAATGTATATCTGCAAACATTTCCTCAACCCTATTAAGTAAATTTCTTTGGATTTTAATATGAAGAGGCAGCTAAGCACAGGGAAGAAATACTGGGTAGTTTTTGGAAATCAAAGTGTTGAAAAGGAGATTAGTACATATAGTGCAAAATGAACACTTGGAATTTAGGATTTGTAGGTAATGTGTTTACTGTGCACTGATTCACTAGGAGAACTTCAGTAGTATGTAAGGCTTGTGAAAATGTTTTGGAGAAAAGAAACTATGGATATGGAGCCAAATGGAATATAAAATTAAATATGCCAAACTAACTATCTTTTCCAGGAAAATATTTTTTTTTCCGAAAGAATTGTGGTAGATCTACTATAACCTTGTTAAAGCATTTGGTGTGGTATGAAGATTAATTTAGTGTGAAAGACATGAAAATTAGTGGACAGGTAAGCAGGCGAGTAAAGAGATTATGTCAAAAGTCTGTGTTTAAAGAGGAAGGTTAGGCTTTAGCAGGGTTATTAACAATATTCCTCAGGATTTGGTCTGGAACTTCTTTTGTTTTATGTTTGAAATTATGAGTAAGTTATACTAATCAAATCTTTGGGTAATGAACTTGACTAGTTTCATCAACAGAGAAGAAATAATCTGTAGTGCAAGAAGAACTGATGACCTGAAGAAAGGAGACAACAAAAAAGATTCAATTTGATAAGATCAGCAAGAAACTAGGGACTAATAGGGATTTTTACCATCAGAGCTCACCAGATGGAAACGATAGAAAAAAGGAAAACCTGAATGCATTAGATGATCACAGAATTAGTATAATCCAATAGTGTGATGAAATTGAGTCAAGCAAAGTCTAGAAACATCAAGTGAGGTTTCCTGGTATCACAGCATGGTTGAGGTTGGAAGGGACCTCTGGAGGTTGTCTGGTCCAACTCCCCCGCTCAAGCAGGATCATCTACAGTCAATTGCCCACGAAAATGTCCAAAAGGCTTTTGACAATCTCTAGGGATGCGTATTTCACAACCTTAGTACAAATAGAGTACAGATGGGAAGGTGCAGGAAAATAATACCTCCTGTGGAAATTTACATGTAATTTAGATCACTTCTGTAAAGGGAACCTGGAATTATACTGAAGAGGTTAAACTATTAGGGAATGACAAGCTGCCTTGCAAGAGAAGAAAAGTGATTAGTTTGTTTGGCTTTGTAGAAAGACATGAGAGATTTGGGTCTACAGATCCTACTTACAGGATAGGATAAAGGAAAGTAAGAGAAGGAAATTAAACTAATTACCAATATCAGCACTAGATTAAAAGGAAGTGGACTAGCCTGAATGAATCTGGTCTGGAAATCAGGTTCAGGAGTTCATTTTTATTTAAAGATTAAAATTACGTAGTTGAAGAGAAGGTTTTATGACACAATTGACCTGCAGCCACAATGCTTGTACTCAATACTCAGCTTACCCCTGTGTTCACTCCCATGCCTTCTCAGCCATTTCTCTGCTTGTCTATCTATTCTGTTGGTGCATGCCATGCTTCATCTCTCTGGTGTGATAATGAATGTATACACCATTCCCTTTACTGTTCCTTCTTTAACCAGTCTCTTTCCTCATCTCTTACCTATCTTCAGCCTCATAGGCAATTCCCTCTCCTAAGCTCATCTGTGATTATTTCTGTGCTACACAGTGAACCTTGTATCTGAACTACCTTGATCACATGGGTCTGCATTTGCTGTCCTTCATCCTTTGGCATCATCTTATACCCCTGGAGGGTTTTTGTATTTCTCTTTCATCAGGCATTTTGTCTCTGATCTTGCTTACAGTTAATTTTTTCTTCTGTCTCTCACCTACTTGTCCAAAAGTGTCTCATGACTGGTATTCTTTCACATTGAAATCAGAGGGGTATTTTTTCCTGCTTTATAGCTTGGGCTAATTAAAACCCAAAACTGAGGACATAGTGGGAAACACCTGTTTTGAGTTCTGCTTGTCCTGTTGAAAAGCCTTAAGATGCCAGGGCTGCGTATCAGAACCTAATCTTCAAGGAATGTCAGGATTACAGAACAGCCCTCAAGTGCACGATCTTTTCTGAACCTCTGAGAACACAAAGAATCAGTCACGGACCTGCTATCTATGTTCTTGGCCTTGCTGTTTTGCTTTTCCTCTCAATCTAGGCACACACTGCTGGTGTTTTTCAGACAAATTATTAGAGGAGGGGAGAGATTATATGGCCAGCCTCTAATTGTGCAGAACTTCTCCACTAAACAGTGGAACTCTGGCTGCCTTTTCCGAGATTCAGATAGCTCAGTCCTCATGTCCTGAGCTGTATGAGAAGGATGGTGATGGGGCAGTGTGCTCTAGTATATGTGAGTGACAGGCATAGAGATTTGCCTATCTACATTTCTGTCAACCAAGATGTCTTGCTATTTCATAATCAGATGCTATATGCAACTGACTGATGTTGTGGGAGTGGTAACCGTTGTTAGATATTACTGACGGTCTCAGGCACTGTAGTACTATAAAAACTACAGCTGGGAGGTTTCAGCAGTCAGACCTGTTTTATAGAATGACCACAATCTTGACTGCATTGCCATATTCAGCTGGCCTTATTGCACATAAATACGTTTTCAAACCACTGCTGTAATGATCACAAAGCTAGGACTTAAGGCATAGGTAAACAAGACACTTGGCATTGTACCAAACGGCATCAGCCAAAGCAAATGCATTCTTTGCCTAATCTTCATCACTTATTACATTCACAATCGGACCACCACAACCTGTGTATGATGTTCAATATGTATCTTTGTTTTCTGGATTCTCTGTCCTAGATGTTTTCATTCCAGCCTTACCTAGAGCATTCTGCACTCTACAACTATTCCCTCCTATGCTGTTAAGACATTTAGGTAACTGTCTTAGCAAATCTTTTTGTGAGCAGTGTGCTTTGACTAATGCTTCTTCATGTCCTGTCCTGCTCATGGTCTGACGCATTTTAGGCTAGTCCTGAAACAAGAAGACAAACTGTGCCCGAATATGGTACATCTATGATACCGCATACAGATTTACTTGTTAAAGCTTACGTACACCTTTATGTATATATCTGACCCACCCTCTTCGCAGATTCCTTAATTAACCCACTAGTCCAAAATTCCTTGGAGACTACTGTTGTATTGACATCAGCTTGTTCATATAATACATAGCTATGACTTCCTATTTTGCTATTGTGGTCCAAACAAGAATGGCTAAATCAGTTTCTTAAGGGTTTTTTTTTCCTTCCTTTGCTTTCTCCCTGTAAGGCTGAGGAAACTTACTTTTTTTTTTTTTGTTTTTAGGTGAAGCAGAGAACATACTTGACACACAGAGCTCTTTGCTAGAATTACCAAAAGGACCTCTCACATTTGAAGATTTGGAGAAAATCAGAATATCTCAGAGCAAATTCTTCATAGAAAAATAGGAAGATGGTATTAAAGCTATATATCTGAAATATGATTATAATACTGCATTTGGACATAAATTAATCATTAAAAATTTGAGAAGATTATGAGCTTTTATAAAATCAAAATGTAATTTATTTGTTAAAATCACTACTTTCTAAAGCACTGGTTTTCATATTGTATGTATCTCTTCAAAATATTAATTGTTGCTGTAGATTATTTTTCTTGTTTATAATGAAATATTGAATTTCCATTGTCTATTCAGGGTCTGAAAATAACTTTTACCTGTAGTAAAAATGTCTGGTACTGACCAAACTCAGTATAATCAATAAAGATAAGTTAATTGGTAGTTATAAGTTTGTATAAATATGGTCATAATTTGCAAATATATTTCAGGATGCACAGTTCAATTTGAAGTCAGGAACAGGCAGTCAATTTCTTTGAAAAATAAGACACTTTATTTGCTGTTCTTTAGGCAATAAACTTGCCATCTCTGCTTCAAATGCCGGAATAAACAACTTTTATCAGAAGTAGGTTCAGAAGTAAACATATCACTTGCTAACTGTGTGTTTTATTCTTAGGGAAAACTGTGTTAAAGTATGAGCAGAGATAGTTTCTGAAAAAGAAGAAACAAATTATGTAGCTATTTCCTGAATCTTTTTCATGCTTGTTTGACATTCTGAAACTCAGGATAATTTGTTTACATGAAATCAGAGTTTCACTAGTAAGATGAATATTAACTTAGGCTAACAGCAAGCAAAATTATTAATGTATGTTTTTGTAATGAGTAGATCCAAGTGGCCTTACAAGTACTGAAAAATGGAGGGATTTTTTGCATGCCTTTACTCTAGCATGGTATATACTTTTGGTATAGTTTATATATAGAGAGAGAATATAGTTTTGGTATACTTTAATGTTTTGATGTCACACTTGGAAAAATGCATTTTTCTGTATTGGAAATCTTGTTCAGCAACAGATTATTTTGTGTTTTGGATGGAAATTCTTCTACCATTCATCTAATCGTGGAATAAAAATCAAATGCTCAAAAAGCATACAAAAATTAGTTGAGCCTAAGTCTGTAGTGACAATTTGTTGACTTAAAAATTAGATTCCAACTGGATATAATGCCCCAAATACGATTTTGAAGACTACTTAACTAAAATTAGAATATTGTTACAATAAGACAGGTAAATATATAATGAAAAAAAATAAAAAGCTTCTCAATGCAGAAGAAATTAAAAGCACAGTTTCCATAGTTTGACTTCTGAAAGTGCATTCACTTCTGCATTTAGTCACTTCTGTGGTTGGTTCTGTCATCTGCTTGTTAGCAACACTTAGAGTCTATAACTGACTTCAAATGTGATGTGTTTTAATGTGCAGTGTAATAAAATGAATTATAATACCTTGTTTGACTATAATAGCTTGGTCTACACTTCAGGTGTTTAAGACTGTAGGCAGTGAAATTTTCTTGGATGGCATGCCTCAGCTCAGCCTGTGGTGCTATACATGTTCTGTGAGCTTACAAAACGCAGCTCAAGACTACTTCACATTTTTGCCTGTCCTGTAACATAATCCCTCACCACTTACTGATATATTATGTACTACTCCTAGAATATAAGTACTCCACTTTCTTGTTTCGCTTTGATTAACAGATCATCTGCTATGTTTCCTCCAAGTTCCGAAGTCCACCTTGCTTTAATTTTGAAGAAGCTGGTAACAGTCCTCTATGTTTTGATGTCTGTCATCTATTGATACTCCTGCTTCCAAAAAAGAAAACAACTGAACCAGCTTTTTTGGGTATTTGTATGTGTCCATCTGTGCCTTTTAGCCCACCGTTTAATCCTACGAAAGACATTTTCAAAAGAGAACAGTTTTAACAGCCCATATAACTGTTTTACTTACACATCCTAGAAAATTAGGAAATACTCTAATCGTATCCACTGTGAATTAGGAATCAGTATCTGTGTGTTTGTGACAGATTGCTGGCTATGCTGTTGGATCAAAAGGTAGTGTTAAAGGGAGCAAAATAATGGTCCAGATAGCAGTTTTAGGGGTAATAGGGTAGCTATTTATTACTCCATTCAAGCCAAATTTGATTTTTTTTCTCCCAAAGCTTGAACTTAGATCAATAGTGCAAGACGCCGCACTAAAAAGTGACAGAAATGGGGTAAATTTAATCCAGTATAACACAGAATCAGTGAAATTTACCAGATTTAGTAAGGAAAAGGCTCTAAGCAAGACAGTCTAACCAAGAAATGGATTTAAATGGGCTGCATAGCATGTGCCAAAGATCGTCACGGAGTTAAGGGTTAGTCACCTTTATTGCCTTTATTTTTTACTGTTAGCTTTACTTTTTTTCTTGAAAAATGCATGCTTTTGTTTTGAATATGCTCATTCTTCATTGCAGTGTGTTTATTCTACTGCCAGTGTATTAATCAAAATGCTTGCATGGGCTGTGCCCAGTCCTATCTGTCACATGGTGACAGCTACAGAGTGATTGAATGGTATGATTTCCTTCAGAGGACAATGATAGAAAACTGTAAAGCTTATCAGTGACAAGGTTTACTTTGGGGAAGTAGGTGTTTACAGCACAAGTTGCCCATAATCATCGTATCTGTTTTAGAAATAAATAAAACACCTAAAACATCCCGCTCCTTTCTGTCATTCTTGCTCAGCTGGCCTCAGCTTTTAGATTTACTTTAATATATCACAGCAACTATCTTTGTTTCTGTGAATCACTGGGGGAAAAAAAAGAGAGCAACTCCTGGGGGAGCTTGTTGTGCCCTGAAGGCACTACTTTTACCACCTTAATCCTGTTGGATTTTTCGGATTATGATGTCTGATAGCCATATATCCTGAACCAGTATTGTTTGGAGCAAGATTATTCTGGAAAAGTGAGATGTCAGTCATGATTAGGATGTCAAAATTAAGCTCTTTGTGTTCTAATTATGAATATGTCTCATTTACAGAACCCAAGAAAGTGCATGCCACCTGTAAGCTACAAGTGCTTCCCCCTCACTCCTCTTGTTTATCTGGTTGTGATAGGATACATGAGTATTGAGGAGAAACAACCAAAGTCACTTTGGGGAGTCTGGTTTGGGCCCCTTCCTTACAATAGGGAAAGCTGAAAATTAGAGCCCCTTCCTAAATGTTTTGAAGTTATTTTATGACTAACTGCATGTCACGGCTTTTAAAAGTAGAAGGGGAAAGCGGTTATGTGGACATACACAAAAAAGATTGTTTCTCTGTTATTATTTATTTGTTTATTCAGTCTTGGACTTCATTGTGCAAAAATGCATGGGACCCTTAATTTTTTAATTATGAGCTTTCTTAAGATTGAGGTGCTTTCTAAGCCACACAATCCTCTGAAGCAGATAGCTGGTTAATGCTGGTACATGGTCACCAATCACATGGATACAGTGGTATTTGCCCTTTCTTGCAGAATTCTGTATGGTACTAAGAAAGCTTAAGAAATATTTTAAGTTCATGTTTGGGCAGCTTTCAAAAACTAGCTTGTCTTTGCAGCAGTGAATTGCATGAATTTGAAATGAATCCCTGGAAAAGGTGTAATGAAATTGGTAAGTCTCTGTCCTACTGCTGATTTTCTGTATGTAGATGGTCTGACATTTAACATGGGAATAAGACTTTAACTCAAGATATTCGAGGCTACTGAGGTATTGTTACAGGATACCTTTTTTATTTATCGACCAGTTTTCATGAAACAGATTCATAATTTAGTGCAAGGAGAGAAATAAATAGTACAATTATCTTTACCTTGTTTTAGGAAATTAAAAGATACAAAATATTTGCATTGAGCCAGTACAGTGGATGTACTTGTCTTGAAACATGCTACAGATTATGAATGGAAATTCATTTCTTTGCTCTGCTGATTTCTTCTTTATAAAACAAACAGTAAGATATTATATAGTTACTTCAGATTTGTTATATTTCAATTACTAATTCTCTTCTGCATGTTTTGTTTTGAATAGTAGTTTTTCTAGCTATGATGAACAGATAAACAAACCTCATTTAATTCTGTGGCAAAGTACGGAGAGATTGCCAGTTAGGCTTTTCTGTATAAAATCCTGTATGATTTGAAGTTATATGAGTAACATGGTAAGTTTCTTTATAACCTACTGTTCAATCACAGGAGATGGAGTTGAAAGCCCTAGATGCAAAGGCAATGTTGCTAAAATACGGCTGGAGGAAAAACACTGAGCAATACATGAGTAATACACCCTACTAATAAAACTGGATTAAGCATAGTAACATACTGACAGAGCAATGTCAAGCTACTGCCAGCTCGTTCAGATATGATCCTTAATAAAACTCATTAACTCACTTACTGTTGTTGCAGTCTTTAATCCTAGGAAGAAAGCAGTCACAGCCTATGCTTTTCCATAAGAAGAGTGATGAAGAGCGGTGCAGTATGGGCTCCCCTGAGGAATTAGGGGTGTCTTGAAAAGGTGTTTCCCCCAAGGTCTCTTTCACAACTTGTGCTCTATCACATACTAACCAGCTCAAGAGAAAGCTGAGAAGCTTTCTCTGTCACAAAGAAGCAGGTGACATCAGAAAAAAATTGTTTTCTGATCTCTCAAGTGCTTGCATGTAGCAGCTGCTGTTGGAGGTTATGCACTTTAGACTGTTCCGAAAGTGGTGTTCTTAAAAGAAAACCCCTGAAGGTGGCCATCATAATGTCTGCCTTTGCTTGGGGGGAGTTAGATGGGGTGCCACAGTAACTCCAGTCAAATTTGAAACCAAAGCATGCGGCAAGTCAGGAGTTTTCCAGCTAGACTGACAAACCGCCCTGCTATCTGGGGACTTCTCTTAAAATTCCCTACTAAAAAGACTGAGAAAGACACATCTGACAGTTTTCTGCTTTTAAAGACTGGAAAAAATATTGAACATGAGCATCAAATAGAGTATAAATGAAGTTATATTAATTTACAGGCCGAGTGAGTCATCAGGTAAGTCACTGCCCAACTCAGGAGGTACCTTCCTTCTTGCCTTGTCCTGGTAGGGCTTTTTAACATGACTACAGCTTTCCAGTCACCGAAAACAAATCCCTTGTCTAGAAGACTACTTACAGTCCGTGCAGAAGTCCACCTGATGTGATGGTATTTTCAGAAAAAGTCCACAAGACCAACAAAATCAAGGTGCTGCTCTCTCAAAATGCAAGTTGTGATTACCCTTGCACAACTTCTGTCTGTAGCAGAATAGTAGGCAAGATTTCAGCTGGGGGAAAAACAGGTCAAGGTTTTGTTCTTCAGGAATTTCAGATTAGCGGCCTCCACTTCTGTGGATTGCATCCTAGTAACATCCTGAATAATGGTGCCTACTGTTGGACTGGTATCACTGTCTAAAACACCTAAGACTGGATCAAAAAGGAAGTGCAGACAACTGTCCTGGTTTTGGCTGGTGTAGAGTTAATTCTCTCCACAGTGGCTGATATTGGGCTGTATTTTGAATTTGTGCTGAACACAGGGTTGATAATATAGAGATGTTTTTGTTATTGCTGAACAGAGCTTACATAGAGCCAAGGCCTTTTCTGCTTTTTGTACTGCCACACTGGCCAGAGGCATGGGGGTACTTGGGAGAAGACACAGCTGGGACAGGTGACCCAAAATGACCAAAGGGTTATTCTAGACCATATGGCATTGTGCTGGTATAAAGTGAGGAGCAGAAGTAGGAAGGAAGGGACATTTGGAGAGATGGTGTTTGTCTTCCCAAGATGGATGAACACCTGCCTGCCCATGGGAAGCACTGAATCAATTCCTTGTTTTGCTTTGCTTGTGTGTGCAGCTTTTGCTTTCCCTATTAAACTGTCTTTCTCTCAAGCTATGACTTTTCTCACTTTTACTCTTCTGATTCTCTCCCCAGTCATACTAAAGGGGGAATGAGCAAGTGGCTGTGTGGAGCTTGGTGACTGGCTGGAGTTAAATCACAACAACTTTGTGAGCTGTTCACTGTTTTAGCCCTCCACAGCCCTGTTCTAGATCCAGCACAGTGTAAAATGCCCAAGTCCTCCTTGAAGAGGTGACTGGAGTCTATGACTTCTCTGCCAGCACAAGTGAATCATTCAGCTTTGTACACCAGTTTGTAGATGTACGTCTTCTCTGTGCTCTCCTTAGATTGAGTTTTTAGGGGGTCTTTTTATATGGCAACAATACTCAAGGGATTGAAAGCATAGCCCTCATGCAAAAGGATCTATAGACAACAGCTTCAAAGTATTTTAAGAGAGATGAACTTTTCTGGTTCTCCAGAGTATGACTTTTTATAAAAGGCAACAGCAGCCATTTGTTGTCATATTGCGTGAAAAAAAAAAAAAACCAAACAACCAACCAAAAAACCCCAACAAATCCAGAAGTAAAGTTTACTTTCACAGAGTACATAGTTCTGCCTGGAGTCCAAAGACCACCACCCTTGTCAGCAAGAGCCTGCTGCGGCCTGCTGGTGAGATACACAGCTGTGGAACTCCACATCCCTAGGATGCACGTTGGAGCCAGGGCATCTCTGAAACTTGGATGCCTATGGCTGCCGCTGAATTCAGGTCTCCAGTACAACAAACCCGAGAGGAATCCGAGCTTTGAAATCCCCCTTCAAGTATCCACAGCTGAAGTACTTCTGTGAAAGTGCATTTATTTTACTTTACTTGTTTCTGTCTTTTCGTGTCAGCCAGCATTTTTAGGACACAGAGGTAGTTACGGAGACTCTAGACCCGCAAGGGAAAAAACAGTCGAGATTAAGGTTTTCACATTTTCAAAGTAATTAGAAAGGGCATCGGCACGGCTGCCTGACCACAAACGGGAAAAGCTGAGGCACAGACCCGGCGGAGGGAAAGAAGCGTGTTTCCGGGTAGGTGGTGGGCCGGGAGCCCGAGGAGGGAGGCCAGAGGTGAGATGCATTTCACGGCGGCGTGAAGAGCCGCGACAGCTAGCAGGGCAGAAAGAGGGGAAGCGCT
>VZRJ01006416.1:184778-232132 GCA_013397565.1 Ptilonorhynchus violaceus
CCCGCTGGAAGCGGCTCTCCCTGCTGGCCGTGGAGCCGGCGCCCGCGGCCGGTGAGTGTCCCAGGAGCGGGGCCGAGGGGCAGGCGGGACGGACGCGTGGCTGTCGGGGCGCTTGCTTGCTTCCGAGCGACGGCCTGAGAGGAGAAATTGAGAGAATGGGAGGGAGCGGGGAAAGGCGAGCGCACCGCGGCGCCTCTCGCTCTTCCCGCCCTGAGCCGCGGAGGAAAGGTCCCCGTCCCTTTCTGGCTTTCTCTCTAGATCCTAGTTGGCATTTCCGTGACTTCTGGAAGGGCGCCCTCAGATTCAGAGGAAAAGGGACGGCGGGAGCTGGGGCGTTATTCGCCACGATAACCCGCAAAGTTTTTGGTCGGTTCGGAGATACCGAGCTGCTGCGCAGGGCTGCCGGCGACAGAGGCTCTTCTGCTTTAAAATCCCACAAAATCACACTTTTCCTCTCTCTTGGCCATGTAGGGAGGTCTGATGCGCCCTGGGGAGCGGTGGGGAATGTCTGTCCCTATAGCTTCTCTCCCTTCCCAAAGCTCGGTAATTCCTCGGGCAGGGGAACGAAGTGGGGTCCTCGCCAGGGTTTCCCTCCCGGACGGGAGCTCTGACGCCGTGCTCCCGGTCGGAGCTCCCGGGATGTGCGGGGCCGCTATGGATGTGGAATAGCGCGAGATGTTATCACTCTTGTGCTGCTCTGCTTCAAAGAGTTAGGACTTGGAGGATGGATGAGACTCTCTGGTGCTTCAGGTTACGATTGACGCAGCAAGAACTGCTTTATGGTGAAACTGTTAATGGGTAAAATATTCCTCAGACTTTTACTGTCGCCTGTCCCAAGCCCGATATATTAAGAAATTGTAAGTAGATGTCTTTTGGGCTGTGTTCTCAAACTGCGGTAATGTAACAGTAATTGTAAGTGGTGACTCTAATTTATGTTGATATTTTGAATAGTGAAAATAACATTTTTAACAAGGACAAAAGTTGAAATTACAGCTAAAACGTGCAGTGGAAGAGATTTTTTTTTTTGCCCGATTAAACACACGGTTGAGGAAATAACCTAAGACTTCAGGCAGGTAATGAAGCCAGTATTCTGGGTTTTCTGGGATTTTTTTGCTTTTCTTTTTTTTTTTTTCCCCCGACAGACTGAGTAAAAGATAGAAGTAACCTTTGTAATTATAACAAATTACTTAGATACAGCCTCTGCGGCGATTATGGTTTTTTCCCAGCAAATTTTGCTTTCCTTTTTGTTAACAGCAGCTTCTGAAACAGCAGTCACTAAGGAGCCCCCACTGTGCTGCATGATGTCTAACTGAAACTCTTCCCCACCCCAAAAGACTATTAAATAGCAGTCGCTGTCTAATTAATAAGGCAGCTACAGCTTTTTTATTTTTCTACATACTCAGGCATCTGTTCTATTTGCAAGTTAGGTTCTGTATACTAGTTAGCCATATTAAAGTAAATATAATATTCACTGGATGTTCTCATGTACTTTCAGCTTTCTGAAACAAAAAATTAACCATATTAACAGCATTAAGTTCTAAAGACAAAGATTTATTTTAAAAGATTCTTTTAAAATTAAGAATTGAAGAAGCTGCTTTTCTTCCCATTAGCTGAAGTAAACAATGCCACTTGCTTTGCAGAAGTAAAATCAAGAGAAACAGTGTGAAGTGAAAGGAAGTAGAGCTGGATTTTTGAGAACACTTTAGTCAGTGAGATGAAGCACATCATAAATAAATTCTGCAAGCCTCTGATATGCCTTGAGAAACAAAAGAAATGAGTGGAAAGCATCAGTTAAAAATAGCAGTAGAAAAATACAATCGGTAAGAACCAGCATACATGCAATATTTGCTTATTTAGCCCTTCCTACATTTGTTCCTCACATGATGCTAGTTTGTGTGATCGTGCACAGGAGAGCAGGGGTCTAATCTAATTCCTGAGGCACATGACATAGCTCTGTGGTGTTTCTGGATACATACAGAATTTTGTCTTCACAACAAAACTCTGTTTCTGTGGAAAAATTGAGACTTCTCTATCAATAACACTGCAGTTGTGATCGGATGCCTTTACTTCAGTTACAGTTGTTTCTGTGTACTCTCCATGTCTAACACGCAGCACAGACTTTAAAACACATATTCTGCTAAAAGTAAGCTACAAGTAAGTTGTAGTGTGGAGACTCTGAAGTACTGACAGCTCTCCTACATAATAGTGCTTCATTTATTACTAACGGAATGGCTTTTGTTGCTAGTTTGTATAGCTGTGTGCTCCTTTTGTTGCCCCTACAGTCTGAACTTAAAAACGTCTTCTCTTTAAACAGATTCTGCACAAACAGCAAGTAACAAACTACTGGGAAACTTCAACCTGCAATCAATTTTGGATCCTGAAGTGAAGCAGCTGCAGAGAAGCAATCCATATCTTGGATGGGAGATGTTGAAGGACTTGTATAGTTTAAATTACTATAATGAATATGTACCTGTGGCAGGCGACTTCAAAAAACTTGCTCGCCAGGTAGAGGAAGCTGTTCAGAAGGACAGGGAAGGAATAGGAAATGCAAATCCCATGGTATCAAGCAGTTATCTCTGGGCCAGGTATCCCAGAAGAAAACGAGAGTCTCTGGGTTTGGCAGGAATGTGTTGCAAATGGGGCTGTACAAAAGCTGAAATTAGTACTATATGCAGAGTTTAAAATCCTCTCTACACTTATGCATGAAATCAGTGTTTGTTGCAGTGCTACTCGATTGAATACTTCATGAAGGAAGAAAACTTGCTGTATTTTATCTTGTCTATATGTGCCAGTCAATATAGCTGGTTTTCTTTTAAAAAAAAAAAAACAAAAAAAACCCCAACAAAACAAACAAAACACAAGTGTAATTGCAATGACTTTGTTTTGCTGCAGTAACTTCTAATCTATATTTTTTACTAAGTCTTTTCATTCTAATGTTGAGCCTTTACACTTATATTACAAATGTATTATACCTTTGTAACACTTCAGGAAGAACTTCAATATTTCATTAAAATGTAATTATACAGTAAGTGTTGCCAAATTACTCTTCCTCTGTCAAAAGAACGAATATAGAATCAGAATGGCTTGTGTTCGAAGGAACCTTAAAGACCCCCTAGTTTTATCCCCCCTGACACAGGCAGGGACACCTTCCACTAGATGAGGTTTTTCAGAGCCCCATCCAACCTGGCCTTTAACACTGCCAAGGGAAGAGGCATCCACAGCTTCTCTGGGCAATCTTTTCCAGTGTCTCACCAGCCCCACATGGAAGAATTTTTTCCATATTTCTAACCTAAATTCTTTCTCTTTCAGTTTGAACCCATTACTTCTACTCTTACTAAGTTTCTAATGAAGAGTCTCACTCCAGCTTCCTTGTAACATCCAACAATACTCTTGAATTGGGATTCACAGTACAAAGCTGTACAAAAAGAATATCTTGCCAGTTGAAACCCCACTTGACACTGACTCAGCTTGCTGATTATTTTCACCACACTTTTTCCATTTCCTTGTAAAATTGCAGAATTGGTTTTATGCAGGATTGTCTTTATAGAAACTTTACCACAACACTTGCAGCCTGAATATTTCTTTATATTCATGGATGGGCTTAAATAGTTAGAGTATTAACACTTCAGTTGTTCCTTGTTTACTTTACTTCTCCATTTTTTCCCTACTACTGCTGAGTGAAAGTGTTGTTGTGCATTAAGTAGCTTACTGTACAGACACTCAAACATCTTTCTGTATGTTCTTACAGTATGCTGGTCTGCACTACTTCAGATATATGTCTAAGTTGCTAATTGCTACTGTGTTTATAAATAACTAATTTAATGCATGTAGTTTCTAGTCCTTTTGCCTTCCTGCATGTTTTTCTCAGCTGTAACAAGTTGTATTTCTAGCTGTATTGTTCATTATGTGAGGCTTTTGGTTTTTCTGACCTCTATGATGCTTATGGTAACTTATCTTTGTACCACTAGTTGACTCAGAGTATGCTTCAGGGCTTAGACTTTGCAGTGGTTGCCTTTGGCTTTGTTTTTCAAATTGTTTTCTGACAAGTGTTCCTTGATTGGACTATTGCTTTCTACAATTTTTGCATCACTTCTTTATCCCTTTTCTTAAGATACTATTGTTATTGCAGCTATTAGGCATCTATCAATCCTTTTTTTTTTAAGGCATCAGTTTTATTCAGTAGAGAATGGGCAGAACAGAGATTCACTATGAGTGCTGTTGTCTTCCACATGAAAAGAACAATCTCTTCTGTCGTTATAACAATATTTATGAAGAAATGAGTTGTCTTCTTATACGTCTTTGTTGTAGTGACGGTAAGATGCTTTTTGCCACTCTGATTGGAAAAAGCAACTGTGTGAAATTCTGCTATAGTTTGGGGTTTTTTTTTTTGCAACACGTTAGCTAAATGTCCATAGCTTGGCTTCAAGCAATTTCACTTCACCAATAGTTTTGGGTTTGGAGACTCCCAGTTTAGATTAGGATTTCCTAGATTACAGGAGGAGTTTGAGGGGAAATTTTCCTTATTTTTGCGCAGTATCAAGAAGTTTTGGAGTTAAGATTCCTTAGCAGTAAGGTGAAGAATGAGAGGTACATAGAATCCCTAAGAAAAGCCACAATATGAAAATGCCATGTGGGAAGAAACTGAAAATTATCCTGTATGCATCGTTCTTTTTGCTAGAAAACTGTCTACCAAGCTTTTAAAAAGGAATATTGGGAAAGATGAATATGGTTATACCAGGCTTGAGTGAAACAAAGATGTAGTTAAAATCTTAAATATGTGAGTTTAAGCCTTGCATGGAGCAATCTGGAGTTTCACTTGCTGGACTAGATGGAACCCCTTTATAAAAATATAAATAGTGTAGGTGGAAATAATGTTTGAGTGGAACTGTTTCAGGCTGAGATGGGATTATAAATAGAAAAGTCAGTCTTTATCTGACATAAACAGGTTTTTTTCAGAGGTATGAGTCAACCTAGAGAAAAGGTTGACTTTTATCTGGTTTCTTAATAGGCCTCATCATAGTTTGTAACAGCTTTAGCAGGTGAGCCATGGCACAGACAGATGGTATAGAGAAATTAAGCCTGTATTTTAGAGTAAGAAGGTATATGTGTATATATTACAGTGGGCAAAGGTTTTCTTCGTTTTAAAGCAAGTCAAGTTTTCAAAGACTGAAGGTTTTCTGTGACACTAGGCCATATTTTATAACACTTTCTTTGCAATGTAGTCGAAGGTGACAATTATGTGTCATTTGATTGGAACAGGTCTAGACGATGCCATCTGCTTCCTGCTCACATTACTTGGTGTCCAAAAGTACTTTTTTAAGACCAGAAACAAGCCTTTTATGTAAAATGATTTGTCTATTAGGTAGCAAAAGCAAATGCTCTTTGAAGCAAACATACTTTGGAGCAGACAGCTCAAAACATAAAATAATGATTAAGCTGGGTATTGATCCAGATAGCAGACCAAAAGGACACTCTCTCTGGTGAAAGCACCTTGGGGAGTGCTGCCTGTATGTATCCAGCAGCATAAACGTGAAGATAGCAGTTTAAGGCAATACACTTTGCTTTTTGTCACAGCTTTTCAGAAACATACACTGTTTTACGAGGAAAAAGTTGAGGTTTTTTCTCCCATTTCTTTCACAGAGAAATTAGGTGTTGAGAAAAACATTGTTTTAGCAACTTGCTACTTACAGAAACTTCTTGCAGTCCCATTGATAAAAGTTTTAATGCAAAGGAAGTGTCCAATTTCTGGGTAATCTATTAAGATGTGTGAGCCATCTTCTGAACAGCTATTTTGAGTTCAGGAGTAGCAAATGGTATACCATCAGATTCCTATGTTAGCACTGCCATTTGTCTCTGCATGAGTGTATTCCTGATGGTTTGGGGAATTTTTTTCACTGTAGTCTGATTCAAGTCTGATTGAAGTCCTAGAACAATGCCCCTTTAAAGACAGGGAATAATTCATAAGAAGTATGTAACAAAATCTCAAAATTGGTCAGTGAGTTAGGTTTGAGTTTGGAGAGTTCCAGGCCACACAGAAAGGACATTTTGGAAGCTAAACGTCATTATTGATCAGGAGACAGTCTGTTAAAGAAAAGATTCTAATGATGATCAGAGCTGTGTACCTATTCTAAACTCAAGTCTCATTAAATCACAGTGACTTGGGCTTCAAGAAAAAAGGCATCAGTACTGCTCATGGTATAGTCCTTTTCCACGGTAGTGCGTATAAGAGAACTGTCACTGCCCTTCATTCCTAACTTGGCTGAACTATTGCCTCTTTTAGCCTTGCAGCATCCAAGGGTTAAGGAATACATTCAGTGCAGATAGCTCGGTGGCAGCTGCAGTGTCAGATGCAGACTTAGCTCTGGGCAGTGGCAGCCCAAAGCATGAGGCTGTGAACATACACGGACCCA
Source organism: Ptilonorhynchus violaceus (assembly GCA_013397565.1). Classification (NCBI taxonomy): domain Eukaryota; kingdom Metazoa; phylum Chordata; class Aves; order Passeriformes; family Ptilonorhynchidae; genus Ptilonorhynchus; species Ptilonorhynchus violaceus. The sequence goes on from VZRJ01006416.1 coordinate 191,189, forward strand.
TTGCAAACCCTTTGCATAACAAAGGGCAAGGGGACTTGTGGTGCTGCCTAGGTGACTGGGCACTCAGAGACGCAGCAGGAGCCAGCCTGGACTCAGCAGCCTCCCGCGGAGGAGTCAGATGGAAGAGTGAGACCTTTGCTGCACTGACTGTGAGGGTATAAAAGCCCAGGGATTCCTTAGTTCAGGGTCCCTCCTCAGAAGCACCTCGGGCTTTTTCTTTGTTAGTGCACTATGAATAAATTGCATGAGGGATTGAGATGTCTGAGTCTCTGCTCTAGGAAACCTGTGATCAAACTGAAGAGGAAACAGTCTGACTGGATGTGAGTGGGGTATGCAGAGTCAAGTGGGACACCCGTTGGATCACTGGAGCTGCCCGCTATGGAGGGGCTTTGATCCCAGCTGTGAAAGTCTCGGGTGGTGGCATTGTGACTGCCCACACCTGAACAGTCAGACTAGGAAGTTTCCTTAACAATATAATCTCTTATATTTTATCTTTGAGTCTACATTTAACCATAAACTTAGATTACAGCTAAACCAAAGTAGTTGACCTGAACAGGTAAGTGGAGGATCCAAAAAAACCCCTATGATACAGTCCCCTGCCATCAATGAAGAGGGCTCTTCACTGCAGTATATGGAGAGAGGATGAGAGACAATATCGATAAAGTGAAACACCAGAGGTGCAGGTTTGAGATAAAAAGAAGCCTTTAGCCCACAAGGACAGGCTTGGAAGCAGGGCCAGGATCCAGGGAAGTTGTGTTGCCTCCAGTTTTGAGAAATTTTCAGGCCCTGTCAGGGTGATGCCTCAAGGATCTTGGTCTGATCGTGCAGCTGAGCCTGCACTGGGCAGAGTGTGGGACAGGAACCTTGCCAAGGTTCCACCAACCTGCATTCCCCCGAGATTTCTCCTGCAGGATTGCAGACCAGGATACAAACCAAGGAGCCACATACTAAACAGCAATTGATATAGACTTAGATGTGGAAGGAAGTATTTTTCTGGTGTGGTTTGAGAGCTAAACTGATATATCTTAATTATATATAGATACTTATTCATTGTATGATATTGTTCATTATATACTAGCAGATAAGTATAATTTATATATCTATACACACATTATAATTAGTTTATTATGTAGTAATGTAAGCAGACAGGAAACATGAATGGCTTGATGTCTTAGATCATTTTCAAAATCATGTCTTAATTGGCATGATAGAGATTTGGTTGGATAGTTCATAGAGGCATGTATGGCCTGTTCAGGAAAGATAGCTAAGACTAAAAGGCTATTTCCAGGATGTTTATTCTTACTCTTTAGTCCAGAAGGGCTTTTGGAAGCTAGAGAGACTAAACATTTCTCAGTAAAAGCAATATTGCTGTCATTTAGGGGACTATGGTAGGCCGTAAATAAAGTTGTTAATGAAGATGAGTCTTTATCTGGGTGATCAAAGGACTTATAAAAAGCATAAAAACTTCATACTAATGGGAAGTTTCAATTACCATTTTGATGAGAAAGTGATACAGAAGGACACAAGCTATACAGAAAAATCAGGAAAGGTGTTGAAGCACTCTGGAGAAGATGGAGAAAACAACTGGAGGGAAATGTGCTACTTAATTGCCACTACAACAGATCTAGCTTAGCACGTGGACACAGTGGACATCATAAGAAAAAAATGACAAACATATAGTCATAAGTTTTAGAAAATAAAGGAGTATTAAAACAAATAATGACATAGAGAATTTTAAAAAATAGTGTTTCTTGTACCTCCCTCCATGCCCCATTAATGTAATCTCCATTACATGCAAGTGTAATTAACTAGCAAACTGCACCAGTGATCTAGGGCTGAGAACCGAGACTAGCCTAATGTTGTGGATGAGTGGAATACATCTCCCTCAAAAGAGAAGCAGCAATATGTTTTACTGAGGTAAAATAATAATTTGACAGAGTTCAATTAATTTGATGGAATTTAATGACGTTTAAGAGTGGTTTGACAAGGTTCAGTAAGTTTCATGGCAAGGTTCGCCTTATTAATTATTGCATGGAGGAAACAAAAGAAAATTGAGTTAGAATTTAGAATGCCTCACATAGACAGGAGATGCAAGGAGTAGGGAACACCCTGTCATTGAGTCATGAGTTTCAGAGAGGACCCGCTTACTTCCTAAACTGTTTGTGGAGCTCAGGTGTGGCTAGGTCCAATCTTAGTCTCAGACTTGGACAATGGTTTATATCTAAAGGAATTATCTCTACAATGCTTATAATAATACTGAGTCACTACAAGGATCAGTAATATTTCACTAATTTTAATTCAGGACGCTATAAGTAACTTACTGAGGGTCTGTCACAGATTAATGATCTTCTGCCTTGGGCATGGCAGGATCTCAGTCTCAGGTTAGGAACCTGAAATCTAAAGAAGTGTCCCTGCTTAAGGAGGGAGTAATCTGTCACACAGTCCAGCTTTAGTTCAGGCAGAGCCCCAGCGGGGTCCATCCTGATGGTGATATCTACAGAGTGAAGTAGCTGGCTGCTAGTCAAAAATAGAGACTAGATAGACGTCTTCATTTTAGCTATGGCATACTTTTTCCTGTGTTGGATTTCTTGCATTTTTGGGTTTTGAAACCACCATTTGAAATATTTTCCAGAGTCACCTTTACTCCCTTTTACAAGAGCCAGGGCTTGTTAAGCTAAGTGTTTGCATCACCCAAGCTGGGACTTCAGAATTGTTGATAGTTACCTGTGGGAATTCAAAGAGAATGAGAGAGCTTTCCAATGGTAGGAAAAAATATATAAACTGTAAGAGTGGACAGAGAATTACAGATCAGCAATTTAGTCTGACTGTAATTCAAGGGGCAAGAGGAAATGTAGCAAATAGTGAAGTGAAAAACATGAGAACTTAAAAGCTGATGATGAGCCACCAACATGGATTAAAAAAAATAAATCAAATCTTGTCGTTAGATGTTATATATCTTGGCATCAAAACTGATAATCTTCATAATTAAACCAGGGTAACAGAGACTGAACTAAACTATCAAAAGGACAAGTTCTGTCTGATCCTCTTAGTATCATGTTTCTGCTGTTTAAAAGAGGTGTGCTTTCAAGGTGGAGGGACAGACCAAAATGAGTTCATAGCATCCTTCCTTTGGTATAGTACTATTTGACATTTTAATTAATTGCTTGCATGAAGGGAGCAGTGAAGTTGCAGAAAGAACTGGAGAACTGATGCAGAGGAATTTGCAGATGGTGTTGAGGAAGAAGGGACTGGAATTAAGTTGGAAGGGTTCAGACTGGTCTTCAAAAATTAAGGAAATTACTTCCTATGTTTAGGAATAATCAAAATCATTTGCTATCAAAACATCCTTTTAAATAGCAATGTCTCTGGGTAAATGAATAGAGGGATTCATGCCCTTTTGGCAGGTGCTTTAAGTCAAGCTTAGGTTCAACCTTAAATTTTACTCAGGATTTCTTCAGAGGTACCTTCAGAGGTAAGAACCTGCATATGCTTATTTCTAAGCACCACACTTCCCATGCAAAAGCTGCTGTATGCAGACTAAATGTTATGGTTAATGTACCTTTTTAATTCATAGATCAATATTTTTGAGGAGAAGCCAGTCCAAATAGTGACCTGACTGAGAGTTCTAATAACATAGTTAGAAAAGTCCATTGATCTGATTAGAGCTCAACCAGCTGTAGCTCAGGCAACACATCCAACACCCACATTTAATAGCTACTTTTTTCAACTGCTCTTGATGTAATTGTTTAGCTTTTGTTGTCTCATAGTTCTTGTTAATTAAACTCAATAATACACTCATGATTGCTAACTGGAGTTCTTGTTGAGGAGAAATTACTACTATTTTAAGTGAATTGCAATACCCTTGAGGTAGATACTCAGATAAATTTAACTATTTTAAATAATTGATTGGTTAATATTCAATTTCTTAATGAAGTTTTCTAAAAGTTATGTGAAAATTGTTACATATAATATGAAAACTAAAGTTAAAATGAGTTGTCTAGGTTCAGTAAAAGAGTAGACAAGATTATAGTGCCAAAGTAAAATCACTAATAGGTATTACATTTGTAGGACACTTTTTTCTTTTTAAGAAGTCAGTAATACAATTGCAGCTGGATTACAGAGGGAATGAAACAAGATGTTAACTTTCTTCCACCATGCACCATTCAATTACATACCACCCAGCTAAAACTGATTGTTTATACTTAAAATATTTGTATCGATCACATACTTTGAACTTAAACAGAAATTTCTTCCTATCCTTGTTTAGGTAGTCTGATTTATGGCAGTTCTGATACAACTCTGCAATAGTGTCCTTTTTTCTCCTGGCATACTTAATCTAGCTTTTGGTTCTCCTCACATTTCCAGTTCTTGTGAGAGTCTTTAACAAGGTGGCAGGTATCTTTATTGAATTCATCTGACATAATTACATTCTTCTTATTGTCCCTTATTACAAAGAAACAAATTATTAGAGATCTCTTGTGTGTATAATCAGATTTCTCTCCACAGGTAAAGTAGTTCAAGACCCAAGATTGATTGAAAATTTTAAGTATTCCATTCTGTCATTTGTTATGCAAGCAGAACGTTTGACATCTTCCTCTCTGTTCAGTCATTCAATCTGAGGGTCTTAAAATACAGACAATAGAAGCAAATTTGAAAGGAAAAGGGTGTTTGGGGTAGATCCAGTGTGCTGGGCATTGGCTACTATTTATTGGACACTTCTCATTACTAGACAATGTCCTCAGGAGAGGAGGGGGAAAGCAGATCAACAGGCACTGTGGTCACTCAAACTGCAACTGAACCAGAGGAACAACCTGTGCCAGTATCAGCCACCCCTACAGAGAAGAAATCCAAAATCAAATCAGTTTGCTCAGTGAGGGATAAAGAGGAAGCAGAGCCCAAAGAACAGGAGGAAGAGGCAGGGCCAGAGATAATCACCTGACCCCTGTCCATAGATGAGCTGCAAGATATGGGAAAAGATTTCAGCTGCTAGCCCAAAGAGCCCCTGGTGACCTTGCTGCTCTAATGCTGGGATATTGTGGCAATTAGGTGGTAGTGAAGCCAAGCAACTGGGATCCCTGTCCTGAAATGTGGGCATTGACAAGGGGATTGGGAAAAGGACAGAAACTCTCAGTCTCTGAAGGTGACTTCTGTCAAATGGGAAGGAAAGATATTCTTTCAAGGAAGACCTAATACACAGAAGGCTGTTCACCACTGCAAAGAAAAGAAATGCTTCCCAAATATAGCGCCCAAAGGCAATTTGGTGAGGAAAGCTCCCATGGCTTAATGTTCCCTCCCTCCACCAGTCTGAAAACAACTAAGAGCTGGGACAAAACAAACCCCTTGGAAGCTAGATCATCCATGTTGCGCTGCCCATTTCTTTTTTTTTTTTTCTGGACTGCTGTGCTCAGCTGTGTTTGGCAGTGCTCCCCCAGCGTGTCTCAGTCCCATGTGACAGACTCCAGCACCAGCGGTGCTTAGTTTGGCTCAGCTCGACTGGGATTTTGGGCTCTGCACGGCTGCTTCTGCTCTGCCAATGCCAAGGGCATTCACTCCACTGGGCTCAAACGAATGGAAAAGGGACCAGGGGTGACAGAGTGGGGCTGAGTCCACTGGTATGATCCTGACACCTTCTTGCTAGGGAGAGCCAGGTGAGATGCTGCACTTCCCCTCCCGATCCTCAGCTTTTCCTGACAAAACCACACCCCCATCGATATGTCTGTGGTATGCAATACACCCATGCAGCACTAAAAACTCCATCCCCTTTGTAACCAGGACACTGTGAAGCGTGTGTTGCAATTCAGCAGACCAAGTGAGTAAAACTCCTGTGGTATGGTGGATGATGGTTGAAATATAAATATGGGGAGGCCTGGCAGATAGATAAATACAGATAAATATGGAGGCCTGGCCTACACCGCACTCACACAGACCCGCCAAGCAAGCACTATGTGCTTACAAGGGTGGAGGCAACCACTGAATGGCTGGAGAAGCATCCTGTGCCTCATGCTTCTCCATCTGGAACACCATCTTGGGCCACCACCTGGAACACCATCTTGGGCCTTGAAAAGCAAGTCCTGTGGGAACATAGCACCCCCAAGAGAAGTGAGTTGGACAACAGCACTCATTTCAAAAACAGCCTCATAGACACCTGGGTGAGAGAGCACTGTATTGAGTGGGTGTATCACGCTCCTTGTCATGCACCAAGCTCTGGGAAGACTGAACGGTACAAAGGACTGTTAAAAACCACATTGAAAGCAACGGGTGGTGGAACCTTCAAACACCGGGATCTACATTTAGCAAAGGCCCCTGGTTAGTTAACACTAGAGGCTCTAGCAGTCCAGCTGGCCTTCCTCAATCAAAACCTCCATGTACTGTAGAAGGGAATAAAGTCCCTATGGTCCCTATGGGAAACGTGTTAGGGAAGAGTGTTTGGATTAGTCCCACCTGAAGGAAAAGCAGACTCATCTGTGGAATTGTTTTTGCACAAGGACCCAGGTACACTTGGTGGGTAATGCAGAGGCACAGGGAAACACAAAGTGTACCTCAAGGGGCTTTGATTTTTGGGTGAGAAAAGTCTGCAATGGTGAATGGTATGATACTGGTTGCTGAATGGCACTGCCACTGTATGTCATAAGTATCATGGACAATGAGCATGAACTGCTCCAAATACAGCAGTCATGAGTGCCTGATGCAGCAACCACTTGACAGCAAACCAGCCCTCCTGCCCTGGAAAACATCTAGGACAGACAGAACCCACAGTCATGGACTAAGTGAACTCAACAGACATCTTGGAGGGATGACCATTGACTATGGAAATGATACGTGTGTTTGTGTATACATATATCTATTGTGTATATATATATCTAGTGGGAAGGTGTAGGATCTAGGCATGAAGCACGTGGTATAAAATAAGGGGTGGAAAAAAGTCCTGGTTCTGCCTAGAATAGAGTTGGTTTTCTTCAATAGCTGAGGGGGCATTGAGGGGGGGGGATATGGCCAGGGCCTTAATGTTATTTGATACCACCTCACATCATTGCTGGGGCAGGGAAAAGGGACACTCTGGCTTCCAGGAAGAAGCGTGTGGCTTCTGGTTGAACAATGTGTGGCAGGAGCAGGGAAGGCATCTGCCATTTGTTCATTGTCACACTCATGGGTCCATGGTGAGCATTTTTGCATGTGAGTAAGTTTTTATTTTGTATACTTTTATTATTAATACTGTTGCTGTTACTGTTCATTTTGTTATGTCACTGCTGTGTCCAGTAAATTGTTCTTGTCTCAGCTTGTGGTTTTTGTCTTTCATGCTTCAGTTGGAGCGAGAGTGGGATGCAAGTGGCAGAGTGTTTTCTTGCGAGGGTACTAAATTGGAGAATACCATTCCTAAAACCATGACACCACCTTCCAGCAAAGTAATAAAACCTTGCTTAGTCCTGAGAAATGAAGTGCATATCCAATGCCCTGCTGATGTGCAAGTATTCTTTATTATCTTCTTCAGAGATATGAAATTTAAGTTGGATCTCACAAAAACTTGTTAATATTGGATATCATTATGCTTTACATTTATTACTCACTTCTGCAGAGAAAAGAATATTAGTCAAAAGTATGTATGCAAAAAAGCAGGGAAGCTTGATTCCCCCTATCCAATTATCAAACTGTGTGTTCATGTTCTAAATACAACTTCGCTCCTGCAGTTCTGAGGTAAAAGCTCAGATATGCTTTTATAGCATATTCCTCTCCCTGCATCCTGCCCCAGTCCTTTCATCTCCAGTTGTGTCTGCCAGAGCTAGTAAGCCTTGCTCCCAGAGCTCCAGAGCGTAAGTGCCTTGGGATCTGTGCATGCATTGACCCAATCGCAACAACTGCAAATAAGAATGAATAGGCATGCAAACTCTCTCTGAAACCCCCTTGGATGATAAAATAAAATTTTCAGGCAATTTGCTCTGAGAATAAGATGCCTTTTATATGCGGGAAAGAGTAAGTGAATTAGCTTAACTGTTACTTCTACCACAGTAGAGTAGCTTAAGTATATGTCTGCATGCTTGTATTTGTGTGTATACTTTCCATTTTGACATTGCATTTCTCAAAATCTAATAAGAGCATTCAATTCTGTTCAAGGTAAGTGGTGGTGATTTTCCCATAAAATTACAGCAAAGTCATATGGCAAGATGACAAAGTAATACAAATCAAGACATTAGAACTTCTAACAAATTTAAGAATTGTAGCCTGATAATAGGCACTCTGTTAGCCACCTCTGCCTTACAGACCTGCATCTCTCTAAATACTGAGAACAAATCTTCCTCCCAAATTAATTCACTTAGTGAAAACTTAAATAAAAATAGAGATTAAAAAAAACCCAATATTATTGTTTAGGGAACCCATCATATACCACCCTTACTTTGGTACATCTAAGTTTCTTCCAAAGGATAAATGCTTCATATGGCTATTCTAGGAAGGTCAGAAAATTGTATGTGCTGTGTTCCACCTCTTCAAACAGACCAGTTCTCTTCAGCAGCAACTTCAATACCAGTAACAAATTTTAGGTATTGTATAAAAGAAAATGCTGGCAGGCATGTGTCATTCATTATATTCAGTTATTTTATTTTCACTATCCAAATGCAAAAGAAACACACAGTTAAGTTTCAGGTATGGATACACAGTTTTCTAAAAAATATCCCTCTCATGTTCTCTTCAATAAACCATGTGTTCAAATGTTTACATTTCAACCACAAGCAGCAGGTGTCTTCTCCTCCCTGCTCCCTACCACCAAGGGTCTTTTTCTGCTTTAATATAAAGTACTGTAAATCTCTTATTCAAAAAGAAAAATTCAAAAAAATCTTCTTAGTTAAATGCCTTTTCAGAATTGTTGTCTGGCATGGCACATTTAGTATTTTCTTTTGGGATAGTAATTCTTGAATTTTTTTTCAGCCAGGTTAGGTGTCTGTGGATATTTTAGACTTAAGACAGACAATAAACAGATTAGAAATATATTAGCACATATTTGTCATGGTATGGCATTTTCAGTAGACGTCAATTTTTCGTAATTCATTGTGCATTTCACATTTCAGAAAGCTTCTCCCATCAGCCTTCTTCCATTAGTCTTGTTCTTCTACACCTCTACTTCTGGTCGCAGAACTATCCTCTAGGTGTTCATGACCCTACATTCCTGAAAAGCTTGCTTTTTTTGCACAAGAGTTACATTTCTTCATACTTCATATAGTAACATCTTTTCCCATACATTTCAAGGGAATTGGTCAACATTTCAACTAAATGCAACAATTAAAAACTTAATTTTGGGGGGACAATATAATTTTTACATTTATTTTTACAGTTGTATTCATCCTTACATTTAGCAACGAGTATCTCAGCTATGGAAGCTTTTAACCAGTATTAGGACTTGACAAGAACAGGGGTTTCTTTTCCTGAAAATTCATTCCTCCTCTGGCTTACTACATGACTGTTGCACCGTCATGGAATACTGTGTGGAATATATTTAAAAACTAACTTTGAAACTTAACATATTTATACTGATAGACAACAAACCAATACTATACAACACAATACTTGATTGTAGAGATTCTATAAGATATATTGCGCACTTATAAACAAATTGTTTCACTTCAAATATAAGTGCAAAGCAGTAGTTACTATTTTAATTCTACATTGTAGTAGCAGTCATGTATACATAAACCAGCACTTTTTCTACCAAAAAAAACCAAACAGCATTTAGGGTAGCATAATGATTACACTAAAGTATGACAAATGCAATGCCAACTGAAGACAGTTTCTAAAACAAAGGACTTAAGTCTATTGATACAAAGGCTATGTAAAAACATTATCAAGGCTACTGTAGATCTGAGAGCTTTCAAAATACAAAATACAGTGGTTTTTGTAGCGTTTTTTTGTGGATTTCGGTTTTTCTTTTTTTTTTTTAAGGTTACACAATTGGCAGTAGCAACTTCAGCAAAATCACTGCATTTACATCCTCAACAGCTTTTTGAGAAAACCACTGGGTCTGCTCTGGGACCTAAATATTGACACTGCAGATGACTACAAATCCCCCGAGTCCTAAGCACTACTTGGTCCTCTTCTCCCAGCTAAGAACACTCATTCCAAATGACCAAGCCCTCTGCACAGGCCTCTGGTGCTTACAAAAGACTATACGTTTCTGACCAACAGCACAAAATTACACTGCAGTGTAAAGATATGGCTTTCTCTAAAAATGATACAGTTTTAAAGTAAAAAATAATAAAATTCCACAAGACACTTAAAAATCATCCTTGAGTTCACCACTACATTTATGCAATCAAATAGACTATGTAATTAGTCACACTGTAGTAGAACAAGAAAAAGACCTTTTATTCACTTGAAAAAATAGCAGACTGGAAGATTTCTTCATTGCATTACACAAACTTCCCTGAGATTTTTACATAAATTACATTTAGTCTACTACATATTTGAAACCAGTAAGCTACTGAGTGTCATACACTGCAAATTTTACATAAATCCTGCATATGTTATCCAGCTAAAATGCTGTCTCAATGCTTTAAAGCTTTATCTCCTTTGTTACAGAAAACACATACACATAACTAAGACTACAAATGCAAAGACATTTTTTGCACAATATTTCAAATCTGCAAAGCAATGTAGAGAAATTGAGAAAACATGGTAAGTTGAACAAAGCACTTCAAAGTTCTTTGCAGCTTAAAAACTGACTGTGAAATTAGTTTGAGAAATCCTCTATGCAAGTGTTTGGTGGCAAGAACACTAACAGAAATAGTTTTAAATGTATTGGGCAGAAAGAGGGCTGATGCTGCTCTCCCTATTTAGCACTCTCTTGTATGATAAAATAGTAATTTTGTAGGAGTGATTGTGGGAGAGAAACATCACAGTGGTACAAAACACTGCTATACTGGCACTATGTTACACTAAGATTATTTTTTTTAAATTTTTTTAAAAGTTGAGGTTCTTCAACTTCTGATAAGATGGATGTAGTTAACCACATATCTTAAGGAGGCCCCACAGTGAAAGTAACCTCTATTTCACTAACTCCCTGGCATAAATTTTAAAAATTAACACTTCATTTTAAATATAAATCTGGATGTCAGGTCAGTTTGCCAAGCTGTATATCCCCTTAACTGAACTTCTCTCAGCAGAAGTCCAAGAAGAAGAAGCATTTTACTTTGCACACAATAATGCTTAAGTAAAAACAAAGACACAAAATTATTTGAACCAAAAATATACAAACCCAGCAATTATACTGCTTTGAGATATGAGATTATCCCCAAGTTTTATGCCTCAAGGCAAAACCGAAGCGTTGTCTTGTCCAAAGATTTTTCTTACTTTTTTCAAAAGCTGAATTATACAGCATTCAGGTAGCTCTGATCTCCTTCCAGTTCTCAGTAACTGGAATCATGTCCTCGCCCTCCGCTGAGTGCAGAGCAATTGCACTTTTAACTCCTCCTTCCAAATAGTCTCATTTTGGGTATGACCACAGAAAGAAATAGGCTTGGGCCACTTCATTACAGAACAGGCTTGATGTGGTTGTGACTGGCCATATCAGATACTGAGTTGTAAGTATTCTTTTTCTGTGCTGGAAGGAAGATACTAAGATGATCATCTTAACAGCAAAGTGAGGAATTGTGAAATGGAGCGCATTTTCTAGATTTTTAATCCTGCTTTGAAAGTTCCCTATTCATAGATACACTTATGACTGCATGAAAACTACAAAGATGGAAAGAATAAAAGAGCAGCATTTAAAAGCAGTATGTTTAGCTTTTCCTGATTTAAACTGAAGACAGTGCCTTGCGTAAAATGACTTCACTTCCACATGTTATCACTGTATCTTCAATTCTATAAAGGCAATCTAATACTTATTCAACAGGGGAAGAGTAAGAAAAAATGGATAACATCTTTGCTTTTTCATTTTTAAATTAAAATTAGTAAATTTTCTGGCTCTCCCAATTAAGCACAATTTGCTCCCTTTCTCTCAAAATACTTACAGTACATCACACAGCCTATTATATCTCTTTGGATATACTGCTGGCTGATAACTGATTCAGACAGGCACATTGAACCACTTCTATTTTGTTACACAGAGAAGCCAGTTCTGCATCAACAATGAAAATATCATGAAACTGTATTAACAGACAAATGTCCTTGTGCAACACACAAAACAGGGTGCCAAGTCACTATATACTCAGTGTGAAAGTATATCTAGAAGTCTTTTCTGGGCATCTCCATTTCAACAAGGAAATACACTGGTTTTTTACCTCTTAATTTCACCACATGTTGAGTCACCTCTTTTTTGCATTGCCAAGTAAGGCAAATAATGATGTTGCTGAATGACGATCCATTATTTTATTCAGAAAAATAATTTCTCTCCCTACTGAGAATTTCAACATGTTCTCATAGTAAAAAATATATTCTGATAAAAAGACCTCAGCAGGATTCCTCAGTATGCAAATTAAGATCGGGTATTTGCCAAACAGATTTGACTTTCAGCAAGGATAAGATGTGTGCACATGTACATATGTCAATTATACACAGCTGACCAAGTACATTTTGTTCTGCTTCCAACTCATCCTCTGAAGGAGGGACAGTTTTCTCATCCACCCATGTTTTCCCTTATATGATCCACTCGCTGAGCAAGATCCCTAAAGGTGGGGCGCTGGGCAACATTATTGTTCCAGCATTCTTTCATGATAGCATAAATCTGGAGAAGAAACAAAGAAAATTGGTAGTAGGTAAACAGATACATATTTACTTTGAACTGGTCTAAAGAACATCCAACTTAACTTTATGCTTTCAAACAACAGCTGCAAAAAAGCATACCTAAACTCTTGCTATACCAATCAGTTTATCTGCTTGATCCCAGTGACAGCAAGAAGTGAGGATAGGTGGCTCTGCAAAAGCCCTTTTTATAAAAGATTTTTTTTTTAAAGGTGGCATGAGAATTCACTCAGCTGTTTTTTGCAACTTTTACAAGATTTATGTTATTTTGCTATGTTTTTATATTCTTGCTTGCTGTTTTTTTTCTTAAAAGCTCAAAAATGTTTTAACCTGACAAATACCAGTATGACCAGAAATCAGATTTACAAAAACAGTAATTCTAAATTAAGCTTCCCCTGCAAAATTAACATACACTTTTCCACATTTGTATATTAAATTCTTAATTATTCTTCATGTATAATCAGAAATAAGCCAAAAAAATGTTACTGTTCAAATTGAGCCTACTCTGAAAGATATTTCCACTACAATAGTTACATGGCAACAGTATTCTCTTTGCACAGAGATGTACCTGATACCTGGTTTCATACAACTTGCCAAACTCTTTACTTGTACTCTTCTCATTAATTCAATCCAGATTGTTATTACCAATTTCTCATACTTTCAACAGTTTTTCACATGTTGCTTAAGAACAATCTGTACAGCTACCAGGAAAAAAAAGTAGAAACTGTTCCTTATCTTTGAGCAAATTTGAAACACCTGCATTGACGGAGCTGCTTTAGAACCAAATCACAAGCAGCTTGTAAACTACAAGATAAGATGCTGTAAACTACAGATATCTGGAAGATTTATTATCTGTGATGACTGGCCTTTCAGGATCAAAACGGGATGAGTACAGTTTCTGACACAGAGACATTTCCAACCTTGCTTTGTTATCTGGACATTTGTCAGACATTGAAACCTTTGGGTTAGTTTAGATACAGTTTCAGTAAAACAGATTATGTATTATCTTACACATATGACATTCAGGTTATCTACAAAAAGCCAAACCTTTGCAATTCAACAGCTGCTGTACTCGTACATAAAATGCAAGAAAGGTTACTTCAGATACTTCTCTTTTCATTCCCTATACACTTTTTCTTCCCCTATGGCTTCCTGCCTCACTTGTACCATTCTTTCTCTTCTCTGTTAGACCACTCGACTCTGATGTTTTCTCTTTGGTCAGTTTTGAATGGATTATTTCATGACTCATTGCCAAGTGTGCTTGATTTTAAAGGGATGAAGCAATCAATTTGAGCTGGAAGTACACATGTTAAAAAAAATAACTATTTTACTCCTTTTTTTCACTACTGATTCACCTACGCAGCGCTACCAGTTTGACTGAAGCTGACTTTGTGCAACCTGCTCTGAAGAACAGAGAACTACAGGACTTAGAAGTGGTATGAAAGTATTTTTTAAAGCACCTGGAGTACTAGTATAACCAAAAGAACACTCAATTAATTTGTGCACTCTGAGAACAGCTTTACAGATACACTTCAGTATCTACGAAGAACATGAATACAAATCTGAAGATCCTGAACATACAAAACCTGATTCTTATATGTGCCTACATTCTGCAACTTGAAAATGCTTGGCAGTGAATAATATACATGATAAACATGGGCCTTCCACGCTTGAGAAGGGAACAGTAACAAAAAGGAAATAATCAAGATAAGAAGCTCTTTAAATCTTTGAATTAAATGTGAAAAAGCTTAGGTGGATATTAGGATTTTTTTGCTAAATATTACAGATTTCAAAAGAATCCATAGTTCACAGCTTTGAATGAGAATGTTCACATGGGACTTGCATGGAACTAGTTCTACATACTATTCTTGTTGCCTTTATACATTTATGTTTTTGAAATAAAAGCCTGAGTGCCCAAGTACAGCAGTCAGTCATAGCAGTCCCAATTCATGTATTTAGCAAGACTGCATGCTAGGCTCCTGAGGCAGTGCATACGAAAGAGTCAGAAGAAAAATATGATTATACCCATCATGCAACTGATAAAATAACAGCACAGCCATTCCACTTGAATAAATACTTTGGTGGTCCAAGCAGAACAAAATACAAGTTTTGCATTTACCAGGTACTCACCCTAACTGAGCACCTTTCACACTACAGTAACATACTAACACAGTACTTCACCTCATCAGGGCATCCATCTGGTCTCGGTAGTCGTCCATTATTCTTCAAAAGCTCTATCAAATGAAATACAATCATCTGCCCTTGTTTATCATTGCCAATCATGCGCATGAATTCCTGAAACAAAAGGCCAACTCTCATATATAATCTTTAAAGGAAAAAAAGATGCTGCGATACTCTTACCAAGCAAAAATTCTCTATAAGAGTAAGAAGAATAAATACAATAGTGTACAACAATGATAAAATTATAAATTAAATGTCCAGAGAATATATCAATAATTACAGATTTTTTCTGTGTGTAGAATAGAATAATATTATATAATAAAATTGAATAATATATACACAATTTAAAGCAGTACATGAAAAACCTTTAAAAATGTTGATCATTGTCTATAATCTGGCTACCCTGGATAAAGAGAAGACTGAGATTCTCAATGATGTCTATGTGTCAGTCCTCAACAGCAAGTGCTCCAGCCATACAGATCAGCCTCATGACCATCTGAGGAATCTGAGTGTGCAGAAGTCTGTGGGACCTGATAAAAAGTTATTTAAAGGTCCTGAAGGAGCTGGCAGATGAAGTTAAGGCAAAATTTGTGAAGACTGGAAAAAGGGAAAGACAATCCCAATTTTTAAAAAGGGGAAAGTGGAAGACCCTGTGAACTACAGGCCAGTCAGTCTCACCTCTGCCAGGCAAGATCATGGAGCCAATTCTCCTGCAAATGATGCTAAGGCACATGGAAAACAAAGAAGTGACTGGAAACAGCCAACATGGCTTTACTAAGGGTGAAAGTTTTTGCCAGACAAATCTCGTGACCTTCTATGATGGGGTACAGCATTGGTGGACAGGGGCAGAGCAGCTGACATTGTCTGCCTGGACTTAAGTGAAGTGTTTGACTGTCCTGCATGACATCCTTGTCTCCAAATGGGAGAGACATGGATTTGAAGGATCCACTCAGTGGATAAAGAACTAGCTGGGTGGCCACACACCGAGTTGTGGTCAATGGCTCACTGTCCGCAGGGAGACCAGTGACAAGTGTGTCCCTCAGGGGTCAGTACTGGGCTGATACTGTCCAACATCTTTGCTGGGGACATGGGCAGTGGGATCGAGTGCACCCTCAGCACATTCACTGACAACAGCCTGTGTGGTGGAGGGCACACTGGAGGGAAGAGATGCCACCCAGAGGGACCTGGACAGGCTTGAGAGGAGGGCCCATGCAAACCTCATCAAGTTCTACAAAGAGAAGCACAAGGTTCTACACCTGGACCATGGCAATCCCAGACACACCTNGCTGTTGGAGCAAATCCAGAGGAGGCCATAAAGTTGATTACACAACTGGAGCACCCCTGCTATGAACACAGGCTGAGAAAGTTGGGTCTGTTCCACCTGGAGAAGAGAAGGCTTCACAGAGACCTAATAGCAACCTTCCAGTATCTGACAGGAGCCTACAGGGAAGCTGGAGAGGGACTCTTTGTCAGGAACTGCAGTGATAGGACAAGGGGGAATGGCTTCAAACTGAAAGGGCGGAAATAGAGCTTGCATATTAAGAAGAAATTCTTTACTGGGAGGGTGGTGAGATACTGCAACAGGTTGCCCAGAGAAGCCCAGGCTGCCCCATTCCTGAAAGTGTTCAAGGCCAGGCTGGACAGGGCTTTAAGCAACCTGGTCTAGTGGAACATGTCCCTGCGCATGGATGGGGAATTGGGACTAGATGATCTTTAAGGTCCCTTCCAACCCTTAACATTGTACGATTTTGTGATTAATTAGCTTTAAAAGTTTCTGTGATTAATTAGTTTTAAAACTCACAGCTGATTCTAAAGACCTCTCTGAAACATTAAAACAAGATCTTGATGCTTTGAAAAATGCCAAACAGAACACAGATATTATCATGCTCATGTATAAAAAGCAGTTAGCAAAATCACTAACTACAGGGCAGAAAAATTAGTATAATTAAAGTCAGCAAAAATGGCTTAGATAAACCTTGCTGTCTGAAAAATCAAAATAACCAAGAAGCAGATTAAAATCTCACTCAGACTGCCAGAGATCAAAAGTAAATGAGGATGTGCTACTAAGTGAAGCAAATTTCTAAGCACAATATAAAGGAATTATTTTTCCTCCAATGCCACATAAATTTCTTAAATGATCCTTGACACAAAAGTGTGAAACAACCATTGGCTGAACATGCAAATGGCCAAGCCATGAAAACAATGTATAAAGACTATGAGAGTTGAACAGACCACTTTGGTCAATTTTACCAAATTATCTCTTCTTGATACATTCCAACAGGAAAACCAACCTGATGAAGTGGTAAAAGCATATGTAGAATTGATTCATTCAAAGTATAGTCCACCTGAGCTCACAACTTACTCAACCACTTTTCATTTCATAACCCTTCTGAAGAACTCTAGGTGTCTGCAACTGTGTTCTTATGCTGGAAGAGTTGCCCTGTCTTGAGTTCTTCCTTGATACCTCTGAAAGCTTATTGTAGTGAATTTACTAAGAGGTCCACTGAGGCCAATGCAGAGGTATCCTCAAAGCGCATTTTTTCCTATCATCACTATTCGGCTCTCAAAAAACTACATTTGCCAGGACTGAGACTCTTGGCAAGGTTGAGGCCAGCTCCAGTAAATACAGAAGCTGTATTTACTCTCAATTCTCCTCTGTTATGCCCATAGAGAACTGCTGGATGTAACTAAGACCATGAATCTTATTTCCAATTGGAGAACTGCTAATAGTACTTTTCTTCACTGTCAACATTCTGCAAAACTCCACTCCTTTCCTGTCTTGAAACTTTTCTGTCTTGAACTTCACTAACTTACTAACTTGGGTTCTGTAATGTAACAAAATATCTAGAAGTTACCTTATTTAAGTTAACTTAATGTATATGTATTTGTTTGGCTTAGCCTTAAATTTGGAACAGCACTAAAAATAAATGTCATGCAATTAAATGGTTGCATTCCACGAAGGACGGGAAAGAACAACCTATAATAAGAGACTTTAAAATCTTTTCCAAACAGTTAGAAGTTACAGGATGGATAAGATATGCACAGACTTTGAAGTAATTTTCAGACCTTCTTTCCTTCTCATGGCTTGATACCAGTACCTTTTAGCATGTTACAGCTTCTGATTGGATGCTGCCTCATAAACACGAAGGTATCTCCAGAAAAGGATCAGTAAATATCAACCCGTTGAGTTGATAGGATAATCCATATATTTTAGAAAATTTAAATAAATAAATAAATTCTCTGAGAATCATTGACTATATACTTACAGCTGGTGGGCTTTTGCTTTTGTCAATATAGGTGAAGAGTTCATACAAGACCACACCAAAACTCCACACATCTGAGGCCACAGAAAATTTGCTTTCTGTCAGAGATTCTGGAGCGTACCTGCAACACACAGTACAAGGAAAATTGCTCTGTGTAACATGTGTCATTTTGGTTTAGAAAACATTTGTTTTAGTAGGACAGATTTATTTTTCATAAGTGTTCTTTATTCTTAAATATTAGCACATTCTCATTTCCTTTCAGTACCTTCAATTAGTAACTATTCCTTTAATAATAGCTCATTGGTTTTGAAAACCAAATCCACCTTAAACAAACACAGTTAGTGATAACTATAACCAAGTTTAATTTTTTTCCAACGAAGTTGTAGACATGTTTCTTATCTGTAGTGCAACTAAACAAGAATTTGTTTTGGTAAGACCTACAAAGAAAGACAATTACAGCCTTCCATCACTTTCAGTGAACCTTGAACTGTGTGACAGGTACTTCTGGAATTAAACTGTGCATCTCCAATAACATCTATTAAGATGCCATTTTGTATCGTTTATTCTTTAGGGTAAAAAGTGCCTGAGTCACAATTGAAACACACTACACGTATGGAATAGCATTTTCTTTTGGGGTCTATCCAACAGATCTCAAATGGAAGACATGAATGACCAGTGTTTAGGGCACAAAAAGGCCCAAAAATTTGAAAGCAGACAGGGGAATGGGGCATTTTAGATTTCCTTTATCTCCGAATATCTTTTCTGTTGGATTCTATTTCCTTTAAATACGTTGGTATTTTTGGAGGTTTTGTTTTGGGTGGTTTTCTGTTTTGTTTTTTTTTCAAAATATGTTGGAAAGTCCTAAATGCTACTCTGTGCAGTGAAACATAATGCATCTGACTTTCACAATGCTGAAAACTGATGCAGAGTTTGCACTTAGAATTCCACAATATGCAACACTGTCCTGGGTTAACCAAAAGTGTGTATTCTATCACCACCCACATAATTCCTCGATAAACTGGGTCGTTCACAGTAGTTGGTTACACACCTGGTCCCTGTGAGGCTATGGCTGAGAGGAAGCAGATTATGTGAGGTGGGGTAGTGTTTCTTATCTCAACTGTGATAACTTACCCGGGAAGCAGCAAGCACTATCCATCTTGAGTGGATTATCTCTGCTAATGGCCCATTACTGAACTGGATAAGCACCAACGAATAGAACTTCAGGAACATCTCATTCTGTGTTGGAAATCCCTGCCCCTGGGGGAGGTACCACCTAAGAACCACTGCATAAAAAGAGGCCTGGGGACTGAGAGAGACCACCACTGGACACCCAGGCCACTGGACACCCAGAGGACCACGGGGTACCCAGCAGAGGAGGCGAACTTCCCACAGTTCCAGATGTTCAACAGGACTGCAACCACTGCCAGGTTGTACCATGACTCTGTCGGTTTAAGCCGGTGTTTCTGTATTACTGCATTTATTTTAACCTTTCTATCAGTATTGTAACTCTGACCTTAATCTCTCTTGAGGTATTTGTGTGGGGTTAATTTCCCCTGCTGGTTTACAGTCAAATCAGAACAAAGAAAAATTGGCTGAAACGGTAAAAACTGAAAACATGCCATGATTTCAAATACCAAAAAAAGACTTACCAAAATATAGGACTTTCACCAGGTTCTTTCACTTTGTAGTATTCTTTATCTTGTGGCAAGACTTTTGTCAATCCAAAATCTCCAATTTTAACTCTGTTCTCATTCTCCACCAAGATATTTCTTGTCGCTAAATCCCGATGAACATATCTTTTTGTACCCAGATACTCCATGCCCTAGGTGTAGAGGTTACAAACACAATAGGAAAAGTTGTTTTTATCATTACATAGCTGCACTTTCCCTAAGAGGATGAATTAACCTCAAAGTTAAAACCAAAACCAGGAGTTAATTTTTCCAAGCTCAGGGACCTCCCTTAACTGGAGGGAGATAGACTGAGCACCTGTCAGAGCCAACTATTTTTTGATTAGGTAGCTGAATAGCTGTTACAGTTCCTTTCAGTGGTCAAATGCAGTTTGCAGGTGATATGCAGAAAGAAAACAAAATTTGGGCCAAGCTACACGATCCAGAGCACATGAAAATACTGTCCCACCTATCCATTTCATTTTCTCTTTTTTCTTCATTTTCTACATCTGCTTTCCTGATTGTGTCCATGAAACTTTATATTACAATTCCTTGAATTTGACAACTCTTCTCTGACTGTATTCCCACCTGTGTGCCCTGTTTCTTTTTGCATGGACCATTATTCACCAACACAGTTCTGCTTATCGTTGTATTTTCATGGGCTGCTGGAACAAAACACTGGTCCAAAGCCAAAGCCATGTTGCTGATGATCCCTTCTTACCAATGCACGTAATTATTTTCGCTACCAATGAAATTTGGAAGAAGCCAGTGTGTGTAGTGGCATTACTAAAACACGAAGGTCTTGCTTAGACAGCAATAAACGGACGACTGAAAGTGATGCCACACAATGACAAGAGATACACAACTCATATGTGAAAGGAATCACAAAGCAAGCTGTCAGTTTCAGAGTTTCATAAGAAAGCATATCAGCCCTTCAACACAATGGAAAAGTAATAAATTACACTAACAGCATCAGTGACCTCAAAAGTTCTGAAAATCAACGATATACTATTAATGCCAAAAGGTTTATTCTCTTGCTCTTTAGTTGTTTGGGGTTTTCTTATGCGAGAAACCTCAGAGAGAGTTTGGCTACAAAGTGCAATCTTTCGCTCAGATTCTGGTACCTCCCAGCACCGCTGGGTGGCATCGCTGTTCTCGCACAACCCATTCCAAAACTGTTCAAAAATGCCCCATTCCTCATTGCCAGTTTATCCATTGCCATAAATACCAAGCCTAGCTTCTTCAAAGTGAGGCTGCCATGTTTCTGGTACAACTAGTCTATGAAAATGCTACAGCTTTTTCTGAAAACACCCCTAAAGTCTGATGATAGCTACTTTTCTGTCAGCCTGGAAAACACCTATTCTAAGACAGATCTTTAAGTGAAATCATGCAAATTCTAAGTGGAAATCATAATCCTATGTACTATTCTAACAACAGAATTTAAATGTGGTTTCAAATGTTTCTGTTTTTACAATTGGGTTCTCCAGCTAGGACACCTGAAACTCTTTAAGCATAAAGAGATAGAAAACCCTTTCCCTGTACAGTAGCAAGAAACCAAACAGAGCAAACAACCAAACACATTCATCTTAACCCTCAGATATGGGCGTGTCTTCATTTCTCTCATACATTTCAGAGGACAGCAGCAAGGCAGAGGGAGAAAGCCTTTTGATCAAAAACCCCCAAAATTACAGGTTGATAGAAATGCACAGCAGAAAGAAGAGATGTGAGATGCTGAAAGAGCAAACATTGCAAGAGACACAAAACCAGTTAAAGAGCAAAACGTGACCACCTAAATGAAGAAAAAGCATTCAGATTCCATTTTCACAGTATCAGGTAGTCACTATAATGATTTTTAATTAAGTTGTTTTTGAGTAAAAGATTTATATTTATAATTAAGTTTATACATTTATAATTAAGTTGTTTTGGAGTAAAAGAATGCCACAGATTAGAGTGAAATCTTAAAGCAATCGATATAACCTCTACTTCGCATGTTATACAGCAACAACAGTCCAAGGCAAGACACATACACTGTAACTCTTAGGCTTTGCTTTCCTTAGAAGTGAAGACATATTTCTTTAAGAGCAAGATCTATGCAGATTTTCCACATTTTCATACTGTTTGTATCCATGGTTTGTCATATGAAACCAGGATGTTTTCCCACTTAAGTATCTGCAGGATGCATATTTTAGTTCACTTTCTCTTGGCTCGGTGCTTAGGAAGCAGTCATCTCATCTGCTACTGTGTTTTCCCACCATCCTGAAGACTTGTAGTATTTTGAAAATTCTTTTATATATGTGTATGTACACACACACCAAGATCCTTTTCCTTTGCAGTTTCTGAACACAGGACCTTTCCCAAAGATTTCTGCCCTACTGGCATGGCCTGCAAAGGCCAAAATCCACCTTCCAGTCTTCCCAATTGATACATCAGTCTCAGAGACCAGGGTTGTGAGACATGCTGCCAGTGTTGTTCCATCAGGCTTTGATGTCTGAGAACTTCTATATGCTTTGCAGCTTCTTATGAGAGTGCATAAGACTGTCACACACTGAGATGGACACAGAATGAAACAGCACAGAAATGGCTCCAGCTCTTCTGTGTTCAAAAATCCATGTTGTATCTTTATTCTATGAAAGATTCAGTCACCGTCCTCGTAGGTGGTGCTGAGTGTTAACTCTTCCAGCTCTCTGCTTGAACAAAGATTGTTTATGGTGACTTACCAGCATAATAGCAGTCATTTTATTGCAGAAATAATTCTGAGATAATTTCGTAAGCCTATTAGTGGAGAATGACTTCTTGTTTTGGAGACACAGATCAGAGAGCTCTTCAGCCCTCTGAAGTGGGTGGTCACATGTTCAATTCTTTTTCTCTTTGAAAAGACTGATGCTTGCCACAGACTTGCTAACATTTTCTGTTTTCCCATCACATTCCACTTTGCTTGCCCATCAAGGAACTTTTCCTGGAGACCACCCACATTGCCGTGCTTCAGTGAAGCACATGAATAGGCAAGATAAGCTGTTAAGGGTGCAGCGTTCCTCTGTACATACAAGAGGTTCAGCAGCTAAAAGGTTTGTCCACTTTCAAGCAGGGAATCAGCAAGCTCTTTTTACCACATGAAAATTTGAATGTCTGGAGAAGATCTTGGCTCTGGCAGAGACTCTCACCTGATTCTTGTCAGACCTTTTCTGTTGATATTGCAGAAGGGAAGACTTAGGATCCAAATGTGGCAGGGCACAATTACCAGACATAAGAATATCTGTGGGCAACATACCCTAAAAAATACCCTCATCGACTCTAGGGTGATGAGGAAGCTGGTGCAAGAGCTTGCCAAGCCACTCTCCATCATTTATCATCAGGGCTGTCTAGGGAGGTGGTGGAGTCACTGTCCCTGGAGGTGTTTAAGAAATGACTGGATGTGGCACTCAGTGCCATGGTCTAGCTGACATGGTGGTGTTTGGTCATAGGTTGGACTCGATGATCTCAAAGGTCTTTTCCAAACTAATTGATACTGTGATTCTGTAATTTTATGAAACCTACTCTTTCCATGTCTTTGATGGAGGTATTGGGAAAAGAAATTTAAAAATATTTCTGGTACACACCTTGAGGGGTATGGATGTATTTTTTATTTTTGTCTCTCTTGCCCTCACCTCCATTTTTTTTCTTTTCCCAAACTTCTGAACATGCAATGAAATCTCAGGTGTCTCTAGTTTCTTGTACCTAAATTGTAATTACAGAACAAAACTAAGGAAGGCATTCCTCATTCTAAGGAAAATGAGATATCACAAGAAAGTTCAGATGTTTGCACCGCTTTTCAGAATTTTATGAATTTCGTTCAGTACCAAATAATTTATTACAGGTTTGGGAACTTCTGTGGCCTCTAGTTCTGCATGCAGAAATCATGTATCTTTGCTCTTACTTACAGTTTAAAGGTAATTGTTTAAACATATACATGTTCTTATGGTGGTTTTACAGCTGAATGTCAAAGTTCTCAAATTTCAGTTATAGTACGTCACAAACAGATTATCTGAGTGAGTATATTAACTCCTACAAAATTTTATTTCAGGTCTCCCTAGGGAGAAAAGAGATTTTAATTATTCCGCATGAAATATAAGCTTAGCAAATGAGAAAATAAATGAATAAAAAAATGGAGTACATTCTGTCTCAGTCAGCAGACAGGCCAGTCTCAGCATCCTGTATTAAGATACTCAGAAGTTTTTCCAGCTCTTAACTACATGAATATATATTGTTACCTTTTTTTAGGATTATGTGGTGCTAGCTGCCCAACAGTCTTATAAAAGATACACTGAAACAACCAATTATTGTTGGTTTGAGACAAATGGGATGAAAACAGACAAAACTTTGCTGAAAAAAGGAAATAATTTGAAATGTCCTACCTTGCATATCTGAGATGCATACAGCAAAAGCTTCTTGTGGTCCAGTCTCTCCTTGTGTTTCTGCAGGTAATCTCGTAAACTTCCATATGGTAAATATTCCATAATTAATCTTAGATTCCTACGTCCTTTTGCAAGAACATAAAAAATGCGAATGTAATTTTTTCCATAATTTTCCAATGATGAGTTTTTAAATACAAGTATTTTAAAGCATCTATCAATAGCAGTAGTACAAAATTGATTTAGTTAAAAAATTAATTTCTGATTTGTACATTGCTATGCAATTTTTCATATATTAATTAACTGCATGCCCTCAGAAAATGCCACTTATTTAAACTCAACAACAATGTGGATATGATTGATAAATTCATATATCCCTAATCAAGATCATCTCATCAATACTTCAGCTACTATTGCTAAGGCAAAGTAGAACTGTGTACATCTGTCTTGTCAGGATGAAAATCAGAATGGCCAGTGACATCAACTTGTCACCAATTTTACCATCTTTAAAAACAGCCTGATTTTGAACCAAAGGTTTTTTCTTTTACAGTAAGATCCTGGGCAGACACAGAACTCATGTTTTCCTTCATCACCATAAATGGCATCGTCAATTCACTCAAACAGATCTGTTTCTGAAACTTTTTCCTGTACACTCTTTTACTGTATAGGCTGTACAAGAATTGGTAATATCCTCTCTGAAATATTACATTGAGGAAAAAAACAAAGAACAGTTAAAAAATGGTGCATTCTCCCACTTAACCCTAAATTCTTTTCTAGGAAGACTTTCTTGTTTTAAGGTAAAGAAACTGGGTAAATAATAAAAATGATACTTTCTCTAATTTAATCAGATTCTGCAGTGAACTGACTGAATTCAATATGCACTTTGTACTGAGATGTAGTATACAACAGACACTACTTCCTTCCTTTTGTACTCCGTAAGTCCTGGTAAATTTAGGACAAGCCAGTGACTGTCATAAACACTTACCTCTCTGAAGTTTTCAGTGTGCAATACAAGGGTGTATTCAATATAGCACATACCTGCACTGTAGCATACTCCTTTGTATTTCACGATGTTATCATGCTGCAGAGATTTAAGTATTTCAATTTCTCTTTCAAAGTCCCTAAGGTGTTCTTCTGTGCTATGTTGCAGCTTTTTTACAGCCACCACCTCCCCAGTATTATCCTGCAGCGGGTCATACCGGCACATCTCAACACTGCCAAAATTTCCCTGGGTCACAAATGGAAATATTTGGAAATTAAAAACAAGTCCACATTATTCTCTCTTTTTTTGTGTTTATTAGTGTACATGTTTGTTCATGTACAGTGTAGTCTTTGTTCAGTGCTCACTGTACTAAGCTTTAAGGTGACATGATTAATTATTTAAATGAAATGCCACAAAACTTCCCTGAGAGAAAAAGTCCAGGATCATGGGTAACAATTGTAAAAGAAACATATTACATGAGAGGAAGCAAACAGTATAGGAAATGAGGACAAGGAAAGGGGGTGATGACCATCTCTTTCCTCTCCCTTCACAGATTTCCACTTCCACTAGCATAATCCTTTTTCTGCACTTGCATAAGTCCCTTTATCTTGGTCCTTAACTCTGCTCTGTTTGTTGGTGGCTCCTCTCCCATTTGTTTCAATATTCTGTCTTCTTCCCTTTCTCCATTTTATATTGTCTTTTACCTTCTTTTATGCAGCCATCACCTACCACTCTGTTGTTCTCCCCATGCTATGCTACCACTTACAGTCAACAACCAACCATCTGCAAACAGAAATAGTTTTGCTACTTCACTTTCACGCTTGCTTCCACTCGTACTTGCAGCCAAAGGAATATATAACTATGATGTAAAAACCCCCTAAACCAGCAAGGAACCATTATAGAAAAATAGTACTTGCTGAAGATCTGTCAGGTGCACTCGGTCATCTGTCTAGCTATGCTTTCACACAGCCAGGCTGCAATGACCTGCAAAACTAGTAAACAAATGCTAATTTCTAAAGCTAAAAAAGTTCAAGGCCTGCATATATCTTGAAGGCATATATCTTCCTTTTGAATTTAGAGGCTGTGTATTCAGATTTCTCAGAATATGCGTGGACAAAAACCCCAATCCCACTAGTTCTGTGCAAGACTGCTCCAGAGTGTTGTTAACCAAATATCAAGTGTGTGTATATATATGTAAAGATTATGTCAGGCAGCTCTGCATTACTGAAAAATACTTTAGCCTTTTGGTGTGATTGGATTCATTGTGGAGGTCAGCTAACTTTCTTCTGTCTAAGGATACTGTGAAAGTGAAAAAACAGCTAGAAGGAACTGCACGTCTTACTCAGATATGACTGAAATTACTAACTTCTATAACAGAAGTTTCACTTCATATACAGTATTTATATGGGGTCATCAAAAGATAACTGAAAACCATCGTTATTTCCTAGACTATTAGAGAATTTTGAAATATCCTACCTTGCCAAGTTGCTGTAAAAACTTAAGATGTCTTTCTTCAAATTGTGTTGGGTCCCGATCTTCAAAGGCACCAGAAAATCCAAGTGCTCCAATTCTCATATTTGGCAACATATCACTTTCTGTCAATAGCTCGTAATCTGAGAGGCAGAAGGAAGAAGGGAAGAAAGGGAACAGGAAGCACAGAGTAGTGAACAAGAGAAGTTCTACCTTTGTTTGGCATACTTCAAGCTCAGTAGAATATTAACAGCCATCTTAATTTTTATATAGTAATTTGCAGTCAAAGACAATGAGGTATTGCAAAAAACGTACCTAAAAGGAAGGCACTGCAAGAAAGCGAACCAATAGGAATCAGGGTTCTTTTTGATCCTGTTGTACCACAGACTCACCTGGAGTGAACAAGCTATTCAAATCACGTATAATTGCTCTAAAAGAAGGCCTGAAATCTGGCTCATAATCCATACAGTTGTTTATAAGGTTTGCAAGCTCTGTCCAGTTGGGGGCAGGAAGCTGGTGCCTATCTTCATAAAACTGTAGTTTCTGGAATTAAACAGGTAAGTCATTTTACATTTTACAACCATGAAGAGTTGCAGAAGCCTTAACATTCTCACCAGAGTAACCAAAAATAACAGCTCTAAACCTAGACTTGTTATGTCACCAAATGTACAGCTGACCAATTTTCATCATAAACAAGGCTGGCATAATTTAGAGCTATCAGTTCAGAAATTTCCACCCAGTTACTGGTGGAAGACAAGAAGATAGAGAAAGAAGAGAAAAACAGTGTCTCCTGTATTGGTAATTTCATAAATCCTCAACTGGATAGGTCCAGCAGAAAATTCTACTGGCCAGTGAGCTGGCTGGGCTCACAGTTGTGAAAAGCTTCATGACAATTGTGAAAGAACATAGGGCAACTTCTGAAATACTTAGATACCTATAAGTTAGGTCTAGGTAAACCTTGGAGATTATTGTAAGAGCCGATTACAATACCTGAGAAATCAGATCAGGCTTTACAGGAAGATTACAGTACCTTTATAAAACTTAATAAAAAAATCTATTTGTAGCATAGTAAAGTATTCTTTTTTCTTCTGACTAAAAAAGCAAATACATAAGAAATAATATTTTATGGAATGTGTTTCCCCTCCACCCCCTGCCCCTACTTGAGACAAAGTTAACATTTCTGGTTTAGCTAAAATAGCAAAATTGTTGCAACACACAAAGTGCTACAGTATTTAATATGTTCAATTACTAGAACGCCAACTAAAATCCACGCACATTGTTAGGAATACTTTTCGTTTAAAGCAATACACTGCTGCAACATAGCAACAAAAACATGAACAAGATAATACTGACAAATTTGTACTTTGTCCCCCTAAAAATCAAAACAAACAACATAAAAACAAACTTCAAATCATCTCTTCTGATCATTATCTATGAGCAAAAATGTCTTTCCTACAGTGGTCACAGGCCACACCACGTTACATGCTGATGTGGTTACAACAGCAGATGTTCTAAATTAGAAGTGTTCAAAAAAACTGCTATGACTGCAGACCCAGTAATACTTACTCTTGAAGAATCCAGTGCACTCAGGGGTTTGTCTCCTCCACTGCAGATTTCCCACAAAGTGGTACCAAAACTCCATTTGTCTGTGGCTAGGCTTAGTTGTTTGGGATTCTCAATACACTCAGGAGGAACCCATGGTATTCTCTCAAGTAGAACTGTGCAATCACACAAAGGAAACATGTTAAGATGAATAATAAAACCAGAAAATTCCTAACATATTTGATTTGTTAAAAATTACTTTAGTAGACACAGGTATTTCACTCTGTAATGTACTTTAAACAGTTTTCCAAATTTTTGTTCCCAGCTGAAAAACCAAGTTATGGAATACGGACAAAAATAAGAACAATATCTGTGAATCAGAGTTGATGACCATTAGTTTGATTACAAAATAAACCTGAAGGTATAAAATTGTCTTAATATCATTTCTACATTACAATTTTTCTCTGATTCTGTATTTGCCCCAATGTTACCAAGACTTAATAGCTACCACAGAGGAACTAGATGTCAAAAAGTAAAAAGTACTTTGCTAGTGGTTGGCACATTATGGCACAGCAAAAGGTACCATGAAAAGCAATTTCAAACTATCTGATTTTTAAGCTATTGATACTGACTGCAGTAACAAGTGAAAACATGGGATTGTACTGACTTGGATTTAGAGCTCCTTAAAATGAGATCTCATAAGAATAACGTAAGCTTCACATTAAAACAGGGAGTATTTGAACAGTTTATTGGCAAATGATGATACTGCATTGCTTATAGGCTATTTCCTTAGACATGTATAAAAGTACCAAGTATAAAGTGTTTTTATATTTCGAAAATGATTTAAAAGACCACAAAAAGAATAGCAAAGTTACTTCAGTTCCATTACCATAATGTTCTTGCACACACTTTCAATTTAATTACTTTTGCTGTTTGTAAAGCATTGGAACAGTCTTAATGGTGGATGATAATACAGTATCTTTAACATCATCAAGTGGCTCCAGGTATTCACCAAGAAATGCACTAAAGATGATTTTTAACTGCCAGTCAGCACTTTCAAAAGTGCATTTCCTTTCAGTTCTGAAAGCTTCTGCAAGCTATAAAATACTTGATCAATTACAGGACACTAAGTTCAGCAGCAATCTGCAAATGCAACAGACTATATTATATACGTACAATATAACGTAACAATAGTACTACCAGTGAAAGAAAGTTGAAAATGAGAACAGCAGGGGAAAAAAGCTCACACAATGGAGTATCGTGGCTTTATGTCCTGTAGTTATTGGCTGATAAAGAAGATACACTCAAAACTGCTTGGCTAGGACTGTAGAGATTACTATAAAATGACAGATAGATCAAGGAACTTACTATAACAGAATTATTTTCGATGGTGGCCAGAAAAAAACCCCAACCCCAAACTTATTTTTCAAGTCAGAAGCACTGAACATGAAAGCTGACACAAAAACTTACTATCTCTTGGCAGAACTGTAATACTGATGCCAGGATCACTTAGCTTTATAAATGGAAGGTTTCCAGACCTCCTGTCTTCCTCTCTGATAAGCAAGATGTTTTTTGCACAGACATTCCCATGAACAAGGCCTTTATCCTCCTATAAACAGAAACAAATCTTTTACATACTGACAAAAGAAGTCTTACCGTTGAAGAGGTATTTAAAAACCAATATTGTACAGCATGAGGGATACATCAGCAAGTAAAATAATGATAATAGATTAAGTTGATCAAACTTCAGGCATTTCATCAGTTCCTCTCAAAGTTATAGTTTCCAGCCAATTTTCATCATCTACATAAAGTGTCAATTTTAAAACAATTTCATGTGGGTTATCTCAGAAGAATACTCATCCATCCATTTAAAATTTATGTAAGAATATTTGAACTCTGTTAAAGGAAAGACTTATGTAGTCACATATCCTGTCTTGAATAACAGCCTTTATGTTGAACTAAAAAGTCTGTACGGTTGGGACCTAACACCCAAGAATAATGCACTAGCAGTGTGAACAGTGCAGTGTTTTCCCCTCCCAGCGGTTAAGTATTAACACCACCAAGAAATAGATCTGTTCAGCATCATGAGCTGAGCTGGGAAGTCTAGAAAGGACTGATTTGGGGGAGGGGGAGAACCCCCACATTACTGTGTTTATATTTCATGCTAAAACATAAAGCATGAAAAAAGAATGGGACATTTAATTACACTTTGTGCAAGATATAAAGTCTGTCTCTGGCTATCTACTAAACATCTGGTATATGCCCAACCTATTATCAAGCACTCTCCAGACTTTCAAGAATTCTGGTAATAGCACAGCATTTCTACATGCATTAGTCGGAACCACTTGAATTCAGCTATTAACAAATCTGAACCACTTACCAGAAAATGCATGGCTAATGCCAACTGTTTGGCTACTTCCAGCTTCCACAAAATATTGATAACATTTTTGTTCTTTTTCAAATATGTGTCCAAGGATCCAAATTTTACATATTCTTGTACAAGGATGTCTGATTCATAATAGTAAAAAGAGCAACAATTAAAAACAACAACAAATAACAAAATTTCAGGACAGATTCATAACTCTAGTACTACTCATTTTTGATACCTTGTTGGTGATCTGACTATAAATTTCAACCCCTATGGTATCAGAGCATTGCCACAAATACTCCATGTTCTTTATACTTCTTCAGGGTGTGGAATTTCACCTAGTTTCTTCTCATATGCAAAATTACTAGATTTAATCTTTACATTTAATTATTTAATCTTTTACAGATTAGATAAATTCCAGTGAGCATCTTTCACTCTCACCTGAAAGGCACAGTAAATAATGTAACTGCTGACAAATCATAGTAGTGTACAGTACTATTCATGTTGTGAGTTGAATAACATTCAAGTCATTCACTTCATAGTTGTTTACAATCTATATTCTCAGTGAAAAATGCAATACTTTATTGACAAGAGATGCTTTTCTTCAAAACGGATAAGTATTTGCCCTCAAATACTTTGTTTATACATGTGACATATGCCTTCATGCAGACATCTAGCAAATAACACCAGAAACAAGAATTGCTGTCTTCATCACTTTCAACAGAACAATTTCAAATCACACGTCTGAACCCTTGCCCTCAGCTGCAAGATGCTCACATTGCAGTGTTTCTCATTTGGGATCTAAAAACACTGTAACAAACAAACTGATTTTTTAACAAATTAATTTTACAGACAGTAAAGTCTTTCAATTTTTTTTTTTTGCAATTATATGAAACACTTTTCATCAAATTTGTACATCAAGTGTGTAAACCATGGAATTAATAACAGCTGCTCTTCCTATTTCTTAGTAACTGCCTCTCATTAAACTGTAGTAAGTCTCCTGCCTTCAGAAATAGAACCATTTCTAGAGGATAGCTGTGATCTAAAGGTGAAATAAGTAACCATATACCTCTTTCAACAATTTCTTTTCATTTATAAATTTGATCTACCTGAAGTTTTATATAGAGTCCCTGTGTGTGGTACAACGAATAAAATAGAAAAAAACCCCACATGGTTGTTTTTGCAAAGCTGGCACAAATTCTTGGCCAAACATAGTGCTGTGCCTTTTCCAGCCTCCTAAGAGAGGCTATTTCTGACACAGAATCCACTCTCTCTTTTGGAAATTCCTTCTCCCTAATGAAGATAACAAATTATATAATATGCCTATACAGTTATAAAATGTCTGCTTTCATACAAATTTCTAATCACAGAAAAAAAATGGGTTTAGGACAAACTGACATTTCCACTTAAAGATTGAATGAAGAGGAAAAACTGTCAAAGTGAGACCCAGCAGTGCATATTTGAAGATAATACACGTTAGCATATGACAACCATCCAAAATTAAGATTTCATTACGAGATGGTATAAATGTATTTCAGGTATTCTTAAAAGATCTTATTAATACATAGTGACAAAGCAGTAAACTAAACTGAAAAGACATTCAACTTCTGCAGACAATGCAAAGATTTTACTGTTGCTAAGATTTTGTGGTGTGTTTGTTGAACTAAAAGGACCTCATGTTTTCAGAATGGGACCTCTCAGCCAAACATCCCAAAGCTGTATTTGTCCTCACAAAGTCAGCATGTGTAGAAAAGGGTGGCAGTTTCTCTTTCTAATCACAGTAAATGAAGATTTTTCCGGGCAGCACAGCACCTCCCTTTCTAGCCAACCACAGCTGATACAAGGTAGGAGAACAATTTTTCTGGCAGTTCAAAAGCTCATTTCAGAGGTTCAACAAGTTTTCAAAAGTGAGATTCGCAGATAGAACTGACATGACTGAGTCATTTACAGAGGTTACTATTCACACTGACTGTACTTGAGACAATTTTTCCCTTTTCTTTGTTATTACTTTTAACTAGTCCTCAGATACCAAGACTAATACTACTACAATGTGAACATGTATTGGCTGTCCAGCTGGTGTGTCAACTTGCTTTGTTTTGTTGGGTTTTCCCCTGGTTTTCCCCAAAATCAATGTCAAACTCTAATAAGAGATGTATAAAAATTACTACAAAAGATAATTAATTTCTACTTACTCTCTTCTCCACAGACGCAGACTCCGTAATTTAACACCAAATGTTTGTAGGAAAGCTGGCTCATCATACTTGCTGCTTCAAAAAAAGACTTTTTGGAAGGAGAGTGAGAGATTGAGAAAGCATATATATATCAGTGAAAACAAAGCCCCAAAATTCTAATAAATTTACAAAACCCACGACCATTTAAAAAAAATTTTAACTTCCATGCCATTGCAAAAACCCTATGTAACATATTTTATATTGTTTGCTGTTGGTTTATGTTTGGCAACTGTTTTTGTTTGGTTGGTTTTAGCTTCAGTTTTTTTGGTTGTGGGGGTTCTTTTCTAATTTTTTTCTAAATAACTGATAGTCCACATTCCAGATACGTTAACAACCTCTTTTTCTCTGCAGGCAGGTGTATCTCAACATTTTAAAAATAATCTTTTTTTCATTGTTAATTCACTATGTAAAGTAAACTGAAAACAAATTCATCATATACTATTCACTTTCTAATTTATTCTGTCATAATGCACTATTCAGTTTCCAATTTATTTCTGTGTAGCACATTATTAAACTGAAAGACAAAAAGCATTATATAATTCATCCATTACTGCAAGATCTTTTCCAACTTTGTCAGGAAAGTTCCAAATGCTTTTATTTCTTTCATCATCTTTTATTCCCTTCAGTGGCATCTCCACCTACACTTGCTTGTGTACCGATTATTCACCCAACAAAGCAGGTCAAAATGTTCCATCAGGTAGCTATATTTTTATTTCTATACTCTTTGAGCTTTTAATAACTGATTCACACTTAACTTTAGAATATAAATATATTACCCATCTTATTAAAATTATAATATGGGCTATGGTTTTTTTATTGTTTTCAATAGCCCAAAGTGTATGCCTACACTGTTGGACGAATACCAGCCATCTGAAATGTCTCTTCCTTTTTTACTTATGTTTTCATTTAGATTTGTCTTAAATGACTGAAAAGTTCACTAAATAGCGTACTGGTTTTCTTGGCTTGCTGTAAACACAGCTAGATAATTAGAAATTTTAAAAATTACATAAATAAACAATAAGCTGTCATATGAAGTTACATTAATATAATAAACACTACTACATCTTGTGAAAGCCTTTAAAATTAAAGTCTCACAAACAGAGTCTTGGGCTAAATTACACTACCAGTTTATTAGCTTTTGCACAAAGGCATTTCAGGTTTGTTAACTGCTTCACTCAAAAAGTGAGAAGTCTCAGTGATTATGGGTGAATACATGTAGGGCAAGTTCTTCTCATACATAAATAGTTCTGATTTATTACTTGATCGAAAATGTTGATTTCACTGGAGAATCAGCATAAATCCAAAACACTGAAGACAGTCTACCAAGAGGAAGTGTTTTTCCATAAATACTGGTCCCTTGTCTGTATATGAATTTAGTGGTTAAGACAATTCTGTGGCCATACCACCTGTCCTGTGGTACTTCTATTGTATAAATAAACTGTTCTCCAGTTCTCAGTGGGTAGCTCTGAATTCTCTGACAGGTGATGGGGACAGGGGAAATAAAGTACATAGGTGTATTTCTCAAAGCCAGTCTCAAATCCATAGTCCCAGTGTCACAAGTCCAAGAATGAGCTTGGTTCAACATACAACCCTCTATCATGTAACAAATACTCATTTATTGTAAGAAAAGTTATGCTCAATGTATCATGGACAAATGTTGTATAGCAGTCAAGAATCACACCAACCTCAGAGTAGTTTCTATGCACTTTATCCAGCACCTTTAAAAGAACTTCAGTTTGATGGAGCTGGCCATAGTCTCCCACTTCTTTCCTTACACCTTTGAAAATCTTAGTAAATGTGCCCTGTCCAAGACTCTCCTCCTAAAAGGAAGGAAGGATACAGATGGGAAAAAAAAATCGAAAATATCAGCCTGTTTTAAAAAAGATACCTTAAAAAAACCAACTCATATAAGCACATGCAAATCTTTAGAGGTGTGCTGGCTGTAGAGTCCAACCGAGAGGGAAAGGAAGCAACTCTATCACAAACATCTTAAATTTTTCCTTGTTTTTTACTGACTGCTCAAGGATCTCAGAAAATAACATGCTCCAAGAACGAGACAGCAAGGAACTCTGTTAACATCTCTAGAAGCAAACAACTGCTATTGCAGTGAAAAGAATGCTTCTTAATTATAAAAAAGTAATTATTTGCATTAACGGAAAATAAAATTTTTTTCCACAACTTTTAGGAAAGATTACAAAAAAATCTCCCAGCTCAAATAAGATTCTTTTAAACACATGCTGAGGTTTTCAAAACTTAGTGCGTATTTAACCCAACATCTGCAGTGGAAAAAGCAACTAATGGACTTACGAATATCAAGTCCTCATTACGTATTTTGTGAAAGACCATCTGATTGACATTATTGTGTCTCTGCAGTGTAGGTGATGAAGGTACATCAGAAACGCTATTGCTTCTGAAGACTAGGAGATTTGATTTATCTGGGAGAAGAAAGAGGGAAAGGAAAACCACCGTAAATTTGTAAAACATAAAACTAAACCAATATAATTTCAGAAGGGTTATTAATGAGGGTTTGCTAATTCAACACAAACAAGATATCACACTGAGATCAGTTTATTCAAAAAGCCACACAGTAATTAATTTAAATCAAAGTCTGATATTTTCTAGTCAGCAAAAGCATCCAAGTTCACTCATGTGTTACATTTTTTTAAAGTATTCCTGCTTTTGACAAATGTTCTGAAAATATTCCTACCTCCTTTCACATTTTAACTGCTGCTGTATTTGTAATAACAATCAGGGATGGAAAAGGGGATGTAAGTCACCTCTTTTTATATTACAAAGTAGAGCAGGTCTGATACTAAAACTAAAGCTGAAAGGTACATCTTTGTGAGTATCTGCTCATATCCACGGTCATATTTATTTAATAATTTATCATTCTGAGGCATATATATTTTTGGACGAAGGTTACAAAATTATTCTCTCTATAATGTGCATACATATTAACTTGTTAAATCTTTTCTAAGGTTTTTAATCCATTGGGTATTTTTAATCAAATTTGAGAGAAGTACAAGTTATATCAAATAGTCTGTTCTAGCAAGTTTTTCTTTAAATAGGGACTTCGGCACAGACAAAGACTAAATAATATTAACTGCTAAGTAGTAGTAGTACTTAGAGTGCAGATGTTAACAGATTTCATAAAGGAGAAAAGATATAAATATTAAAGGTAGGCAAAAAAATTTAATGCAAATTCAAGAAAAATCCACTCCTCAGGCAGGAGCTCTATTCCATAAGTATTTCTTCAGTGTTCTTCACTGCATAACTCAGCTGAGATCAACAATGACAGAAAGTCACTGACATTGTGGGTTCTATTGCTTATGGAAGTATTCTCAGTGACAAATGATATATTTAGTAGCTCTTTCCTTCTCAAGACATGAAAACATTTGACAGAAGAAGAAATGCTGCTGCACACAATCCACTGCAATTAAGAAATAATTTTTGCTTCTAATCATGAAACTGGCTACCATGATTACTTCTGGGAGACCATCTTATACGCCAAATAGAACTTGGCAGACTCTGGAACTGAAAACTATGACTAAGGAGATGAACAAATAAGTCAGTGAAATTTAAAAAAACCCACACAAACATATCACAGAATCACAGAATAAGCTGAGTTGGAAGGGACCCACAAGGACCATCAAGTCCAGCTCCTGGCCCTGCAAAAGACTATCCCAAAGAATCACAGCATGTGCCTGAGAGCATTGTCCATTGCTTCTTGAACTCTGTCAGGCTTGGTGCTGTGACCACTTCCCTTGGGAGCCTGTTCCAGTGCCCAGAATACATATTCTGGGTGGAGAACATTTTTCTAATGTCCAACCTAAACCTTCCCTGACACAACTTCAGGCCATTCCCTTTGGTCCTGTCACTGGTCACCACAGAGAAGAGATCAGTGTCTGCCCCTTCTCCTTCCCTCACAAGGAAGGTATAGACTGCAATCAAGTCTCCCTTCAGTCTCCTCCAATCTGAAGAAATCAAGTGACCTCAGCTGTTCTTCATATGGCTTCCCCCCAAGGCCCTTCACCATCCTTCTGGCCCTCCTTTGGACATTCTCCAATAGCTTTATATCCCTCTTACATTGCGGCACCCCAAACTGCCCCCAGNAGTCTACAGAAAATTCCTGGATATGCTAATGCTATGAAAGATATCCATACACGCACTCAAAAAAGACAAGAATAAAAGTCGTTTTTAACTGATGTTTGTATATTCTACCTTCTTGTTGTCACTCAAAACTTGATAGCAATCTTCGAAATCAAACCCAAACCAAACAAAACAGAGAAGTTGTGGATGTCCTGTCCCTGGAATGGGCTTTGAGCAATCTGCTATAGTGGACTGTGTCCCAGCCCATGGCAGGGCAGTTGGAACTAGATGATCTTTAAAGTCCCTCCCAACTCCAACCATTCCATGATTCTATGAAATCTACTACAAAAAACCCCAACCCTTACTCTAAACATATGAAACAGCAAAGGAATGCTGATATGAAAGAACATTTGAAAGGGAAAAACTGAGTAGATAGAACTCAGCATGCAGACACCTACTGCACTGCCAATACAGTGTTATTCTTTTTCCTAAAGGAAAGCCTTCACTTAGCAAAAATTTATATGGCTGCCTTCAAATAGCAAAGAAAAATCTCTAGGAAAGTACCTGCCTGAAAACTTAACTACTAGCCAGCAAAAACTGGCATCCTGAGCTGGATCATAGATAGAAGCTGAGCTTTTATACTATGAAGACAAGTACAGTGGATAGAAGGAGGGAGAAAAATAATGTGGTCGAAGGAAAATGAGTGTGGAAAAGGTCTTATGCACAGTATGCAGAACAGATAAAAGCAGGGCAAAATTAAATCCATCTGCAACAACATATTTATCACTGCCAATAGAATGAAAATAACGAAGCATTTTCTGAGTCATCCTAGATTTTATTCAGTAGTGTAACCCAACAGAACAGGCTTTAGTACACATGTGCCCATGACACTCGAGGCATGCTTAGCAGCTGAACACAATTCTTTAGCAAGTTATTTGCTAGAGAGCAATAAAAAAGGTTGATGTTTTTGAGCAAGTGTCAAGAATTTGGAGTCTTCAAACTCCTTATCAAGCAGACCTGGAAACAACTGCAGCCTCTGGTGCAGAACATGGTGAGGCAGCNGTATCTACCTGAGAGTCATTTAGCATTAACTTATTTTTAAGTCTTTAATCTAGTAGTTAGAAAGCCTTCTGCTTAGAAATAATATCTTTCTCTTACCTTTCGGTTTTGGAGGACAGCATTTGATGAACTGGAAAATTATGCTGTCTGAACGGACAGTTTCTGTCTGGTAACAGGTCAAGAGATCCTTAAGATTACTAAAACTTCTCTTGGTTCCACTAAGATTATATTCTCCATTCTCATTCTTCGTAATTAAGCAGTGCTTATAATCTGTGGTACTGTCACGCTGCGGAAATTTTT
Organism: Ptilonorhynchus violaceus; assembly: GCA_013397565.1. NCBI lineage: Eukaryota > Metazoa > Chordata > Aves > Passeriformes > Ptilonorhynchidae > Ptilonorhynchus > Ptilonorhynchus violaceus. The sequence goes on from VZRJ01006416.1 coordinate 229,452, forward strand.
TCCATTAAAAATAAAATTGATTAATATTTAATATTTGAAAGCTTACTTAAATGTATAGCACTCTACTAATTACAGAAAGGATACTTCAGCAAAATATGATCATAATTTGTTATTTTGTTCTCACTATGTAATATTGATTCTGAGAAAACATGACTCTACTCCCATCACTGGAACTAGCATGTTGATGCTAGAGAAAAAACAAATGTTAATGAAATCTGAAAAGATGTAGCTGAGAAAACAGATAATGGATCCTAGGAAAAATCCTTCAGAGCTATTAATGAAAGCTTATTCACCCTGACATGCGGTAACATCAAAACAAAATTCTGTTGGAAGCAATAGCTCTAATGCTTACACTCCATGTTCATTAGGCAGGCATTTTGAGATTACAGCTGTAGTTCTGTTTTCCTCTTATATACAGTACAGTTCTAAGAAATTACTTCCTAGTACAGATTTTCAATATACACTGAGTTATTTTTACAATGAGTCTTGAAAAGACACCATTAAACATTTTTAAACAAGGTGAGCTCTCAATAGTGCTTTCCTGGTCCTGCATCTCCATACTGCAGCAAATGTTCCAACAAATTCTGAATATAAAAAGCCTTCCAATGACTTGCACAAGACTCAGAAAAAGGAAAAAAAATTGTGGCTAAGTCACTCAATGGCAATGGCAGTCTTCACTCACAAGCTTGAGTCTCAACTTTGCCTCCTAAGCTTGCTCATGAACTGATCTCTTTGTCTACAGAATTCCCTATCACACATTTTCTCCATTCACACATCAACATTACTTGGTTTACAACCTTTTCAGAGATGTACATACCTCTGACAGTATTAGCAAACTTGCTAGCTTGCTGCACACCAGCAGGAAAACTCATGTATTACCTTCCCTAGCTCAAAACACAAAGGTAGCTCTGCTAATGCAATTAAAGAGAAACCCATTCTTGAAACAAGATCATGCAATTATTTAACAGCAATATTAAAGTATTGTATTATCATTAGCTGCAACATCACAGAGAAGAGGTACATCTGGTTCTTTAGCTATGTGAAAACAGTGTGCACTTCCAGGTGGCTTTCTCTCTAGCTAACCCAGGAGATTTGTGTTGATGTAACAGCTGCCAAATAATACAGCAAGGGATGGGGATAGGACCCAAATCCAGAGAAACTTGCGAAGAAGAGACAGTCTCAGCTCATCACTGGCTGTACGCTCAGCCTCATGAAGCACTACTTGTGAGGAGGGGAGGAGGTGTGTGGAAAACCCAGGGAAAAAACTCAACTAAAAAACCCCAAACTTAAAAAAAAAAATTAAAAACCCACTAAACTGCTCCATCTCCCCAGCATCTCCTACAGTCCCAAGACCCATGTCACCATCTCCAGAACTCTTAAGCTCTCTTTCCTTGGCCTGTCTTGGTCTCCCAGGCTTGTGGTATGTGCATTAGCAATTCTTTACCAACAAGCACTTTGATATTTCTCACAACACCCTGAAAGCTGGCCAGTCTGACAAAAGTAGCTACAGAATATACACATCAGACAAACATTCTGGAGGGAAAATTCAGGATCATTTACTGAAGAACCCAGGCTTATTGCTTTATCACAATAAAGTTTAAATAGGCACTAAGACAGAATACAAACCTCTATAGCAAAGGTAAGGAAGTATTTTTTAAAATCTTTAGGACTGCAGCGAAGGACGTAGAAACCAGTCTGATTACCCGCTTTCTTCAGTTTACTGATAGCAAAGTCCATGCTACAGTAAAAAGAAAATGTTTAATATTGCATAATTTCAAAATTCAGGAATATCAGAGATTGGCTAATGAGCAATATTAACAGATACCTAACATAACAACTCAAACTTTCAATTTTGTACAGCTTTCTTTAAGGTAGTCTCCTTGACGCTTTATTTTCCAATATACAGTGTGGTTGCTTATGTAGAGAGCAGTATATTAAAAATTTTTAATACTAAAACATCATAATTATTTATTTAGTAAGAAATGTTAGGGGCTAAAAAAGGGTATTCCTCACAGCTTATGATATGACTTTCAACATCCATTATGAAAGAAGCTATAATAAAATTGCCTAGCAAATAAGCTAAAATTAGCAAAATATTTGTGTGGGTAAAAAGGTGGGTTTAACTTGGGAAATAGCTAACAAGAAAGAAGAGCTAAAATAAAACAATATTTGTTATTATAAGAATGAATTTCCTCTTAAGTCTTGCTGACTATTTCTATTTATATTAGGGAATTATCTTTCCATTTAATTTTTATGACATGTCAAGAAGGCACTGTATTTTACAAAGTGAAAAATAAGAGGAAAAATACAAAGCATTTTATGATACATAAATGCAAAAAAAACCATTTTAAGATGTCTACCACAGTTCACAGACAACTAAAGCTCATCTTTCAAAAACAGTATCACATTGTTATATTGTTAAAAAAAAAACTTACAAAATTGGTCCATGACAGTTGCTTTGGATATTTTCAAGGACTGATGGTGGTGCTACTTCTTTACAGAGATAATGATGGGCATCTGCTGTTAATCTATAATATCCATCAATTAACGATACAAAGGAGAGAGCTTCTCTTAACGACTGAAATTCAGCCTCCTGTTCAGTTGCCAGAGAACAATGGGGGGGGGGGGGGGGGGGGGAGGAAGGGGGAGAGAGAATTTCAATTTTTAATAGTCTACAGAAA